>LR738709.1:222232604-222343447 GCA_902687465.1 Secale cereale
ACTGGTCATCTGTCTTTGAATCGTCCTCTGAGGAGCTATCTGTAACCAGCAAGACATGCGCTTCGTCAGATAGCATTGTCTGCTCTGAAGACCTTGTTTCCACTCCAGATTTTTCCATGACCGTGCTGAATGGCTGATGCACAGGAAGAGTAATTGAATGTACTAAAATTGTTGACAAATTTAACACGTAATAAAAAAATGATGTCATGATATAATTCACATATAAGATGATTGGCTAACCAGGGTGGCATTGCAAAATTCACATATATGATGTGTGGCTAAACAAGATGGCATTGCATGTTTCAAATATACGATAAAGAAACTAAACAGATGGCATTGACACAAAGCATGTCTAAACTAAGCAGATGATATCTTTAATGTATACAGTAAGCAATGCAAGGTACCATATGCATGACATTACCAACATCATCATGCCAAGTTAGAGCGAAGACCTCATGGGGTAAATAGGAGTGGTCTTCTGCTTCTGAATCCCCCTCAGAACAGTTATCTTCCTCTTGATTACGATCCAAAATGGGTGGAGGGGGGCTGCCTTTGCGCACAGCATGGAGTGACGTCTGCATGAAATTGTATGGCCACGCAAGGCTCGTCTCTTTTGATCTACATGTTCAGTTCCATTGTGTACAATAACTGACGTGCATAGGAATAAAACATAGTGAGATTATGTAAGGAGTGCATGCACAAATCCAGAGTGATGGTAGCAAACTGTGGATAGACCCAAAACAAATGATAGCAGGCAGATAATAGCTTTAGTTAAAAAATACAGATAATGGCTCCTTTAATGTTTGTTTGCACCCAACATGAAACTCATAGTAGACACCCGAGATTAACCATATAGTAGACAGATAGTACTGATTGCTGCCCCAATATGTACCCCACAACCATTTAAAAACTCAAGTTTCAGCATAAAATTGGACCTGAGTCGGAGTCTAATAGGTGAATACGACGATAAAGTAGCATGTCATCATATTAAGCGATGCATAACGTAAGCAGACACGGAAGAGTGCGACCTCTCTTGTGGACCCGTGTAGTCCTCAAGGTCATCTGCTCAGTTGATGATGGTAATGCAGTTGTCGTGGCTGCTGGCGGCGGGGAAGAAGATCTGAGCCGGCGAAAGATAGTCTGGAGAGCGGATCCCTGCTGCGGTGAACCCTTTCGTCGTTGGAGCAGATGAGCTGGGGTGGAACACAGCACTGCAGGAGCAGGACAAACCACACAAGGTTTTCTTTGACACATATCTGTAACAGAAGTAATTGTGTAAGGGCTTGTTTGAATTTGAGGATTCTAACAATGCAGGGATAGGAAATAGACATGAATAGGATAGGAATGCATGTGCAAAACAGAGAATTTAAAAACACAAGATTTTTGCCAATCTGGGTGTTTTGTTCACAAGAATTGGAAGATCACAGGATGCAGAGAAGCATGGTGAGATTAAGTCAAACCACAAGAAGTGTACAACCTCTTTGGCGAAGCCATGTCGATCTCACCGTGATTGGGTTGGCTGGTCGGGATGCTCTGGCTAACTTGGCTGTCGGAGGAGGGGAAGAAGATCTTAGGCATCTAGAGATGGAGCCCGAGGTACTGCTCCATTGTGATGGAGGGTTTCATCGTTGGAGCAGCTCCGGTGAGTTGTACGATGCCGAGGCTGAAGCAGGACAAGAGAGGCAACGTTAACCTGTGTGGAATTCTAATAGCATCTCCAATAGATGATGTAAAATACATAACCACAAATTGCTAGATGTATACATCAGCTGCTCATCTCTGAACTTAACTGTCGAAACTGAATTTAACTATCAATACTGAAATTAACTGTCGAAACTGAATTTTGATGTCGAAACTGAATTTTACTGTCAAAACTGAACGCACTAGAGGTGAGGCTACACGCCAGTCGACTGACTTTTTCATCTCTAGTGAGTCGATTTTGCAGCCGTTGGATACAAAATCAAGGGCCTGCAGTTCATCTTCAACCTCCACCCCCCTGAGCCTCCAGCCACCACCGGCCAAACAGACGCCCCCCGTCGCCCGCGGCCGGCGTGCGCCGCCCCGCCCGCCCCGAATACACTCCCCACCGCCGGTCCACCACCGCCCCGGCCATCCCTGTAGGCCTCCCCCGTGCCGAGCTTTTTCCCCGGCGATCCCCATGCCACCGCCCCACCACTGCCGGCAACCACCACCCCCACCCAGAACCCTAAGATAAATAGTGGGGTACCTCTCTGGCGAGCCCCCCTCCCCGCTGCGGTTGGTTCTTTCTTAACTCCGGCGAGCCCCCCACCCCCTGAAAATCGACTGAACCAAAAGTCGACTCAGTCGACTGAATTGTAGTTAAATCATAGAAGCGTCGCAAGCAAGAGCAAGAGCGAGAGCAGCAGTGCGAACAAGAGCAAGAGGAAGAGCAGACCAGTCAGGGGACCGAGAGCAAGAGTAGAGCAGCAGCGCGAGCGAGAGCTAAAGCAGCAACATCTCCTACTGATGTGGACATCGCCGCCAAGGGAGCGATGCCGTGGAGGCAGTGGCCGGCGACGCCGTCGTGGATGGAGTCGCGCCGTGTCGGCTCGGGACCGAGCATCGGCCGCATCGTGAGATCGAATCAAGAAGAAAATGCGGCGATTAATGTACAACCTCTTTGGTGGCGCCGATTACTTCATCCGAGGAAACAGTGATGATGATGCACTTCCGGTGGTGCAGGTGAAGACGACGGTCTGGGAATGGAGGTGGCGTGAAAGACGAGGGGAACATCGGGGCAGCTCCTTGGAGGTGGAGGACGGGGTGGCTGAACCGGCGGGACGACCAAATCGATGGCGGATCCTCATCTGGCAAAGTGGAGGAGGGACGTCGAGGTGTTGGTGTGAACGACGTCGTCGGGGAAGAGGCTCCAGCTGGGTGGCGGACGGAGGAGGGTGTGGGGCTTCGTGGGTTCTGCCGGCCTCGGTGTACGAATGGGTGGGCGGATCAGATGGGAGTGGGGAACCATGGCTTAGGGACGCGCTTGTCCGAAATGTGGGGTAAGTTACGAAAGTACCCCCACTGATTTGAGGCGGTTCTTTCGGTTCAGGGGAATCACAGGCATTTCGTGTGTCGGGATATCAGAGGAGGTGGGATTTTTCGCGTGCATTGTAATTTTGGAATAGCAAGGCGCAGTTGAGATGGAGGGAGTTGTCGGAGCACAACGAGACAAAGATATATCTTAAATATTTCGGGCTAACAAGGCGCGGGTTGAAGAGGCGGGAGTTTCGTAGCATGATAGATAGAGACGCTAGCTTGATATTTCGGCATAACAAGGCGCGGCTTGAAATTTCGGGAGAACAAGCTTAACGTGTACCCAAAAAAAGAGACAATTTTGACTAGTATGATATACTACGTACAATGTGTTTAACACGCACATACACACACACACAGACACCATTTAGACTAGTAAGGTACACGTGCATTGCACACATGAGATTTGGCTACCAAATTATGAATAAATACCACATTATATAATGTAAGCTTTGAGTCATATATGCATGATGTAGATGTTCGTTTAATTTTTATAGTTCATTTCATTCAAAATTATCTAATTTTTATAAGCAAGCTAATCTATTTTAAGATTCATGGAATTGTGCGTTGTAAAGCATAAAGTAAAAACAAATCTTGTAGAAAAACATCTGGGAAATTCTGATACGGAAGATTCTAGAACAAAGAAGAAGTGCTTATGTTTTGAGGTTTGTGCATTATGCTTAAGTTCAACCATAGAGTCTTCTAGATTGTACATGTGGCGAAATCTGGTGGAATCTAGATGATATCCAATGGCCAGTAGTGCTCAAATTTGCCAGCTCTGCACCATCGGATTGGCCTCATCCAACGCCCATCTTTCAAAGTTAAAGTTATCCGCACACTATATAAAAATATTAAATATAATATATATGATGCGAAAGCCACCCATCATCTCCAATTAGAATAGTGTGTCCATGCACAGATGCAATGTGGCCAAACGATGTCTGCCATCGGTATCTCAAATTCAAACCAATCTGACCTTATTCAATGTGTATACATTGCAACATGCTCGTTTCCAAACCACACCGCGCAGATCTCCGTTATATTCATGCATGGATGGTTTTCAAACATCATGATCTCTTATTCAAATATTTGAATTCCACTTTACATTGATTATGACCTCACCTAGTCTTTTACACCCATATGTTGGTCTTCTCTTTATAACTGTACCACTAACTTTCTCTCGTGCATGCATGCGCACACACTACCAGTCGGCATTATCCATCGCACACATGCAATCTTGTTCTTCAGGTCAGTCTCCCATGAAGGCACACACACACATCCCCCTCTCCATCATATCAGGCATTCTTTATCTCTCACGTGCATGCACAACGATCGTTGTTCCTCTATGTGTGTGTGTGTGTGTGTGTGTGTGTGTGTGTGTAGCTAGGTCTTTCATAGTTTTCCACATAAACTGATCAATCTATATATCTAGTGAGGTCTCACCCTCTTTCCCACGTTCACATCGATCAATCTATACCTCTCTATATAGGATTACATATACAACTAATACACCCACATTAATTATATATACAATGCCCCCCTCGCATCATCCATGCCTTCTGCTTCATCTCTCAGATGCACGCACAATGGCGAAGATAGGGGGCAGCAAGGGCCCTGCCCCCCCCCCCCTAACATCACTATATATCGAGGCTAATATGAATGTGATCATTAGACAATTGCTGGTAAAAATGGTTTAAGTTGATGAATTGGTCCTCCTCCTAAAGGATTAGCAATGCTTGGCCCTCTAGCTCACGGGACATTTTTCATGGCTCCGCCACTGCGCGCAACAGCGCACGTTCTCGCCCCCTCTCTCTAAATATCGATCTCGTAGTTGTGCACTCCTTCATAGTCTCCCTCCACTCGGCCCCTCGCACCATCTTCTAGCCCCCCACAGGATTTTGCCACATGTACAATCTAGCAGACTCCATGGTTGAACTTAAGCATAATGCACAAATCTCAAAACAACAGTGGTTCTCCTTTGTTCTAGAATCTTCTATATCATAACTGCCCAGACTTTTTTTCTAGTTGAATTGCCATTTTTTTTACTTTATGCTTTACAACGCACAATTCCATGAATCATAAAATAGATTAAGGGCTTCTTTGATTCAAAGGATTCTCGAAGGAATTTTGGAGGATTCTAATCCTTAGGAATTTTTCCTATCTTGGGTATTTGATTCGTAGGATTGTAAACCATAGGAATTTTTCCATATGATTCATTTGCACTAGATTTCATAGGAAACATCCCATCCACTCAAACCTCCTTGAAAGAATTCTGCGTTTTTCCTATGCACAATCAAACACTCGTACCATCCTATAGGATTCAAGACGACATTCCACTCTAATCCCATGTTCTTCCTATTCGTGCGTTTTGGAAATCCTACAAATCAAAGAGGCCCTAGGTTTTTCATAAAAAGTAATTGATTTTGAATGAGATGAACTATAAGAATTAAACGAAGGTCTACATCGGACATACATGACTCAGAGCTTACATGCCACAGTGTGGTATTTATTCGTAATTTGGTTGCAAAATCTGACGCGTGCAATGCACGTGTACCTTACTAGTACTTTGAGTATGTGCAAAACACAATGGCACGCTACACAGTGTCTCTCTTACAGTTCATGAAGCCACGTGGCACATGTGGAGGCGTTGTCGCGACATCCTTGTGTGGATTGATCACAGTGACGTGATGTTGGTTCCAGAAGAATGTACTCGTCCTCCCTGAGCCGCACTGGCGGTACATGCACGAAGCGAAGATGTGCACGCACGCCACGCACGCACACGTGGGTACACGGGCGGACGCAATTTTGTACCAAGATCCACCCCGTGTGATAATGTGACGCATGTAAAGTCCTTCATATCATTGATGGTCAATTAATACAGCGCATGCAAATTGAGTGGACGTGAGGGCAGAAGAAAGACATTACTACTCCACTTCACGCATGCGAGTAGTTAAATCATGGGTTGCTCATACTCCCTCCGTCTGGGTTTATTAGGCCTCTCAGCATCACAAGCATGTCCCTTTTTATAAGGCCTCACTTTGGAAAAGTGCATGCATGCAAGCCATTATTGTTAGTGCCATGGCTGAGAAATTAATGCACTTCATGTGGGCTTTTTCATTGGCCGCATTCATGTGAGAGAGTCCATTAGGAGTGAAATGGAAGAATTAATGTGAGCAAATTACTATTTGTCTTGGTCTAAGAGAAGTTGTCTTTAGGCCTAATAAACCCGGACGGAGGGAGTAGTACTTCCATTGGTCTCCTTCGTATTTTGTGCCAATTTTTGAAAGTAACATAATATTTACGCATCTGAGCAGTGTAGTCTACTTGAAATTTATGTTCCACTAAACTCATCGGGAGCCGTTTCGGGCCTCAAAAGTGAAAACCATCATTTAATCTTTACCTTGTTCCCATCACATTCGAAAGTACTAGTGCAACAATTAAGTGCAAGTCTGCTCACACCTACCAGTACGTACCAAACCTGAACGTGTTCCCACCATGCATGTTTTAGTACTAGTGCTAGTACTTAGGTTATAAAAAGGGGAACTACCTAACCGAAAATTACTATACCTTCCTCCTCATAAGTCCTCCTTCGTCCGTCCTTGCCATGGCCGGTGTGCAGAGCTCTAGGTTGAGAACTACTCGTAACAAGGGAGCGGCAACCATGGCTGTGGAAAAAAGAGAGGGCTCGCCGCCATGCAGAGACCTCTAAAAATCTCTCACGGGCAGGCGATGGCTCTCAGGAGCGCCCTAGACACGGAGGCGAACATGCCGAGCGGGTGGCGCTGGAGTCGTTATCCCTCGACGGCATGCCCGATCAGCTCAATAAGCACCTCAATAAGCAGAAGGAGTTCATCCACGTCTTGGTGGACCTGCTGAAGGAGAGCCTCGACGACATGCCTGCTGAGCTCAATGAGCAAGGGGAGTTGACCGCCGGCTTGGTGATGCTGCTGAAGAAGAGCATTGCCTCGGAAAAGAAGGCGACTGGCGAAATCCTGCAACTTCAGGAGGACAAGGTGAAGCTCTGCCACGAGCTCGACCTGCTGAAGGAGGAGAACGCCGGCTGGAAGAAGCTCCATGAGAATAGTAGTTCCTCGATGAAGATGTTGTAGGCCCTCGTCATGGAACAGAAGGAGGAGTCGGCGAAGCTCTGCATCAAGCACCCGGCGACTGTCAAGGTACGTAATGCGGCCGTGGAACAGATGATGAAGGCTCGCGTCGAGAAATCCCATGTCATGGACACAATGATGAAGATGGCGGAGGAGACGCACAAGGAGATGGAAGTCGAGGAGGCGATGAAGAAGCAGTTACGACTCCGCGGCCAGCAACCCTTCATGTAGTGAGAGCAGCGCCCCAAACTTGTGTGTGCATCTTCCTTCTTTTTTGGGGGTGATAATCCTCCTTCTTCTTTTGCTCCTGCGTTTCTTATTTTACTTCGGTGTTTCGCCGCACGTGTCACCTTCTCTGTGAGGCATGAATAGAACAATGCTAAAAATGAGATGACTAGCAAATTAGATCATTCTTTATCACCAATAGAACAATGCCTCTTGCTAGTAATATATAATAAGAGTAGAGAGAGTAGAGAGTACAGGATATGGCACTGGGCTGCCATGTTTCATGTTGAGTATACCGCACGGTTCTTTACTCCTCCTCAGGTCGTCGGCACATTTATACGAGCAGTCAAATCACAAGGCCCCGCCTTCCAGCAGTAATGAGCCGTCAAATCACAAAGGCCCTCGCCTCTCGTGAAAAGGACCAAGCTAGACTGCCCTGCCCTCTAGCCTTTTAAAAAATGTATACATTTGTACAGTAGTAGTATCGATGGATTGCGCCATGGAGCAAAACTAACAAGATGTAATTAAAGAAAAAACGTGGTACATATGGAGAGCGCTCGTCGCCAAATTATGCATATACTATATGACACTACCCACTATGAAGGTACTAGTAACATAGACTAGTAACTGGTCCAAAGTCAAGGCGCGGATACCAACGAGGGCCTGGTTGTATCTATACTTGGACAACTCACCCGACAACATGCGCACCAGGCAGACGAAGCTCATGTCGTGTTGGTGCCGTGTGCGACCCGCACATTAACCAAAACCTCACGCCTCCATCTTAGCCTCTGCGTTTAAAACATCTCAATCTCAAGCCCAAGGAGCAACGTGAAACCTATGATAGAGCCAATTGGATGGTTGAGAACACTACAATTCGTAGCTACATATGCATGTGTGAGAGAGGACGAGTGCGTGCGTGCACCTCTTCTCAGAGTACAACTGTATGTGGGTGGCATCGACCTAGGGAGCAGTGATGGTGCGTGCAAGAAGTACCGAGAGATAGGTGTAATGCGTCTAAAAAAAGACTAGTCTATAGCTCGCCATGAGGCTATTCCTGTCGAACGCCAAGCGTAAGATATGTATCCTACGGTGCCAGTTTTCGCACGTACACAGCAGTAGAAAAAGAACAAGTACCATGTCATATGCTACACCATGGTCAAGAAAACGTGCCGACATTACGCCATCCGGGAATAGTGCCGCACTTCGAAACTAGAACCATCAATAAAGTTTGAGCACGTCTCGTCACATTCCAAATTACTACTACTACCACGCTATATTTAATTGCAAACCTGTTCACACCGATCACAACCTAAACGGTTTCCCACTTAGGAGCGTATTAGTAGTACTCTGTTACAAATACTACTATGCTAAGATGACTGCACATTCCTCCTCAACTCCTCATCCACAAAAAAACAATCAAGTCAATCAAGCCATAGCCAGCGTGAGTTCTGGGTCGAGAGATTTCCACCAAGGAGAGGTGTGCATGGAAGAGAAAGCACGAGAGATGTCCCGCCTCGCCGCGAAAGCAGCCGACATGTCCAGCCGCACAGCAGTAGCAGCACAGAGGTCCCGCCACGCCACCGAAGCAGCACGGAGGTCCCGGCGCGCCGTCGATGTAGCAGACTGGTCCGGCCACGCCGCGGAAGCAACAGAGATGTCCCACCTCGCTGCCAAAGCTACAGGGAGGTTCCGCCGTGCCGCGACGGCCTGGAAAAATTTCTTGCGGGTAGGCGAGGACCCTTACAGGCGCATGCATGCGATAGTCCATAGCAAGATGGATCAGATCTTCGGCTGGGCGAGGATGCAGGACGAGGCTACCGGCGTCATCCGACAACTGGGGGAGGGAAATGTGAAGCTCCGGGGCGAGCGCGACCTGCTGAGGGCGAAGATCGCCAGATGGGCGAAGCAGGAGGAGGAGCCGCTGCTGTGTTGCAGAGGACGGGCGTCATCATCAAGAAACTTATGGACGAGAATGCCATGCTCCGCATCATGCACAACAAGTTGGTGGAGGAATCCATGGATGCCGCCAAGCAGCGTATTAAGGACATGAAACTGATGAAAGAGATCATCCCCCGCCGTGAGAACTAGTTTCCGCGACCTGCAGCGCATAAAGAAAGTAGAGATCAGCGAGCCAGATTGTTGTATGCGTCTTCCTTCTTCTTTTTCCCTTGTGTATTTCGGGCCTAGCCACATGTGACTTTTTAAATTATCTTCCTAATTATGTAAGACAATTATTATCCACTCTCGTCATCCTTATATATATTCATCAGTCTTGCTATAAGTTGCAGTAGATGCTATATAGGTCCGTCGGATCTTACATCAAGATCCGTGCAAAATTTTCTTTTCATATTTTCTTTTTTCTCTCTTAAATCTCAGTCGAGTGAGACATTGCCACGCCATTAAACAGAGGCTCGGGCGCCATTAATGGAGACCTTGGGATAGAGGTGGACGACAGATGGAGGTCAAAGGGCTCTCCTCCCGATAAGCACGCGCATGGGACTGATCGCATGCCTCCCGTACTCAAATGGCTACCCTGCACGATGCCTCCTAGCTAATAAAAAAGGGGACGCGAGGCGGCACATAAATGGTAAATAGAACGCCCATGGTTTCAATAATACTTGTGTTTCCGATTGTAACGTGACATCACTTGTTCCAAAATGACTTTGTTGATTGTTAATGTGTGCGCCTTCGCAAATCGGACAGCAAAATTACCACAACATGTTGGTGCCATGTCATGGCACCAAGCCAAGTTTCATGATTTTCATGCGTGTTTCGGATTTATAGGATTGAAAAAAACAAGTTTCTCAATGTTTCCAGTCAAGCCATGACGCCCAGATATTTGAATTTCATTCTCATTTCTCGCATGGGACCTAGAAATTTACCCGAGGACACACATGTGATTTTTCAACCAGATTTGGTGAACTGGAGCATGTGCTTGTATTTAAATTTTGAATTATGCACACAAAGGTGACACATTCCCTCTCAAAACCACGAGCCTTCTTGAGAGAAGCTCCGGTTTGTAAGAAACTTATACCAAAACTTTTTCCTATTCTGCAATTTTTTTACCACAACATGGTAGTACCATGACAAGTTTCATGATTTTCAGGCGTCTTTTGGATTTACAAGAATTTTAAAACCAAGCTTCTCAATGTTCTCGGTCGAACCACGATGCCCAGATGTTTGAATTTCATTCCCATTTCTTGCATGGGACCTAGAAATTCACCTGAGGACACACATGTGATTTTTCAGTCAACTTTGGTGCACGGGAGCATGTGCTTGTAGTTCAAATTTGAATTATGCTCATTAAATGACTAGAAACTCAATTAATGTATAAAAAGGCCAAACGAACCCTGAATAATTCCAAAATTTAACAGGTCACTCATATAGTTCTATGTTGCCTCTGTAAAGAAACTCTGACGGGAGGCAGTGTATATTGTTTCGCACACAAAGGTATAAAAAATAAAGAAATAAAGAAATTAGCCCTACTTAATTCTTGGGTTCTTATTATTTATGCCACCAGTTGTGTATCACTACTTAGTTTTGCCATTAGAAGTTACAACTACTCAAAAAATGCCATCGATCCGTGAGATACCTGCTCAAAAATGCAATTAGATATCTAAAAAATGCCATCGTTAAGTTAGATGTTTGCTCAGAAATGCCATTAGACATTGTTATTTTCACGTCAAACCCGTTGACCATGTTACATTACAAAAATAAGCCGATTATCACAATGATAAGTTAATGGTGTCCAGCAAAACACACCCCTCAAATAAAACTAAGCACCCTGGAATTCTATGACAAAACTAAGCACCCTAAAATTCTTTGACAACTAAACTGCTGGCTATATGATGTTGGTCATATATATTGTACGTATATAATGTCAAGAAACGAGTGGTAGTACTATACCAACTAAAAGATGAAATGTACGAAATATAATGAGAAGAAACATAACATAGTTCTGTTGGGGGCTCAGCACAACACACCCCTCAAATAAAACTAAGCACACCAGAAATTAAACTAAGCAACTAATTCGGTAAACACTACATTAGAACCACCATGAGCAACGACACTGCCACCTTACTCAGAGTCCTCGTCCACATCCTCGACTTCGTCCTTGTCCCTCTTACTCTTGGATTATACTTCTTTGCTTGAACCGCACACTTGGCTCTTACTCTTCATCCAACCCTTGTAGATATTGAAACAAAGGTAGCCATCCATTGTAGCGTAGTGGATGTGGTCTATATCTAGTACAGTCCACTGCCATGCACGATGAAACGTGTGCGGAGCTTTCTTTAGTTCACCATACATAGGATGAACCATGGCTCCTGCTAGGGTCAGCATTGAAGGCTGATCATGGGAGGGCACCAGGCCTTCCTTCTGGAGGCCGAAGGGGTCGCCTACAACGAGGCCTATCCGACCCAGGATATCCTTGTCGTTCCTAAAGTCTACAGTAAGGAATTTGACTCGGCCGCCCTTGAGGAAGCTCTTAAATTCCTCGCACTCAACCTCGGCATGGCATATGTGGTAGACCAAGCATAAGTCATGCACGCAAACCTAGATCACCGCGGGCTTCTTCTTCTCTGCCTCCTTTAGTTTCTTCTCGCTTCCTAGGACTGTGGTGTACTCAACATCTAGCCCAGCGACCCACTCATCATTTGAGTTTTCGAACATGCGTTTGAAGCGAGCAAGGCATTCTTTCACTGTTGCGGAAGAACATGTGTAGATGACGTCGAACTCATCCCCGGTGATTGTTCTAACCTTGTACTCACCGCCGATCATGGAGATTTGGGACGCCATGGATTTGGGAGGAGGGTTAAGATTAGTGGAACTGCCGTAATGTGAAAGGACGGGACGACTAGGAGCGGTTTATCGATTGTAAAAACGTCGAGTGGGGGGAGGGGGGGGGCGTGCGAATGGCAGGGTAGTGGCTTGCCTGGTGGATAAATGGATTCATGCACAGTACTATGGGGGCCCAATTAGATGTCATGTCAACTCGACACCCAATTAAATGGCTTTCGATGTCACGTCAAGCGTCGGAAAAATTACAGGTGATACGAAGCTTTCCATTCTCCTATGATATGGGCTTCCAAGATCCCTTGGATCTGAGACCAAATGGTTGCATGGCGTGATTATAGACCTATGGGTGAATATCCTATCCTGGAGGGTTATTCTGCAAATTTTCAGCAACTTAGCATGCGACTGTTTGATCTCAGATTCAAGGGCTGCCAGCAGCCCGTATCATGGTCGCGCCTACCACGACCGTCACCTTGCTCGCGCGGTCACGCCCTTGGAGATTTAACATGGTGCATTAGGCTATCTAATGTTGGCATTTCATACATAGTCATCACTTAGTCACTCATACAACAAGGTTAGTTATAAGGTTGGCTATAAGAGTATTTTTTGTTTACTTCTCTCTATCTCTTTCTTTGTAGTATTTATTGCATTTGCCAAGGAGTGACCTCTTCCAATGAAATGGTGCTTAGATGAGGTACTATGAGAATTAATTGGCTTAGCAACTCAAGTCCCCAACGCATAGGTGCTTAGTTTTTTGTTGCTAAGTTTGCTTCATCTAGGTACACACGCTTATCACCATTTCTTCCTGGGGTCACCAAATAGTCTCTCTCTTCTTAATTAACTTGCCACATCAGACTTTATGCCTACGTGGCAGGCTTAGCACCTGTAGGATCAAGTACAATAGTGGGCTATAAGCCCGCTTTACATGGCATTTTTGCATATGTGGGGGAAAGAGGCAAGGAAAAAGTGGAGGAGTGGGCTCTCAAGCAAGAGCCAGCCTCTACATGGTGGAGCATCGAGAGAGGCACCTGCATGGAGGTGGTCAGGAATCCGGCTTGGCAGTTAAAATGATAATGGCAAGTCAAATCACCGGGCCCCACCTGTCCAGCAGTAACTCACGGTCAAATCAGACAACCCTACGTTTGAGCAGCCTACTCCCTCATATTCTCGCGTCTCTGTCGAACCGACTAGGCGGAACTGCCCCAGCTACCGCGCTGGAAAAGCCCTGCGCTCGACTTTTAAATAGTACAGTATACTAATTTTGTATCCATGTATTGCGCCATGGAGCAAAGCCTCAGAACACGGTGGTACACATGTACGGAGTATACAACACACCCGTCGCGTTCGCGTCGCACCCTAGACGGTCGATCGGTCTAGCACGCTGCTCTCCTAATGGAACGCGCGTCATATTGCATTTGCACACTCCCCGGCCCCGCAAGTCGGGTGAGTTAATAGAAGTGCATACATTGGTACCTGGACGATCCCTGCAACACACAGAAGATAAGTTTGTCCATGCATGTGACCAGACTCTAGCAGACACGCCTGTATTGGCTATCGTCTACATATCGTGCAGGTTGTGTTGTACAGGGCTGTAGTTCTGGTGAGAAATCTAAAAAAAGGTTTCTTGTCATCTCGCAAAATTAGGTGTCATGTGCGTCAGATCACTACGAGGGTTAAACAACAACAACTGAGTTGGGCTAGTCATTGGGGGCACATGCACGAAGACTACTCGACTGCCATCTAGGTCAAGACGGCTATGTTAATTAGGATATCTATCGATGAACCCCTTTTCTATGAGTTTATCTTTAATTTGAGCTTTGATCCTCATCTAGTTTGTCCGTCGGGATTCAACTTCTCTCCTTTGGGCAGTGAGGTAATGATTTCTTGTCATGTGGCATTTTTTCGTGTTATATGTTGTAATCCGGTGCTTCAGATAAAAATGACGACAACTGCGCCTCTGGGGCACGTGCATGAAGACTTCTCAATAGTCATTGCCGAGGTCAAGCCGGCTCCGGCCTGTATACAAAAGAAAACTAGTACTCCACTATATTGGCAGGAGCCTCCGCGCTTGCTTGCTAGTGTTGCTCTCTTCACACTGTCTCGTCCTCTCTAGATCTAAACACGACAGCGGTGGCCACACACACTCTCTTTACTCACCGCTGGTTACAGATCCAGCTAGATCCTCTCCGCCGGGGAAGGTGAGAAGGTGCAACGTTCACGCGGTCGTCCACGACAACGGCTCTTACACACTGCTGGCGCGTCCCGATCAGCGTGCCTTGCCATTCTCTCCCAAGCATCGCTGGCGAGGGACAACCTCCCACCCCTTCTTCCTCACTGCCATAGTGTCGGCAGATCCGGCCTCCCGCCGCCCACCGAGCCACATCCCGGCGGCCCTCAGGTACAACTTCCTTCGAAACCGGCCTTGCTCTACTTCCCGAGCTCCTGACGTCGTTGCATTTGTATCTTTTACTATTTCTCAGCCCCCCTCGTGTAGATAGGATCGATCGGCTGTTCAAAAACCACCTAGTTTTTTACTGTTAAGAGGTAAAACTAGTTCATGCACTTGAATCTAGTAGTACTTGGTTCAAACAAGGAAGAAAGGGGGTGGGGGTGGGGGAAGATTTGTTACCTGAATCTAGGACTTGGTCGAAAGAGGAAATAACTGGGGCGAAAAGTAGCAGAGACTGGCTGTCCAACTGGTCTCTGGGTCTAATAGGGAAATAAAGGGAACACAGTAGAAACTCAATATAAACCCGATCTATTGGTTGAAAAGGGAAAGAAAGTCGGGACAGGGGGACAAGTCAACAGAGTAAGTCCAGCACTAGATTTGCTAGGCTCACACAGTATAAGGTGGCTATATACCGAACAAAAATGGGACCAACCCAGATATCCTCTTCTGATGTTTGTTGCCCTGAGCCGCTCTTATGTAATGCCACTGGTAAAATGTAGCAGTCGCACTGTTAAAAGTAAGGACACGTTAAACCAATGTTGTTTTCAATGTAATGCCTCTACTAATATGAATCAATGGCACTTTTTTCATGTCCTGCTAAATTTCCCATTAAGATAAGTTGCTTCTTTTTGTTAGAGATGCAACTGTCCTGGTCCGCCTACTCTCTAGGAGCTTCACGACTATTCTTGATGTTTCTCAATTTTATTGCAACTAATGAAGAAGAAGCTATGTGGGTTTCGTTTTCTGATGGAATTGGAACCGGTGTTGGAGCCCTTTTCTTAAAAAAGAAGAAGAAGAAGCTGCTAGCTCATGGGACATTGCTTCATTTTAGGTGAACTGCACCAAAAGGTCCCATGAATTGAATCATCCATGTTGGTGACTGGTGTCATCCCTTCTACGATGGCGTTGACTGCAGATATGGTTCCCATCACGAGGTAGGTTCCTTTTTGGTCTGACCGTTTGCCAAAGATCCTACATGTTGATCCTGCTCTTGTGCTACTATTTTGGCACTGCCATGATAAAGTAGTAGTGTTATTATTTTGCACCTTAATCTAGTGGCACTATTAATTTGATGCAATATTTTGGCACCGCTAGTGCCACTATTTTTTTATATATTGAAAGAGGTGGTTCCCTCTGATTTCATTAAAGAAACCCAACCACAGAGAACCATTATCCGACAACATCTTAGTGTAAACGGGCAGTTATGCAACTACTACTAGAACGGACTGAGTACTAGCAGTAAAAAAGTTCGCCACATAAGCTAGGAAGGTAGGGGGACGTATCACCAGCTCGACCAAGTTTGAATTACAACCCAAATGCTACCACATAAACATCATGGGGAAGATAGGGACTGGAAGAGCCAGCTTCAGCATCCCAGTCTGAGCACCCCCGGCCTTCATCCTTGCGACGCACGGTACACCTTGTTTGCCACCTTCTCGACCCTAGTGTCACTGATAAAATGAAGTAATAATACAGTTAAAATAGAGAGAGTGTCCTCTGTATCATTTCATTTCCAATGTAGATAAAGAAAGTGCTTCTCTTTGTTAATGTATGTTTCATCAACTAGTCCCATTGATAATGTTTAAGCGTTTCTGCAAACTGGGGTGCTTAATTTTAGTTGATCGGCACAAAAATAGAGATTTGAATGTCTCAAGGCCCCTCGTTGTACAACCGATGTACACTGATGTTCATCACTGGCATAAGGTGTATCGAGGAGACTTGGATCGATATCCAGTATGATGTAATATTTTCTTCTGTTTATTAGTGTATGTTTCATCAACTAGTGCCACTATAATCTAATCACGCCTTTTCATTATCTGTGCAAACAAGGTTATTCAGCTACATTTTGGTGGAACTGCACAAATGTACGGATGGAACCAACATATATGCAGAGTGCGAGGTGCCAAGTAAAAATTACCGACACCAACCCCGCTCCATCTAAGCATTGGCATCCACCACCATCAGTGGGATGTGTGGCGCTCACTGTGGAGTATCGATGCCAGATGGATCATCCACTAGAGATTGAAGGATCGAGCATCTACAGGGTGCCGTTTGTGAGGGTGTCGTGCCAGAGCGAGCCGGTGGAGTCTTTGTCGACCGAACCCAACTGCAAGAGGAGAAAAACAGTTGGCCCGACGATGCTTCCCCGCCATGCTCTCCCTCGCTGTTCACATTGTCTCACGGGGCGGCTGTCTGCCACCGAGGAATAGGAGGGATTACCCGCCTAGACCAATAGTCGGGTAGGTTGTGAATTGTCAGGAGGAGCTTAGGGTTGGTAGTATTAGCAGGTTGTGAATTGTGTTTTGTGTTGTGTATTTTGAGAGTACTTTCAGATATGAATGTCTTTTGAATTTCAGATTTACAGTATTGAGCATATGAAGTATTTTATGAATTCCAGAGATCTATTTTTAGCACTTAAAAAAAAGTAGTTTCATAGGAGTATAAAAGTGCAGACAATGTGATTCTCACAGAAGAAACTGCAAGTTTCAGATTCAGATAAGAAACTCCAAGTTCAGTTTCAGATAAGAAACTGCAACTTTCAGAGGCAGAGCATTTATTTTAGCACGGCCTTTTCAAATAGTGTTAACATCATGCTGGAAGTTTTATTCATGGTCGAAACTGGAACTACCAGCCAGTTAACATCATGCTGATCAACATTCATGCATAGCCCATCTTCATATGATGCACAGTCAAAAATATATGCTATTTTCAAAATTCCCACACAATGTCGAGTGTGCAAAAAACAGAGAAAATGAGGGACGAAGTTTGGGCAAGTGTAGGACGTGGTGTGCATAGATGACAATTGGACCCACATGTCAATAAAGGCAGAGGCAAATTTTTTGGAGATATTATATCTACACTTACAAAAAATGTAGTTTCATAGGTGTATAAAAGTGTAGACGATGTGATTCTCACAGAAGAAGCTGCAAGTTTCAGTTTCAGATAAGAAACTCCAAGTTCAGTTTCAGATAAGAAACCGCAACTTTCAGAGGCAGAGCATTTAGATTAACACAGACTTTTCAAACAGTGTTAACATCATGCTGGAAGTTTTATTCATGGTTGAAACTGGAACTACCAGCCAGTTAACATCATGATGATCAACATTCACGCATATCACATCTTCATATGATGCACAGTAAAAAAGATATGCTATTTTCAAAATGCCCACACAATGTCGAGTGTGCGAGAAACAGAGAAAACAAGGGACGATGTTTTGGCAAGTGTAGGACGTGGTGTGCGTAGATGACAATTGGGACCCACATGTCAATAAAGGCAGAGGCAAAATTTTTGGAGATATTTTCTCTGCACAGGTGGAATCGAACCCGGGCGGAATAGCTGTCGGGTAGTGTCACTTGGCCACTGGGCTAGTTCAGTTGTTTTGTTACTAATAAGGCACTTCCTCCGGTGGTCGGATCTCCTCCCTGCGCCTTTGTGCGCTCGCCATGACGCTGTTGTCCGCCATTATGAACATGCTGAACAAACGAGAGGAATCTAGAGAGGACTGTACATGGAGAGGCGGACAGTCGGGACCCACCGGGTCTATGGCCGTACGCAAGCAAGTGCCTCATCGAAAAAATATTTCCTCCTAATGCTATACTAACGTTGGGGCCCATGGGTTTGTCAACATAGTTACATTTTTAGGTGCTTCAACGTAGTTACTATAGGAGATAAATTCACAACAAAGCCGGGGACCTGGCAGGTATCATTTATTATCACTGGGACAACAAGTATCAGCTAGGTTTTGGGCTGCCCCGTCTAGGCTTTCTTTTTTAACATGTGCAGCCGACGACCTCGGATGGGAGGTCCATAGGCCTGTTTGTATTTTCTTGAGGGCCGTCATGTATCGACCGGCCTATGGACCTCCCATCCGAGGTTTTATTTTTCCTGAAACATCGGCAACCCAATTTATATTTTTTTTGAAGAAAACGCAGAGGTCTATTCTATTTTTTGAAGAATAGGAACGCCTGGTCCAACTTATGTTTCCCTTCTAACTATATTATATATATTTAAATTATTTTATATGTTCTTATATATAATTGTTATTGTCATCATGTATTTAACAAATACTTACATATGTAAGAAAACAATATCCCGCATCTTATTAACTTATAAAAATAATTTCTTAACAATAAAATCTTGGATTTTTTTGGCAACGAAAATCCTAGTGATTTCGCACAAAAGCTTGGTATGATTTACACATTCAATCCCATCCCTTATTTAATCAATAATCAAGAATAATTAGGATTTCTAAAAAAGAAAAGAAAAAAAGGGTCCACTCATAGGAAAACCCAACCTTTCCCCGCATCCGGCACTAATCTATTTTTAACGTCTAATTAGAGCGGGGAATCATTCCAATTAGGAAGTTCAGCTCGTTGCTTTTTATTTTACCAGAATTGGAGCGAGGCTCTATCCATTTATTCACTAGGCCCAGAAAATCGTAATTTTGGATTCCAATCAAAAAAGATTGATTTTATTACGACATGCTATAGTTTCCATTCACTACCTTTGAGGATCAGTCGTGGTCTTCTAGACTCTACCAAGAGTGTGGAAGAATTTGTTGTTTCATCCAAATATATATATAACAAAATGCTCAGCCCTTGTTTATTTTTTGATAACATTGCTGCGCCCACCCCAAAATTATAATTGGAATCAGCCCAGCAAAATCATGTATTTCGAGGAAGTGCAAATGGCCTGTAATTTTTTAGGAAAAACATAAATGGGTCGCATGGACGCTACATTATTTGTCCACCTAGCCCAGCTAATGGACTGTAATTCAAAAAAGAGAGATCAAATGGACTGTAAATTCTACTCCGCAAAAAAAGACTGTAAATTCTGAAAAAATGGGTTGAATACGTGCCACATTTTTGGAGGCTGAAATGTGGGCCAATTGGCCGAAGCCAATGCAAGTCGTTGTCAACGTAGTCAACAAATGATTCTGACATCGTTGGCCGTTGGATTTACATCCAACGACCGACATCCGTCTTCAATCTTTCGTCTTCTTCCTCCAGCGCCGCCGGGACCACCTGCTCCCACCTCCTGCTGCTAGCAGCTTTGCTTAGCACGCTACGCTGTGAAGCGCTACTCCACCATTGGCCAGGCCATCCCTCCACCCCTCCACACCTCTTGTTCTTCTCCACCGACTGCCGATCCACACCGCACCAGAACCAGTTAACCCTCATACACCTCTTCGTCTGTGACTCTACTCCCGCGTCTTCCCATCTCCGGCTCGTTGCACTCCGGGTCCTCGCCGTCGTCCACCACCTTGGATGCGCTCGGCGCGGAGTGGTCAACGTGGTCAACGAACGACACCATCGGAAGTAGAGTATGCGTGGAGAGGCTGACAGCTGGGTCCATGGACGCACGCAAGGAAGTGCCTCCTTATTATGCGCAAAATAATGATTCCTCCACATGACAGCTGTGACCCACCGGAAGGGCCTCTGTATTTCGCCAAAAAAATGTTCCCACCGCTGACAGGTCGGACCCACCAGCTATATCTTAGCATGCAAGGAAGTGCCTCCTTATTACGCAAAAAAATGAATACTCCCCCTGCTAGTTGGGACCCACCTTGGTGGGAGGCTAACTTGTGGGCCTACTAAGTTGACGGGGAAGGAGTGCTTTGTCAACTTAGTCAATATGAACGATTCTAGCTCCAGTGACCGTACGATGTCCATCGATTGGCCGTAGTGCTTCTTCAACCTCTGGTCTTCTTGCTCCAGCCGCCCAAAGCAGCGCCGGTCGTGCCGCATGCTCCTGCCTCCTGTGGCCGCATGTGCTGCTGCGGAAGCCTCATCGCCCCCTACTATTCCCACCGCTGGCCAGGCCCTGCGGCGACGGTAGCCTCAAACCGCAGCCGAACCAGTGAACCCTTGTACTCCTCTCCATGCGGGCTTCCACTGCCGCGTCTTCCGTGCCTCCGTGTCATCCCCTTCCTAGGCCTCACCGTCGTCCACCGCCCTGGTGCTCTCGGCGCGGCGTGGTCAGCGTGGTCAAGGAACGGCTTCCATCGGACGTGGACTGTACGTGGAGAGGCTGGCAGCTGGGTCCACGATGGCAGCAAGGAAGTGCCTCCTTATTACGCGGAAAATAATGATTCCTCCACCTGACAGCAGGGACCCACCGGACGGGCCACCGTATTTCGCGAAAAAAAACATTTCCCCCTGACTGCTGGGACCCACTGGACGGGCCATCGTATTGTGCGGAAAAAACGTTCCCCCCGCTGTCAGCTCGGACCCACCGGAAGTGCCTCCTTGTTACGCACAAAAAATGAATACCCCCCTACTGGTTGGGACCCACCTTGGTGGGAGGCTGACTTGTGGGCCTACTAAGTCGACGGGGATGGAGTGCTTTGTCAACTTAGTCAATATGAACGATTCTAGCTCCAGTGACCATACGATGTCCATCCAACGGCCGTAGTGCTTCTTCAACCTCTGGTCTAGTTGCTCCAGCCGCCCAAAGCAGCGCCGGTCGTGCCGCATGCTCCTGCCTCTCGTGGCCGGCTGTGCTGCCGCGGAGGCCTCACCGCCCCCTACTATTCCCACCGCTGGCCAGGCCATCCCTCTACTCACCAACACCCCCTGTTATTCTGCGGCGACCACAGCCTCACACCGCAGCGAACCAGTGAACTCTCGTACTCCTCTACGCGTGGCCATCCACTGCCGCGTCTTCCACGGTTCCGCGTCGTCCCCTTCCTAGGCCTCGCCGTCGTCCACCGCCCTGGTGCTCTTAACACGGCGTGGTCAACGTGGTCAAGGAACGGCTTCCATCGGATGTGCACTGTACGTGGAGAGGCTGATAGCTGGGTCCACGGCCGCAGCTAGGAAGTGCCTCCTTATTACGTGCAAAATAAGTATTCCTCCACCTGACTGCAGGGACCCACCGGACGGGCCATCGTATTTCACAGAAAAACGTTTCCCCCTGACTGCTGGGACCCACCATCTACATCTTCGCACGCAAGGAAGTGCGTCCGAAAAAAAACGATTCGCCCCGCTAACTACTGGGACCCACCAGCTACATGTTCGCACGCAAGGAAGTGCCTGACAGTTGGGACCCACCTGGTAGAAGCATACGTAGCGTTGTCATTCTGGTCGCGAACGTGTATGTACATACTGGTCGATGTAGAGGCGCGCACGTGTCGTAGTAGAGGCGCGCACGTAGCATGTACACGTACGTACTGATACGTCTCCAACGTATCTATAATTTTTGATTGTTCCATGCTATTATTTATGAAGTCTTAGGTGCTTAATGGGCTTTATCATTCACTTATATATCATTTTTGGGACTAACCTAGTAACCCAAAGGCCCAGTCCAGATTGCTGTTTTTTGCTTATTTCAGGGTTTTGCAGAAAAGGAGTATCAAACGGAGTCCAAACGGAATGAAACCTTTGCATGAGATATTTTTGGAGGAAACCACGCGAGATAAACTTCAGGGCCAAGCCAGAGGACAGGGGGCCCACCCTCGAGGGTGGGGGGCACGCCCCCCTTCCCAGGGCGCGCCCCCTACCTCGAGGGCAGGCCCGGTGGCCCGTGGTGCCCCTCTTCCTCCAATATATTCCTATGTACCCCAGAAACTCCATACGCAGAGAGAAAACCCTAATTCCACCACCTTAGCTGCTGTTCCCGTGGAGATCCCATCTTGGAGCCTGTTCCTGGAGGGGGATCCATCACGGAGGCCTTCATCATCATCATCATCGCCCTCACCATGAGTTGTGAGTAGTTTACCATAGACCTTCGGGTCCATATCTAGTATCTAGATGGCTTCTTTTGTCTCTCCGGATCTCAATACAAAGTTCTCCTCGGTCTTTGAGGAGATCTATTCGATGTAATCTCTTTTTACGGTGTGTTTGTCGAGATCCGATGAATTGTGAGTTTATGATCAAGGTTATCTATGAAAGATATTTGGTTCTTCTCTGAACTTTTTATGTGTGCTCATAATATCCTTGTAAGTCTCTTCGAATTATTGGTTTGGTTTGGCCTACTAGATCTATAGTTCTTGCAATGGGAGAAGTGCTTGGCTTTGGGTTCAATCTTGTGGTGTCTTTTCCCAGTGACAGTAGGGGCAGTAAGGCACGTATTGTATTGTTGCCATCGAGGATACAAAGATGGGGGTTTCATCATATTGCTTGAGTTTATCCCTCTACATCATGTCATCTTGCTTAAGGCGTTACTCTGTTCGTATGAACTCAATACACTAGATGTATGCTGGATAGCGGTCGATGTGTGGAGTAATAGTAGTAGATGCAGGCAGGAGTCGGTCTACTTGTCTCGGACGTGATGCCTATATACAATGATCATGCCTAGATAGTCTCATAATTATTCGCTTTTCTATCAATTGCTCGACATTAATTTGTTTATCCGCCGAAGAATACCGCTATCATGAGAGAAGCCACTAGAGAAAACTATGGCCCCCGGGTCTATCTTTATCATATTACTTTCCCGTCAACTAGCCAATTTCTGCCGCCGTTATTTATTTGCTTTCTTTACTTTCTGTTTCTATATGAAAAATACCAAAAATATAAGCTATCATCTCTATCAGATCTCACTATCGTAAGTGACCGTAAAGGGATTGACAACCCCTTACCATGTTGGCTGCGAAGTTCTTATTTGTTTGTGCATGAGCGAGGGACTGGCACATGGTCTCCTACTGGATTTATACCTTTGTTCTCAAAAACTAAGGGAAATACTTACGCTACTGTGCTGCATCTCCCTTTCCTCTTCGAGGGAATACAACGCAAGCTCAAGAGGTAGCAAGAAGAATTTCTGGCGCCGTTGTCGGGGAGGCTTACGCAAAAGTCATATACGAAGTACCTATCACAAACCCATATCCTTCACATTACATTTATTTGCCTCTCGTTTTCCTCTCCCCCACTTCACCTTTGCCGTTTTATTCGCCCTTCTTCCGCCGTGTGTTTCTCATTAGCTTGCTTCTTGTTTGCTTGTGTGTGTTGGTTTGCTTGCTTGTCACTATGGCTCAGAATAATACCAAATTGTGTGACTTCTCCAATACCAACAACAATGATTTTATTAGCACTCCGATTGCTCCTATTACCGATGCTGAATCTTGTGAGATCAATGCTGCTTTGTTGAATCTTGTTATGAAAGATCAATTCTCCGGCCTTCCTTGTGAAGATGCCGCTACCCATCTAGACAACTTTGTTGATTTGTGTGATATGCAAAAGAAAAGGGATACAGATAACGATATTGTTAAATTGAAGTTATTTCCGTTTTCACTTAGAGATCGTGCTAAAACTTGGTTCTCCTCTTTGCCTAGAAATAGTATTGATTCGTGGAATAAGTGCAAATATGCTTTTATCTCTAAGTATTTCCCTCCTGCTAAGATCATCTCTCTTAGAAACTATATTATGAATTTTAAGCAACTAGATCATGAGCATGTTGCACAAGCTTGGGAGAGAATGAAATTAATGATACGTAATTGCCCTACACATGGTTTGAATCTATGAGTGATTATTCAGAACTTTTATGCTGGCTTGAATTTTGCTTCTAGAAATCGTTTAGATTCGGCCGCCGGAGGCACTTTCATGGAAACTACCTTAGGAGAAGCTACCAAACTCCTAAATAATATTATGGTTAATTATTCTCAATGGCACACCAAAAGATCTACTAGTTAAAAAGTGCATGCTATCGAAGAAA
The DNA here is from genome assembly GCA_902687465.1 of Secale cereale. NCBI lineage: Eukaryota > Viridiplantae > Streptophyta > Magnoliopsida > Poales > Poaceae > Secale > Secale cereale. The sequence continues at coordinate 222,256,881 of LR738709.1, forward strand.
TTAGTGTTTTGAGTGGGAAGATGGATGAACTTATGAAATTGTTTGCTGCTAAGAGTGCTTCTTCTGATCCTAATGATATGCCTTTATCCACTTTGATTGAGAATAACAATGAATCTTTGGATGTGAATTTTGTTGGTAGGAATAATTTTGGTAACAATGCTTATAGAGGTAATTTTAATCCTAGGCCTTTTCCTAGTAATTCCTCTAATAATTTTGGCAATTCCTACAACAACTCTTATGGAAAGATGCCTTCTGAATTTGAAACTAGTGTTAAGGAGTTTATGATCTCGCAAAAGAATGTCAATGCTATGCTTGAAGAGAAATTGCTTAAAGTTGATGAATTGGCTAGAAGTGTGGATAGAATTACTCTTGATGTTGATGCTTTGAAACTTAGATCTATTCCACCTAAGCATGATATCAATGAGTCTCTCAAAGCCATGAGAATTTCCATTTTTGAATGCAAAGAAAGAACCGCTAGAATGCGTGCTAAAAGAGAAGATTATATTAAATCGTGCTCTTTGGGTTATCGTGAAAATAAAGATGAAGATCTGAAAGTTATCGATGTGTCTCCTATTAGATCCTTGTTTACTAGTATTAATATTGATGAGAATAGGATTGGAGATGATTCTGCTTTAAGGTGTCCCAATGATTCGGAGTTTTTAGATCTTGATCCTAAAATTGCTAAAAGTGGGATTGAAGAGATTAAAACTTTGCATAGTGATGAACCCACTACTTTTGATTTCAAGGGATTCAATTATGATAATTGCTCTTTGATTGATTGTATTTCCTTGATGCAATCCGTGCTAAATTCTCCGCATGCTTATAGTCAAAATAAAGCTTTCACTAAACATATAGTTGATGCTTTGATGCAATATTATGAAGAAAAACTTGAGTTGGAAGTTTCTATACCTAGAAAGCTTTATGATGAATGGGAACCTACTATCAAAATAAAAATAAAAGATCATGAATGCTATGCTATGTGTGATTTGGGTGCTAGTGTTTCCACTATCCCAAAAGCTTTATGTGATTTGCTAGGATTCCATGAGTTTGATGATTTCTCTTTAAATTTGCATCTTGCGGATTCCACTATTAAAAACCTATGGGTAGAATTAATGATGTTCTTATTGTTGCCAATAGGAATTATGTGCCCGTAGATTTCATTGTTCTTGATATAGATTGCAATCCTTCATGTCCTATTATTCTTGGTAGACCTTTCCTTAGAACGATTGGTGCAATTATTGATATGAAGTAAGGAAATATTAGATTCTAGTTTCGGATAAGGAAAGGCATGGAACACTTTCCTAGAAAGAAAATCAAATTACCATATGAATCTATCATGAGAGCCACTTATGGATTGCCTTCCAAAGATGGCAATACCTATATCTATCTTGTATCGTGGCTAGCTAGGGGCGTTAAACGATGGCGCTTGTTGGGAGGCAACCTAATTTTTTGTTTTTTTGTTTTTGTTGCTGTTAGGGAATAAATATTGCATCTAGCCTCTGACTAGATGTGTTTTCATGTTTGTTTAGTGTTTGTGCCAAGTAGAACATTTGGTGAGACTTGCGTGAAGTTTATTTGATCTTGCTGTGAAATACAGAATCGTTAGCACTGGCTAAAGTAGTCTTCAGATTTTACTGGAGCGTGATTTGTAGTTGATTCGTTTTTCTTCTGATTGTTAGACAAATTGCACAAATTTACCAATTTAGTTTGAATTTTTTGGAGTTCCATAAGTAGGCGAACCCAACAGATTACTATAGACTGTTCTATTTTTGACAGATTCTGTTTTTCGTGTGTTGTTTGCTTATTCCGATGCATCTATGAGTAATATTGGAGGATATGAACCATAGAGAACTTGGAGTACAGTCGGTTTAGCACCAATATAAACGATGAATGAATTCCTTGCTGTACCTTTGAGTGGTGGTTTGCTTTATCTTACTAACGGAGCTCACGGGAATTTTTGTCTAAGTGTTGTGTTGTGAAGTTTTCAAGTTTTGAGTATTGCTTTGATGGACTATGGAACAAGGAGTAGCAAAGGCCTAATCTTGGGGATGCCCATGGCACCCCAAGTAAATTCAATATAATCAAAAGCCTAAGCTTGGGGATGCCCCGGGAAGGCATCCCCTCTTTCGTCTTGATCCATCGGTAACTATACTTGGAGCTATATTTTTATTCACAACATGCTATGTGTTTTGCTTGGAGCGTCTTGTATAATTTGAGTCTTTTCTTTTTAGTTTTCCAAAATCATCCTTTCTGGACACATCTATTTTAGAGAGTTAAATATGGCCTAGAAATTGTTAGAACACTCTATGTGCTTCATTTATATCTTTTGAGTTGAATAGTTTTTGCTCTAGTGCTTCACTTATATCTTTTAGAGCACGGTGGTGGTAATATTTTGTAGAAATTGTTGAACTCTCATGCTTCACTTAGATCTATTTGAGAGTCTATTAAAACAGCATGGTAAAGTCTTTAGGCTAAAGAAACTAGTCTTCACATGATAGACATCCAATATCAATGTAGTAAAAAAATTCACACCAAGTGCATTGAGTAGAAAGAGATGTTGGATGCTTGATAATTGTTTTCAGACATGAGGATAGTAATATTAGAGTCATGCTAGTGGAGTAATTATGAAATTGAGAAATATTTGTGATAAGGTTGGTGATTCCCGTAGCATGCACATATGGTGAACCGTTGTGTGACTAAGTTAAAGCATGAGCTATTTGTTGAGTGTCAACCTTTGTGTGGAGGTCGGGGGCGCGTGATGGTTAACTCCTACCAACCTCCCCCCTAGGGGCATGCGTTGATTGCTTTGTTTCGATGACTCGTAGATATTTGCAGTAAGTATATGAGTTCTTATGACTAATGTTGAGGCCATGGATTATATGCACTCTCACCCTTCCACCATTGCTAGCCTCTCTTGTACCGCGCAACTTTCGCCGGTGCCATAAACCCACTATATATCCTTCCTCAAAACAGCCACCATATTTTTCCTCAAAACAGCCACCATACCTACCTATCATGGCATTTCCATAGCCATTCCGAGATATATTGCCATGCAACTTTCCACCGTTCCGTTTATATGACACGCATCATATTGTCATATTGCCATTGCATGATCATGTAGTAGACATCGTATTTGTCGCAAGGCCACCATGTATAATTTTTATACATGTCACTCTTGTTTCATTGCACATATCGGTACACTGCCGGAGGCATTCATATAGAGTCATACTTTGTTGTTGTAGTATCGATTTGTAATCTTGTGTTGTAATGAAAGTGTGATGATCATCATTTATAGAGCATTGTCCCATGGGAGGAAATGTTGAATCTATAAAGCCCCTCCGCAAAAAAAATAAAAAAAAGAAATGCCAAAGAAAAAAAAAAGAAAGGCCCAAAAAAAGAGAAAAAGGGAAAAAATAAAAGAAAAAAAGGGACAATTGCTACTATCTTTTTCCACACTTGTGCTTCAAAGTAGCACCATGTTCTTCATTGTAGAGAGTCTCATGCTTAGTCACTTTCATATACTAGTGGGAAATTTCGTTCTAGAACTTGGCTTGTATATTCCAACGCTGGGCTTCCTCAAATGCCCTAGGTCTTCATGAGCAAGCAAGTTGGATGCACACCCACTAGTTTCTTTTGTTGAGATTTCATTCATATTTAGCTCTAGTGCATCCGTTGCATGGCAATCCCTACTCACTCACATTGATATCTATTGATGGGCATCTCCATAGCCCGTTGATATGCCTAGTCGATGTGAGACTATCTCCCTCTTTTTGTCTTCTCCACAACCACCTCTATTCCACCCATAGTGCTATGTCCATGGCTCACACTCATGTATTGCGTGAAAGTTGAAATGTTTGAAAAGATAGAGCATGAAAACAAATGCTTGGCAGAAATCGGGGTTGTGCATGATATGAATATTTTCTGTGATAGCAAGGGAGCATAGCCAACACTATATGATTTTGGAGGGATAACTTTCTTTAGCCATAGTATTTTGAGAAGACGTGATTGCTTTGTTAGTATTGCTTGAAGTATTGTTATTTCTTATGTCAATATAGACTTTTATCTTGAATCCTTCATATCTGAATATTCATGCCATAGTTAAGAGAATTACATTGGAAAACTATATTGGTTAGCATTCCACATCAAAAATTCTTTCTTTATCATTTACCTACTCGAGGACGAGCAGGAATTAAGCTTGGGTATGCTTGATACGTCTCCAACGTATCTATAATTTTTTATTGTTCCATGCTATTATTTATGAAGTCTTAGGTGTTTAATGGGCTTTATCATTCACTTTTATATGATTTTTGGGACTAACCTACTAACCCAAAGGCCCAGTCCAAATTGCTGTTTTTTGCCTATTTCAGTGTTTTGCAGAAAAGGAATATCAAACGGAGTCCAAATGGAATGAAACCTTCGCAGGAGATATTTCTGGAGGAAATCACGCGAGATAAACTTCGGGCCAAGCCAGAGGACAGGGGGCCCACCCTCGAGGGTGAGGGGCGCGCCCCCTGCCTCGAGGGCAGGCCTGGTGGCCCCTGGTGCCCCTCTTCCTCCTATATATGCCTATGTACCCCAGAAACTCCATACGCTGAGAGAAAACCCTAATTCCACCACCGTAGCTGCTGTTCCCGTGGAGATCCCATCTTGGAGCCTGTTCCGGGAGGGGGATCCATCACGGAGGCCTTCATCATCATCATCATCGCCCTCACCATGAGTTGTGATTAGGTTACCATAGACCTTCAGGTCCATAGCTAGTATCTAGATGACTTATTCTCTCTCTCCGGATCTCAATACAAAGTTCTCCTCAGTCTTCGAGGAGATCTATTCGATGTAATCTCTTTTTGCGGTGTGTTTGTCGAAATCCGATGAATTGTGAGTTTATGATCAAGGTTATCTATGAAAGATATTTGGTTCTTCTCTGAACTTTTTATGTGTGCTCATATTATCCTTCTAAGTCTCTTCGAATTATTGGTTCGGTTTGGCCTACTAGATCTATAGTTCTTGCAATGGGAGAAGTGCTTGGCTTTGGGTTCAATATTGTGGTGTCCTTTCCTAGTGACAGTAGGGGCAGCAAGGCACGTATTGTATTGTTGCCATCGACGATAAAAAGATGGGGTTTTCATCATATTTCTTGAGTTTATCCCTCTACATCATGTCATCTTGGTTAAGGCGTTACTCTGTTCGTATGAACTCAATACACTAGATGCATGCTGGATAGCGGTCGATGTGTGGAGTAATAGTAGTAGATGCAGGCAGGAGTCGGTCTACTTGTCTTGGACGTGATGCCTATATACAATGATCATGCCTAGATATTTTCATAATTATTCGCTTTTCTATCAATTGCTCGACAGTAATTTATTTACCCGCCGTCGATTACCGCTATCATCAGAGAAGCCACTTGAGAAAACTTTGGCCCTCGGGTCTATCTTTATCATATTACTTTCCCGTCAACTAGCCAATTTCTGCCGCCGTTATTTATTTGCTTTCTTTACTTTCTATTTCTATACCAAAAATACCAAAAATATAAACTATCATCTCCATCAGATCTCACTATCGTAAGTGACCGTAAAGGGATTGACAACCCCTTATCGCGTTGGCTGCGAAGTTCTTATTTGTTTGTGCAGGTGCGAGGCACTGGCGCGTGGTCTCCTACTGGATTGATACCTTGGTTCTCAAAAATTGAGGGAAATACTTACGCTACTGTGCTGCATCTCCCTTTCCTCTTCGAGGGAATACAACGCAAGCTCAAGAGGTAGCACGTACAGCGGCTAGTGTGCAAGAAAGAAAATACGGCCACGTACGTACATATGGGCAGGGTCTCGAATGCCTACTCGCGCATACGTACGGCTAGGGCTCGTGTACATGGCTGGGTTGGAATGGAGAAACAGCATCATCATCGTGTTCATGGGGAGCCAACCGGCTGGGTCAGAATGGAATGCATCGTCGTGTTCATCGGGAGGGCTTGGACGGAATATCCAATGGAAACGAGGCCTGGCGTACCGCAGAACGGAGGAAACGACCTTGTGTTCGACCGGCCACGTTTGAAATGGGATCCTGTTGACCGAGAGAGGTCTGGCGTACCGTAAAACGGAGGAAACGGACCTCCTACGGTCGAAACCAGGGTCCTGTTGATCAGGAGGGGTGTGGCGTACCGCAAAACGGAGGAAACGGACTTGTGTTGGAGCGCTACAGTCGAAACGAGGGTTCTGTTCATCGGGAGGGGTGTGGTGTTGTCACACCCTGCATTCTGTAACATGTTATTTGTACCTTTGAAGCATGAAAATTTGGACCAACAAATTTTTTTTTAGCATCATTTGGCTTTTATTTGGATTTGAGTTTTTCTTCATATGCTTTTCATGTGCTCATTAAAGTCAACTATGACCTCTTGTAGAATTCATCTCCATACCCAAAACTTCTGCCCAATGATCATGCCAAGTGTTATATAACAGTATAGAATTTTCTTACAAAATCAATTTGGCCATAATGTATTTTATAAATTTAGTTTTCCAAAAACCCCTGAATTGAGATTTGCACTGCAAGTACTTGATTTAGGGTGATAAAATTATTTCAAAAGGTTTATTTGAGACCTAGTAGTCATAGGACTCCCAGAAACCACAAAAGTATAATTTTAAAAGTTATTTTCCTATTTTATTTAAAAGCTTTTTCTTAAGGCCAGAAATGGTCTTTAATAGGGGAAAATTATTTAACTATTTCAAAAATATTTGCCAAAATTCAGGAAGACTCAGAGGACATATATTGTCCATATATGAGAGTTTCAACACTTGGTCATGTTCAAAATAATGGGCTAAACCCTCTAAAACCCTTTCTGGATATTTCAAGCCTTTGAAATATTTACAAAGGAAATTTTCTCCAAAAATTCCAGGGAAATTCTATCATGTCATATATGACATATTTGATGATCTTGCCAAGTCCCATGCCTTGGGAAGCAAGAAAACATCCTCAAACCCTTCATAACCATTCTGTCCCTATTTGAAGTTTGAGCAACTTTACATTGCCAAACTTGTCCAAATGCTCTCAAATTTGGTGCACATGCTAGAATGGCCTAATAAGGCATCTAGACCAAATGGCACAAGATTTGGAATAGAGCAACTTGATCAGATCACCCCAAAACCCTTTCTGTTCAAATGCAAATTTGAACAACTTTACATTACCAACTTTTTATCTGGAGCTTCAAACTTTGTGGGAATGATCAATACCCCAAATGATGATGCTACACCAAGTGGTGCATCAAGGGGAGATGATTAGCTTGACTCAATCAAGATGAAGCTGTTTCTGTTGATTTCTAGGGTTCACCAAAGTTACATTGGCTAGTTTCTTCAAATGAGCCCAAATTTGGTGAAGCACCCTATTTTCTCATGTCTTTCAATCCTGTTAAGTGCCATGTCATGTGGAGGTCATTTGCTTGACCAAACACTGATCAAACACCTTCTGCAGATTCACTAAAACCCTCATCTTGATCACTTTTACTCTTCTCCATGGCCTCAACTTTTTACCACATGATCATTCAGTTACTGGCTACCCCCAGTAACTTCCTCAGCACCCCAGCTCCATGATTGAGGGGTAAGAACCCAAGTTTACCTTGCTGGACAGCAAGTTTTCACCAAGTCACCAGCATCCCCTTTCTCTCTCAGCATCTCCAGGGCATCCAAGGCCTCAGGCCAATTCTTTACTCCTCCCCTGACCTTCTAGACACTCTTGGGCACGTTGGTTTTGACCGGAGTTGCGAGCGCACGATGGAGCCAGCCATATGCGCGCTCTGGAGCACGCTACAGTGCACCTCCGCACGGTGGCTTCAGCCAATCGCTGGCCCCCGACAGCCTCGGGCCTCCCCCTCGCGCCAGTCGATGCTCCTCGATGTCCGTGACCGCCCCGGCGCTGTCCCCCCTCCTCCTGCGCCCTCCAGTGATCATCGTCGCACGCGCACCGGCCGCCCGCAACGGCCACTCCTCTGCCTCGCACGCGCGCGCGGTCTAGAAGCTCCCCCGCTCCTCCTCTCACCTCTACTGGACGTGGAGCTCGTCCAGCAACTCCGTGGACTCATTCCCCTCGCCCCCTGTGCGCTGTAGCTTCGAGCCGGAGCTCGCCGGCGCACTGGACCACGGGCCTCCGTCGACCCCCTATAAATAGGACCCCCCCGGGCCTCTCCAGCAGCATCAGCAGCTCCACCACACCTCGCTGAGCCCTCCAGCACCACTCATTCCTCCCCAGGAAGTCCCAGTGCTCGGGATCGACCGGAGCTCCGCCGCGTCGGGCCGCCGGTGATCTCGTAGTACGGGCCTCCCCTGCCCTTCTTTTCGCCCGATCTAGAACCGCCGTGCTCCACTAACCCTTTCCCCTCTGTTTCCCCCTCCTGTTGCAGTCAGAAACGACCGGAGCAACAACCTCCCGACGAGCTTCCGCCGTCCCACCTCACCGCCGGCGAACCTGACCTCCCCGGCGTGCCGTACCACCACCCCTGCATCCGCCACTCGACGCTAGACCCAACCCTGCCCTCCATTGCCGTCGCCGTGGCCGGAAACCTCGCCAGTGAGCTCGCCGTCGCCGTGGCCGCAAGGTTGGAGATGACAGGCGGGCCTCGCCTGTCATCCCCACACCTCTCACCCCCTCATCTCTACCACTGACCACCGGGCCCCGCCCGTCAGGTTTAAAAACCTGACGTGCGCGCCCAGGCACCCGTGCGGCTGGGCTAGTCAGCCCTGGGCCGTGCACTGTGGCCCTCTGGCCCAGTTGCACAGGGGTGATTTTTCTTTATTCTTTCTGTAATTGTTTTAAACATTTTTACAGAAAAGAATAATGGTCCAAATAAAATAATTCTAACTCCTAAATTCTTGTAATATTCCAATCTAATTAATGGTACCACTTTCACTCACATCTATGAAACTTTTCTGTACTGTTCAAATTTAAATTCAAATTTGGGCAGTAAAACTCCTGTTCTAAAATCAATAGATTCCATTCTGTAACTCCAAAACTCCAACTAAGATTTTTCCCCATCTTAGAAATCCCTCTAGTATTTTACAAAAATAAGTTGACATTTTTCTGAGCACTTTGATTTCTCTATTTTATTTGTGGTCTTATTTTCCCGTGGTTATTATGCGACGTATAGATCCCGTATTTGACGAAGTTGCTGTGGAAGGAGAAGGAGAAGGATTTGAAGACTTTGAAGACCAAGCCAATCCAGGCAAGCAGCCCTTTGACCATGATACACTTGTTTTGCGGAACCTGTTGTTTCCGATGCATGATGATAGATTCACGGTGGTGACGTAGTTGAAACCACCACATGATGCATGCTTGATCTTGATCTTGCTAAGTGCTAGATGACATGCAAATAGTTGGTCATGAAGCTTAAATGATGCATGTGTGATTTTAACCTTCGTAGTTAAAATCTTTGCATGAACCCATCGGGTGCCCCTAATGCCCGAGGGTGATGTTGAATTAGGTCATCACTTGAGAAAGAAGTGATGTGCCGGTAGAATCATGTGCATGGTGAAATGATGGATTAGATTTATGTGTGACTACCGTCCCAACCAAACATGTGCAACCACACTACCCCTTATGGGACGGGGCTTTATTGATTACTTAGGTTGATACTAGCATGGTGCCCGCATTACTAGTGACGGGAAGACTTGAGGTCTTTCCCGGGACGGGGTCGTGCTTGGATAGACGGCCATGACTGTTTTTACAGGGCACCGGACACACCGTTGGTCCCTTCGGGTACGCATGACATTGAAATTAGGGCAAGTCCCGTGATCTATTGTTTGTACCCGAGGGCCGTGTACCAACGAGTGGACTCTATGTTAGTGTCGTCTAAGGAAAGATAATGACCGGGTGCTTACCCCGGGTACTTGAGGTGCCGCGGGTCGTGGATGACACGGAAGTTCCCCGGATATTGTGGGTAAAGTGTACAACCTCTGTAGAGTGTAAAACTATTCGAATAGCCGTGTCCACGGTCATGGACAGTTGGGGGGTCCTACTTAAACTATGTCCAGAATTTTACTTCATCGGTGATAGTATGTGTGTGATGAGTCAAGGTGGTGACTTGACTCGATGAGTTGAATGACATTCATGTTGATATCGGTAACCTGTCCTCGAGGTTACGCGAGTTTATTGATGCATAAACTTGATGGTAGAATATTTATTCTAGCCTTTTGCTAGATTGTTCATTATTGTTCCATTGCATTGTTACCACATCATGGGTTGCTTGCGAGTACATTCAAAGTACTCATTGGCTTGCCACTGGTTATTTAATTGGCCAGGCATGGAAGAACATGAATATGAGGAAGAGTTCTTTGGAGACGAACATGTGAACTAGGACGCTATCCCAGTCAGAATGCCTGTAGGGTTAAGGCAGATGGCATGGGTTCTACCCGTTATCGAAGATTTCCGCTATTTGAGTTATTTGCTATTCAGCCCGTGAGGCTCTATCTATGTAAGACTTGGCCATAATGGCCATAATTCGTGTAAGACTATTTGTATGGATGTAAGACTCTTGTTATTCAGCTTCTGTGTGTTCAGTGAGCATTGATCTCTGGGATCACTGTACACGTGCATTCGGTGATCTCGACTTCTAAGTCGGGGTCCCCACAGGTGTTCCGCAAAACGGGACTCCACGGGATACTATCTATCTCCACCGTCAACCCCCTCCAGCCTCCACGGGCTACTGTTCATGCACCGTCGACCTCCTCCAGCCTCCATCTGCGACTGTTCATCCATGGGCTCCTATTCATCCAGCCTCCACCGCGCGCTACTTCACCGGCTACTGTTCAGCCAACCCTCTCCACGGGCTCCTGTTCAACCACCCCTCCATGGACTACTGTTCATCCAGCCCTCCACCATCTACTGTTCATCCAACCCTCCATCAGGTGGTCCTGTTCATCCTGCCCTCCACGGGGTCCTGTTCATCCTGCCCCAACCGTCTCGATCGATCAAGGTCCTGTTCATCCAGAGGCAACACCACGGGGTCCTGTTCATCCACCCCCACCATGACCTGTTCATCCAAACCCCCCTGCAATGCTCACTGTTCATCCAGAGGCACCATCGATCGGCTTCAGTTAGCAGCAGTAGCGAATGAATCGCTCAATCGGGTTTAGTTAACAGCCATCGATCGATGGCTCGGGTTCAGTAACGCGTAGCCTGCAGTGCAACCGCTCGGGTTCAGTTAGAGCCCAACGCCTCGCTCGAGTTCAGTTAGAGGCCAACGCCTAGCACCCACGCGCATGCGTGTATGAGAGAAACGCGCATCGCTTGGCCTCGACCACCCACCGTAACCGGGAACACCCCGATATTTTCCTCGCCCTCCCTTCTACCACGGATTTTTCCGTCATGGATGGCCCAAAGAATGTCATGCAGCTGCGTCTCCGGCCCGCCCAGGATGAAAAGCCCATTTTCTGTCATGATTTTTTGTCATAGAAGTAGGACCCCACCACATCTATGATGATACCGGTTTTGTCACATTTATCGTCATAGAAGTGTCATAAGTATGACAAAAAAAATTCGTTCGGCCCAAAATGTCCAGGATTTGTCTTTTTTCTGTAGTCGATGGGCTAAGTTTGGACACCCCTGGAGGGTTATGATCTTTCAAAAGCCGTAACTGTGGTTATGTGGCAGATTGGAGTTTGTTAATATTCGGTCGTAGATAACTTGACACAAAAACTCAAACATAATACACTACCATGTGAGAACTCGTGATGGTCTATTTTCGAGGGAGTTCGGGAAGAGAACACGACTGTGTTATGAATGATCCGTAGGTAGACATGATCATCTAGTGATCATGAATAGTTCACGACCGATGATTTCACTTCTCTTCCCGCTCTAAAGTTACGTAAGCTAGCCACCTTCATCTACGCTTAGCACTTGCAGCAGCTCACTTATACACTTCCTCCTTACCCAAAGGCTTTGATAGTTTTGATACCCGGGAATGGGATTGCTCAGTCCTCGTGACTCACGGTTTACTACAAATACATGTGTAGGTACAACCGAGTATGATGCAGGTGATGGTCAGGAACTCAAGTGGGAGTTAGATGAGGAGCGTGGGCGTATGTATGTGACATATCCCGATGATCAGTAGTGGTTCCTACGAGGGCCGATTGGGCATAGTGGGTGGTTATCGCATTTTCATTTGGATTTGTCCATAGCCGGACTATGATTGTACTTGGATGAATGTATGACTTATTTATGTATTGGTTGAAATGGCGATTGTAAGCCGACTATGTATTTTTCCCCTTTGTTCTTGTACATGGGAATGTGTGAAGATGACCATCTTGCAATCATACCAAAATGCGACTATGCCTCTAACTCATGCTTCGACACGTAGCAGATATAGTCACACCTTGGGCGTTACAAGTTGGTAATCATAGCCTTCCCCGACCTAGGAGCCCCTTCTTGATCGAACCGATGCCAATGTTGAGTCTAGAATTTAAAAAATGTTTTGAGTCGTAGGATTATATATATCGGAGAGTAGGCCTTCTTTTACTCCTCATCCCCTTCGTCGCTCTAGTGAGGACTCCTAACGTAGAAGTTTTGACTTCCTACCCTCTTTTCCACTAATTTTTTTAGGATCACGCGGGTATTGTTGGGATCGTTCCGATATCTTTGTGATGAGAATTCTGTCTTGGTGCCTCCCATCACTTTAGGCCTAGTCCCGAGGAGTTGAGCTCTGAGGTCTTATCATCGCATTGTGTATCATTACAGTTCCAAAATACCAGAGGTGGCCGACCTTGGAAATGCTTCTATGCATGTCTGGTGGTGAGATAACCCCGATGTCACCCAATATTGGGGGGATAGTTCGGAAGTACTGGCACAGCTAGTATAGCGGATGCTTTTCGAAGGTCTGTGGTAAACGGTTTCCGAAGGTGCCTGGTTATGTGTTGACGGATGGATATAGCTGATTGTAGGTATTGTTAGTTGGGTGAGATATATTTCTTCCCCCGTATCCCCAACACCAGATTACATAACCAGAAAGTTTCGGAAATAAATAGGTGGGAATTCAAGTAGCTCTTAGGAAATCTTCCAACGGATGCATGATATGAGGTTGGGGTTCAACGTCTACTGGTTCGTTTGTCACGGTCGATTTTACACTGGGGGTTGCATTTTAATGAATCCTTGGCTATGCTGATTCGGGGATGCAATATCCTTTATAACGTCGTGCCCAGGGGGCCTCATCACGAAATTTTTGGACGAAACCTCTATCATGTATTTATTCCAGCTGTTACCTTGTTGGTTTATTGTTCAATCTAATTCACGTGGCTTCTCAACAAGTTGCTAAGTATTCTTGGACTCCTGAGTGTGATGTGGCATTCAATACACTCAAAGAGAAGCTTATCTCAGCTCTTGGTCTGACTCCTCTTGATGAATCCAAACCATACTAACGCTATGTTTGATTGGAATTTTGAAAGCAACTTCTAGCTTTTCAAAGCTAGAAGCTAACCAAAGGGGTAAAACTTGGCATCGGATTTTGACAATCTACAACTTTCACGTAGTACAAAACTCCCAGCTGCCCAACCCCTAACTTCTCCAGCTTCTAAACTGACCATTTCAGCTGTCCGCCGCAAGTTCAAAACTATTTACCCACCAATGCCACTCCCAAGTGAGAGTACCCCTTCGTTATATCTATCTCCCAAACAGAAAGCAGCCTCGATCTGAAAAATATGTCACGCCTCCAAAGACTCCAGCCACACGCAGGGCTAGGGTTCCTCGGCGCCCCAGCCACCGCCGTCGGCCGGCCCCGCTGCCGCCGACCCTGCCGACGACCATCCACACCCGCCCAGGAGTCTTTCTTCCTTCCTCCTACTCCCCTCTCCATCCTTCCTCCCTATTCCCTCTCTTCCCTTCTGCCGCTGTCGCTCGCGGCCTTGGTTCGGCCGGCTGGTCGCCGTCGCCGGCGCACCAAGTACTTTCTCCACCAGCCCCTTCCCCTCCTCCCTGATCCCCCACCTCCGAGCCTTCCTTATGTTTTTCATAAATAGGATTACAAACTGCGTACTATTGTTTGATGTATTGGTTAGTACGTGGTTATGTGAAATTCCTTGTATGAACTGTATGGTCCATGTGTTATGTGAAACTGTATGTATGATGCCATATTTTGGGTCAGGTAGATGCCATATTTTTTCAATTCTTGATTCATAAGTGAATGTTGCTATTTGCAGGCAAAATCTGGCATTCTGTGTGACAACGGCACAAAAGTTTATCTGTCAACTACTTACAAATAAGTGTTTTACAATCAATCAGAAGTTGGCTGCAAATTCAATCGTATGTGTTATGTATTGAGTGTGTTTCGTAATAATAATGCGGGATGGCTATCTATTTGAATGTATGCAACGTCAAAGTATAGTCGTCGAATTTAGCTATGAATCGTCTACATTGTCTTAATTTTCCTTTAACGTTCGTTGAATTACCTACAAATGTACACATCAGTGCTTTACGGTCAGTTAACATATAAACATATTCACTCAGGCTCCAGGGGCATTACAGACAATTCACAGTGAAATTTATAGTTTCACAGTTGTTTTAAGCAAACAACCTCCAGCTTTTCTACATCAGCATTTTCACAGCAGCTTTTCCACAACAGCTTTTTCACAGCTACTTTTTCAGAATCTGTAGCTCCACCAAACACAGCCTAAGTGTTTTCGATGCCTCTTTGCAAGGTCTGGGTGGTGTCCTTATGCAAGAGAATAAGATTGTGGCATACACTTCTCGGCAGCTCAAGCCAAACGAGAAGAACTACCCCACTCACGATCTTGAGTTGGCGGCAGTTGTCCACGCCTTGAACACATGGAGACACCTCTTGTTGGGTCGACAGGTTGACATCTTCACCGATCACAAGAGCTTGAAGTATATCTGCCAGGCCCAAGATGGGATTCTATCCCGATCATGTGACACTTACGTGATTGGGGCACAATAGCATTTCGGGCGCTTAGCAAGATGGATATCATTACATCGTACCATTACATACATACATGGGGGATACAACAATTCATACAAGTCACATGAATACAACATCAATACAAGCATCCGACTACGGATGCAAACAAGAAAAGCACAATGACACCCATCTGCTATTCCAGGCTGCCGACCCGGAACCAAACCGAAGACTGAAGAAGAAGAAGAAGAAAGAACTCCAACACAACGATCATCGCTCTCACGTCAAGACATCGGAAACCTGCACCTGCAACTAATGTTGTAGTATCTGTGAGCCACGAGGACTCAGCAATCCCATAACCATGGGTAACAAGACTATCAAAGCTCAATAGGTAGGAAGAGGTAAAGTGGTGAGGTTGCAGCAGCGGCTAAGCAAAATGTATGGTGGCTAACTTACGAGTACAAGAATAAGATGAGCATCTACGCAAACGATCGCAAACTAGTAATGATCGCTAAAGATCCTGAACTACCTACGAGTCAAACATAACCCCACCATGTTCTCTTCTCAAGGAGAAAAGAGACAGTCACGGTTACTCACACAGTTGTGTGTTTTACTTCGGATCCTCTCACAAGTTTTCTACAACCGGACATTAACAAATTCCAATCTGCCACATAACCGCGGGCACGGCTTTCGAAAGATCATAACCCTGCAGGGGTGTCCCAACTTAGCCCAGCACAAGCTCTCACGATCAGCTGAAGTAATAATAATTATTACCCCTTATCTTAGGGAAATCCGATCAAGCTCGGCATCCCGGTGCACAAGACATTTCGACAATGGTAAAACAAGTCCAGCAAGACCTCCCGACGTGCCGACACCCTGATAGTAGCCGCGCGTATCTCGTCTCAGGCCACGTCCGGATGAGCACTACGTACAACAACCGAAGACCCCAGATAACTGGGTGGCACCGCAAGTGGCTCTAGTTTGGGACCAACACCATCAGCACTGGCCCCCCTGCTATGTAGAAGAATACTCGGGGACGCGACCCCCTATGCAAATTTAATTAATTAATTAAGTTATTATTATGAGGCAAATTAAAACCAATGTTGGGCCTTGCTGGAGGAGTTTTATTCAAAGACGAAGTGTCAAGGGGTCCCCATATACCCAACCGTGTAAGGAACGAAAAATCAAGGAACATAATGCCGGTTTATCGGCGCCTAAGGTGGCATGAGTGGAACAAATCACCGAGCAAAAGGCCAAGCCTTCCACCCATGCCCAGTATATAGGTGTGTTAATATAAATAAGATATATTGTGATATTCCCAAAGCATCAAGTTCCAACATGGAACAATCTTCATCTTCACCTGCAACTAACAACGCTATAAGAGGGGCTGCGCAAGCGCGTAACATAGCCAAACAATGGTTTTGCTAGGAAGGTTTCAAAGGTTAGAGGTTTCATGGCAACAAGGAGAGGCTGACAATAATGATGGGTAGCGCGACATGTAACGATAGCATCGAGACAACTAAACAAAGGCAATGATAGTAAAGGTATCCAAGGGTATGGTCATCTTGCCTGAGATCCCGCTAGGAAGAAGTACGGATCCATGAAGAAGACGAAGAAGAAGCCTTGAAGAAGAAGCACGGGTAGACGAACGAATCCTCACGAACGCAACGGAACAAGCACTAACGAGAAGAAGCAAGCAACACGGTAAACACACCACACGAGACATGACAATATGCTCAACCAAGTATGATGCAAGACAGTTCTATATAGGATGCACTACAAGTCTATACAGGAAGCAAAACATGGCAAGGTAGGAAGCACAGAAAAACAACACAAGTCTATATATGATGCAATACATGGCAAGGTATGATGCAAGACAAGTCTATACAAGAAGCAATACATGGCAAGGTAGGAAGCACAGGAAAACAACACAAGTCTATATATGATGCAATACATGGCAAGGTATGATGCAAGACAAGTCTATACAGGAAGCAAAACATGACAAGGTAGGAAGCACAGAAAAGTAACACAAGAACATGACAACATGCTCAAGCAAGTATGATGCAAGACAAGCCTATATATGATGCAATACATGGCAAGGTAGGAAGCACATAAAAACAACACAAGCCAACAAGTTTAAATGAGGCCGGAAACTACCTATAACAAATCCGGTAATCCCTCATATGCATAATTTGAAATTAGTCCAGATCTGAACAAACCTTAAGTTAAAGTTGTTAAACAACAGGTTAACATGCACCATGATGATCTACACAAAAATCTAGTCAAGTTTCATATAAAGTTCGTATAATTCGGAGCTACGGCCTAGAAGATATGAGCAAAACAAGTTAAGCATGGCAACGGTGCAAAATGCACCCAAACATCAAGCAAACATACTCCAAACATGTTAACAAGATGATATTATGATTTTACTTGCAAAATCACGCAAGTTTCATATAAAGCACACCCAAAACGGAGCAACGGGCTAAAAGATACACATGAAACAAGATATAACAACAAGCTGAAGTTAACAGCCACATAACAACTTTGGAGCAAGAAATATATACTCTACAGCACTCAAACATGACAACAAGAAGCATGGACATGAAGTAGACATATCCTATAGCAAACAACTCCATTGGAGAAACTCCATAGGAGGCATGGATCAATGGCAACAAGCTACAACATTTTGATCATGATGTTAAAAACCTGACAGTAATATTTTATAGCAACTTGGGAGCAAGAATTAAATAAGCTACAGCAACCCAAATGAGCAAGTGAGGACATGTATGGATAAACAACAACATATACAACAAGGAATGATCAATGCCCCCCCCCCCCCAAAAAAACTAACATGGATTTGACTAGGGCATCAAGCAAACATAGCATCAGGATAAGACAGATTCCAGACTTAGTAGAAAATTCACTAAGTATAAAACAGTTACATTAGCATGGCATGTTTGCCAGCATGTTTAAGTCACCTCAAAACATATCATGGAAAATGGTTTGCACCACAGCAAAGACCACATTGTGGAGAATCCTAAACATATAGGCATGTGACAAGGGGACAAATACATCAATAGCAATGAGCATGTGAAATCAGCATCTCATAACAAGTTTCAGAACTTAACAGCCAAATGCACTTTTGCAACCAAGTTTAACATGGCAATAAGAACTCTAACATGCATGCTAGAGCAACCGACATGTAGATCATCTCATGATGAACATGTTGACATACCATTTGCTTCATTTGGATAAACATGCACCAAGTTATCATATCTCAAACATGTCAACAAAATAACAAGTAGCTGCAGTTTATAACAAACAGCACTCTTGCAACAGATATTAGAGCATCAATAAGTCAAACAAGCATGGCACAATGGAACAAAGTATAGAGCATATCACCACGATCATATTGACATATCATTCACTCAAAACGGATAAGCACACACAAAGTTATCACTATGCAAACATGCAACAAAAATAACACAGAAAAAGGACTTAACAGAAATTAGACTATGGAAAAAACAACGAGCGCAGGAAAGTTAAAACACGCACATGCAGGGTTTAGAGGGCGCTCACATTGGGCCAAGGCCCAGGTCGGTGCAGGGGGGCAGGATAGGCCCACGGCTGGGCCGAAGCGGCCTCGGGGCGTTGCTGGGCCTTGGGGGAGAGGAGGGACGCGGCCCACGCAAGGAGGAGGCGGCCCAGGAGGCATGGGCGCCCGGTCGGTCGAGATCCTCCTGATCCCTACTGGATCGGGGAGGACAGGGGAGGCGATGGCGAGGCAAGTCCGGCCGGTGAGGTCGCCGGAAGGCGGCGAGGCAGCGCCACCGCGGTGGATCCGGCCCTCCTAGCTCCAGATCTGGCCGACGGCGAGGAGCTCCCGCGAGGGGAGTCAGGCGGAGCACCCAGGCGGTGGCGGGGAGCAGATCGGCGGCGTGGGCGCACCGGCGGCGGCTGCTCGTCGCCGGCGAGCGTGGGCGGCGGGGCGGCGAGCGCTGCGAGAGGAGCGCAGGAGGAGCGGCTCGCCTGCTGGCACGGACGGCGGCGGGTGGCTCAGGCCCAGGCGGGCTGCTCGCGGGCCCGGCGGGCCGGCGCGGGGTGGAGGAGAGAGAGGGACGGCGGGGCGACGTGGCGAAGCCTGATTGGCTGCGGGGGCGGCGGACATGTCCGGCGGCGGAGATGGACATGTCCGGCGCGCAGTGGGAAGAGGGTTAGGGTTGGATCTGCGCGAAAAATGGAGGGGAGGCACATATTTATAGCTAGAGGGAGCTAGGAGCGTCCGAATGAGGAGCCGTTCGCGGCCACGTGATCGTGATTGAACGGCCAAGGGCATGGAGGGGTTAGAATGGGCTTGGTGGGCTGTGTGAAAGGGGTGCTGGGCCAAAAGAGAAGAGGCTTCCGACGGTTAACACGGTTAATCGTTGGGCTTTCAAACGAGCTCCGAATGTGACGAAAATTGACAGGCGGTCTACCTATGCTATCATAAGACCACACGCCATGTTTCAACCCATTTCGAGAATGTTTTTCGGCCATTCATAAAATAAATATTCGGAGGTGCCGCAGGCACGTGCAAGTGTGTCTGGGCTCAGAACGGACAACGGAAAGGACGAGGGGACTCAGACTGATGCAAGTTTTGAAAACATGCTGATGCAAGCACGCGATGACATGGCAAGATGCAACACGCAAGCAGATGACATGGCAATGACGACGAATAACTGACTCACACCTGGCGCACCGGTCTCGGGGTGTCACAATATCTTCACACAACCAAATCTCAACCTCCGTCAGACTCGTTGGGTCGAAATGATTCAAGAGTACAACCCAAGCATTGAGTACACTCCTGGAAAGGCCAATGTGATTGCAGATGCCCTGAGCAGAAAGGCTTATTGCAATAGTCTCATCATCAAACACTTCCAGCCGGATCTCTGTGAAGCATTCCGGAAACTCAACCTTCAAGTTATTCCACAAGTATTTCTTGCAAACCTTCAAGTCGCTCCTACCTTGGAAGATCAAATCCGCGAAGTTCAACTTCTCGATGCTATGGTGAAAAAGTGAAGCTTGGTATAGCCAAAGGTACTCCAGAGTACAAGTGCTACCGTGTTGATGACAAGGACACCTTATTCTTTGAGGACCGGATTGTGGTTCCAAAAGGTGACCTACGGAAGGTAATAATGAACGAGGCTCATAATTCCCTTCTCTCGATACATCCAGGCAGCTCAAAGATGTATCATGACCTCAAGCAATCCTATTGGTGGACTCGCATGAAAAGAGAAATTGCTCAGTTCGTGAACGAGTGTGATTTCTGCCGTAGAGTCAAAGCAGAGCATCAACGTCCAGCTGGACTTCTCCAACCTTTGCCTATTCCCGAGTGGAAATTCGATCACATTGAGATGGATTTCATCACCAGCTTCCCCAAGTCCAAGCGAGGGAACGATGCTATATTTGTGGTCATTGATAAGCTCACAAAAGTGGCTCATTTTCTTCCAGTCAAGGAATCCATCAACGCAGCCCAGTTGGCAGAGCTCCACACCTCCAGAATTGTCTCCTTGCATGGTATCCCTCAAGTAATCTCCTCAGATCGTGGAAGCTCGTTCACTTCCAAATTCTGGGATTCTTTCAAGTGAGCTATGGGTGCCAAGATTCGCTTCAGCACAACTTTCCATCCTCAGACGAGTGGTCAAGTCGAGAGGGTGAACCAAATACTCGAAGATATGCTCAGGGCATGTGTAATCTCCTTCGGTATGAAATGGGAAGATTGTCTTCCATTTGCCGAGTTCTTGTAACACCCCAAATTTTTTTGTTTGGTTTTTCTTCCAAACTTTTGGCCTTTTGGAAGGGGGTTGTTTGATCTTTTCTTAAGACCCTTCTAAAATCTCTTCTGGCCAAAGTTTTTGTGTTTTCTCAAGCTTGGTTTTTGATATTGAAGATTTTCTCTTGTGTTGGCTCAAGCACAAGTTGAATTTCAAAAGAGGTTGTTTGAATTCTCCCCTTCTTGATTTAAACCTCTCAGGTTTGACCTTGGGCTTATCTTCCCCTCCAACCTTCATCTTGCCATGAACCCAACAGAAATATTTCTCTCGAAGACCCTCTTCACACCTTAGGACAAGTCTCTCATCAATTCCAGTAAGTTTTGAACTTATTGGGATTTTTCCTCTACTTATTTTACTCCAAAAACTATTTCTGCCTTCTATAGTGGACCTTGGTGATTTACAAAGGAACCACCATGTCTACCTTGTTATTTGATTCCAAACTAACTTTCCTAGATAGTCCTTAGTATCCACAACCAAGATCCATCTTGTTTCACTGGTCCACAGTTCAAAATTTTCAAATTTCACCTGCTGCAAGTTTGGACAAGATTTGCAAATTTTGGTGAAATTCATATTTATCCTTTTCCAAAAATTCTGTGAAAAATCAGGCAGCCTCTAGATACATCAAGAGGCCACTCCACCAAATATCAGCCCTAGAAACATTTCCCACATGCCAAAATCATTTCATCAAACACTTAGCATGCATTGTACGGTCAGGTTCAGAAACTGTTAACTGAAACTGTCGACAGTACAGTTTGATAGTTCGTCAGTTCGTCAGACACAACAACAATCTCACCAGTACCTGCCTTGGATCGACGCACACTTCACCTCCAGCTTATCCATCGCGCCGCACGCTCGCTTGGCTGCTTCTGGGCATCGGTGGCGCCCTGGCCCGACCACGCCGGCGACTTCCACGGCAACAGCACCGCCCGTGGCGGCTGACAGAAGTTACCCCGCGGCTCAACGTCGTTTGGCGCCGCCCAAGTCACCCCAGCGCCCTGCGTGGCCATCTCCGCTGCCAGCACACGCCTGCCGTACCGTCGCCGTGGCCTGGCACGCGCAGAGCGCATGTTCTACCGCCGACGTGTCGCACGACCGTTCCATCGAGGACAGCCCGTGATCATCTCTCCCCTGCTGAGTTAGGCACGGGAATGGAACCTCTACACCTCCTGGTCGATGCTCAAGCCCCTAAACCCGCCGTCCAGGCACTGCATCGCCGTAATCGCTAGACTTATCCCGCTCACGGCAACCGCCTCGGGCCGGTTATATAAAGCACCCCCGACCTCGTTCTCGAGCCCACACACCTCCACCATCTCCCTAGACCGCGCCCAGCCTCTGAAAGAGCCTCGAGGGGCCCTTGTTCTCCAACTCCGGCCAACTCCCTCCGCCTCGGGCTCCAGCAGCAGCACTCTCCGGTGAGAGCTCCTCCGCCGCCGTGGACTCGAGCGTAGCACCCTGGCATCCACCAGACCTAACCCCCACTTCAATTCGACCCCAGGAACTCTTTCCGACGAGGCCCACGATCACCCGAGCCGCCGTCCACCAGAGACAGGGTCAACGTCGACGTAGGGCTCGCCGACGCTCAACTCCACCACCAATCGACGCGAAGATCACCGAGAAGCTGTACGTACCCTCTTTTTCCCCTAGCTCGCCGTGGATCGGCGCCGGCGACCACCGCCGCACCTGGCACCGGCGCGGCTCTGTCCCAGAGTTCAAACCCGACGAGTGGGACCCCTCGTCAGCCTCTCACCTCTCCCCCGAACCGTTTTTCTGTAAGCGCCTTCGGGCAAAGTACGTTTTCTCCTTCAGTTGACGTACTGCGTACCGGTTCGCTTTGCTGTTTTCTGTTCTAGCCCCTGGAACTTTTCTGTTTCATTACAGATGTGTCCCTGGACAGAAACTCTAATATCTTTTTAACTAAAGATGATTTTGAGTTAATTCTTTTTCTGTCCTCTTTAGTTTTCTGTCTAGTTTTTTGTTATATTTATGTGAAAATTTTTGGAGCAACTTTATTTGCACGCGCGGTATTTATGTTAGTATCCATTTGTTTGAATACGTAGATACCGAAGGATGTGACGGAGCCGCGAACCACACCGAGTTAGACTCCGACTTCTCAGAACCAGGCAAGCATGTTTGAACCTTTGATATGATGAGTGTGTTGCATTTTTGCTCCAGTAGTTCTTCTCATAAGCATGGTCATATAAGCATTTGTGTATGGTTATATTTCATGCAAGCAATCTTCGGGTGAGCCCCGAATGAAAATGTTTGAACCACCACGATCATGTGGTGACATGATGGGTGGAATGCTGGTATTGTTGGAGCATGCCAGTAGTTGGTTAACTCAGTATCAACGGAGATCATGTCGTGATTACGTTCATCTCCTTTTTGGTACTATCATAGGACGTCTGTTAAGATTGCGGTCTAGTCAGTTGTAAACCACTTCCCGAGTACACACCAAGTAGAGGGGCCGGGATGAGGGTTCCATGGCCCTGGATTAAAGCCCGTCACCCGGTCAGGGGGCATGGGTGTTTCCGGTTTGGACCGAGAGGGGGGCACCCCTTAGAGCGCGCATATATAAATTTGATCCCATGCTATTCAAGGTTGTAGCCTCCCCGTCTTAAAGTTTTTCGTGAATGTTGTCGCGCGTGATTCCGGACAACAGGATGTGAAATGGGTGTGTACTGGTAAGTTGGGTTTCTGCTAAAACACCGTAGACGGAACTAGTCCCCGTGGCTAGTAGAATCCGTTGGCTATGAGTTAATAGTACAAGCTCTGTAGAGTTAAATTCCTCCAGTAGC
This sequence comes from Secale cereale, assembly GCA_902687465.1. Classification (NCBI taxonomy): domain Eukaryota; kingdom Viridiplantae; phylum Streptophyta; class Magnoliopsida; order Poales; family Poaceae; genus Secale; species Secale cereale. The sequence goes on from LR738709.1 coordinate 222,280,367, forward strand.
CATGTTTATGGCCTAGGGTCAATCTTCATGTCAACCCGGTGACCGTCTCTAGTAAATTCTTGTTGGTAACAAGAGTAGTGTTTTAGTCAAGTTCATTTGGTAGATGAACTCACCAACTATCTCTGTATTGATTTACTTCCAGAAGTATTTCATCATTATACTATTGTTATTTATAAGCCCTTTATGTGATGTCGCTCAGACGTCCGACTGTGGCATTCTTTTCATCTATAAGCCCTTTATGTGATGTTGCTCAGACGTCCGACTGTGGCATTCTTTTTAAGCCCTTTATGTGATGTCGCTCAGACGTCCGACTGTGGCATTCTTTTATTTATAAGCCCTTTATGTGATGTCGCTCAAACATCCGACTGTGGCATTCTCTTTATTTATAAGACCTTTATGTGATGTCGCTCAGACGTCCGACTGTGGCATTCTTTTATTTATAAGCCCTTTATGCGATGTCGCTCATACATCCGACTGAGGCATTCTTGTTATTTATTTTTGCTATAAGCCCGTTATGTGGTGTCGCTCAGACGCCCGACTGAGGTCTGTTTCCGTTTATTATTTTCGCACGAGGCGTCACTTAGACACTCGTTTGGTCTCCTTCTTTTTATCTTATGGATTTCGGGAGGATTACCGCCCGATTTCTATCGTTGCATACAACACATTAATATTTTATTTCGGTCGCATTTTTGCTGGAAGACTCATATGCATCATGTTGGCATTTGTTATATCTTAAGTCTGAACTGTCTTGCGAGTACATTCAAAGTACTCGCTTGGCTTGTTGATTTGGCCAGGTGTGGACGAAGGCGATCTCAGGGATGAAGAGTTCGGTAGCGAGTCCGACGTCTAGTGGAGTCCCAGTCAGTCCCTTGTGATCTTGGAGTTGATCACTGTTTTATAACCGCTTCCGCCTACCACCAAATAAATTCATCGGGTCTCACTCCGACACTCGATGAACTGTAATATAATGGAGTCACGTCACCCACTTCATTGTGACATAACCACCACCTTTTATTACGAGTTAGTAGTATGCCACCCCGCCTTTGTGTCATATCCACCTTTATGTATTATATTGGCGCACTTGTAATAAAATTGTTGAGCAATCCAGCTCAACCTTGTATAATATTCAGTGTACTGGGATTCTATATCAAGGAATTGTCTGCCAGCAAGAAATAAACTTCCTCGCAGGTTTAATAAAAATGTCGGTCTTCCGGTAATTATTTTACTGAAGGACCAGTCCTGACAACCTTGGTATCAGAGCCAGGCTGACTGTTGGAAGACACTAGGTGCGCTCGCTAATCGGTTATTAGCAAAAAATTGCTGTTCATCATTTTTACATCTGTAGCAATTTTCTGTTGGTCATCATAAATTTATGACTTGACTATTCGGAATTTTTGTCTACTTTTGTAGATGGCCAGCAACGACTGTGATGCACAGGTGTTCGCCAACATTCCTAAGGGGTTTGTCAAGCTCCTCTTCGCCATCACCAAAGTCGTGATTGGGCCATCCACCCGTCCAGAGTTTACACTCTACCGTCACAAGCTCAACGACAGCGTGTCAATGCACCAGGACATGGTGCACTTCAAGGGAGGGCGTTCTGAAGCGCGCCGCCTCCGATTAGTGGGCAGAGCCATGCCTACGGAGAGGCATGCCATGCAAATGGCTGCCCGTGAGGCGATAGCTCATCTCCGGGACATTCTTCCTTCCATGAAGACTCGTCGCTACCGTTACCTCCCATGCCACGTGCCCTGCACGTGTCACTATGCATTTTCTTGCGCAAATGGGGAACGTGATGAAGCCATTGAATCAATGGTTGAGTACCTCAAGGCACTTGAGGCAGCCTTTGATAATCTTGTGGACGACTTGGTGGCTACCCGTATGGAAATGGTCTAGAGCGGCTCCGCCAACAGGAGGGAGCTACTCCATACTGCGCCACCAATGACATTTGTCTCGTCCGCCGTATCCTACGCACCTTCCATCTTAGCCACCGCTCGCCGTCTGCCTACCACTGAGGAGTTTGACCAGGTCATTGCTCCTACCCCAGTCAGAGCTGCACCGCCTGCTGCACCTGCTTCAACACCTCGTACCCATACTCCGTGCCTGGAGCTTATTAGTGAGGAGGAAGTTGAGTCTCTAGCACCTCTGGGCCTTACCCTCGGCAAGCGGAGGGAAATCTTCAACATCTCCGAGTAGTGTGTTATTCCGCGACGCACTATGCTCACTTGTAATATGTGTATGATATGTAAAATAGGTTGATGGGAGTAGTCTGTTTGCGCATCATGTCGGATCTTGGAGGAGTGCACTAGCTTTAATAACATGTCAGGAGTGTGTACGCACACCCTGAGTAACGTATGTATAATTAGTACCCGTGTGTAAAATATGTACTAGGCGGTCCTTCTCAGTGCGCAATCAAGCAGTTTATTTCAAAAATCTCTTTGGAGCTCGTGTCTTGTCGCTTTTGCAAAATCTTGGTTTGTTTTGCTGCTCGGTTCTTCTCTTATTTTCTGCAATAATACCCCAGAGTAAGAAATGACTCGTCCCTGGACGCGTTCCATGCCGAGTCCGCCGGAGGAAAATTATGGCACGCATACAGACAACAATTTCACACAGGGGCAGTCAAGTCAGCAGGGCAGTGAAACATCATTTTATCAAGTGTACCGTCTTTACGAGCAAAGTCAACAACAACACCAAGAAATGATGAACCATGTCATTAACATGGGAAATCACCGTGAGCCATACCAGCAGCACTCAAAGTTATCTGAATTTCAGAAGACACGTCCAACGACGTTTTCGCACAGAGACAAACCTCTTGAGGCCGATGATTGGCTTCGAGATATTGAAAGGAAATTAATTGTGGCACAATGCTCAGACCGTGAAAAGGTGTTGTACGCACCACATTACCTTACTGGAGCAGCCGCGTCATGGTGGGAAAATTTTCTACTTATGCATCCCGACATAAATAATATCACCTGGGAAGATTTCAAGGAAGGCTTTCGTGGGGCACACATCCCTAAGAGCATTATGAAGATCAAGAAAAGAGAACTTGATGACCTCAAGCAAAGGGGCATGACAGTACCTGAGTACAACAGTCAGTTTACGCAATTATCCCGTTATGCCAACGAAGAGCGTATGACTGAAAACAAGAAGATGGAAAAGTTCTTGGACGGACTAGCACCAGCACTAAAATGCCAGTTAGTCATACACACCTTTCCGGATTTCAAGAAACTGGTGGGTAAAGCCATTACGTTGGAAAATGAACGTCGCAGTCTGGAAGACATTCGCAAGAGAAAAAGGGATCAGACCAACCACCCTCGCAACAACAAGAATAAGGTAAATTTCCAGAGAAATGGGGCGAACAAACCCACAACAAATGACACACGTCCAAACAAGAATTTTCATGCAAGAGACAAGGATTTCACCTATCGCCCGGGTGTTACCTGCTACGCATGTGGAGAAGAGGGACAATATGCTAAACAGTGCCCAAAGCCAAGAAACTCAGCACCGAAGCCAAACAGCAGCGGAAACAATTCAGCGCCCAAGCGTAACAACTTCAACCCCAATAACAATCACAGGAAAGGCCACCTGAACCATGTGACCAAGGAGCAAGCACAGGATGCCCCTGATATCGTACTCGGTACGTTCCCTGTCAACACAATACCTGCCACGGTTTTGTTTCATTCTGGAGCTTCTCATTCGTTTATTTCGAAGAGTTTTGCTTTGCAACATGGTTTTTCAATATTTCCCTTGGGAAAATCAATGACCATCAAGTCCCCTCGAAGTAAGCAGATCACTCAGAATTACTGCCAAGGTTTGACCATTGAAATTGAAGGATCAAAATTCCACGCAAACCTCATCGTGTTGGAAAACAAGGGACTGGATGTTATCCTGGGTATGGATTGGCTAACCACCAATAAAGGATTTATCGATTGCTTCAACAGGACAGTGATTCTTACTCATCATCACGGAAAGACAATAAGAGTCGCAGCTCAGGAAAGACCACTTTCGCGGCAACCAAAATTAAACAAGGTAGACACTTCTGAGTTAAGCAAAGTGCCAGTTGTATGTGAATTTCCGGACGTATTTCCCGAAGAACTACCAGGCATGCCACCAGACAGAGAAATATAATTCATTATTGAGCTAGCACCTGGAACCACCCCCATATACAAGAAACCGTACAGAATGGCACCATCCGAGTTGGTTGAACTAAAGAAGCAAATAAAGGAACTTCTAGACAAAGGATTTATACGGGCCAGCTCCTCACCTTGGGGTTCGCCGGTATTATTTGCCAAAAAGAAGGATGGGACCATGAGATTGTGTATAGACTACCGAGCGCTCAACATGGTCACAATCAAGAACAAATATCCGATGCCAAGAATAAATGATTTATTTGACTAGCTCGCGCAAGCCAAGGTTTTCTCAAAGGTTGACTTAAGGTCAGGTTATCATCAACTGAAGGTACGAACAGAAGATATCCCGAAAACAGCATTCACCTCCAGATACGGACTTTATGAATTTACAGTAATGCCGTTTGGACTGACCAACGCCCCCGCATATTTCGTCCACCTCATGAACAAAGTATTCATGAAATTTATGGACAAATTTGTGGTGGTATTTATTGATGATATCTTGGTATATTTGAAGACACCGGAAGAACATGCTGAACACCTCCGCATTGTACTGGGAGAATTAAGGAAACACCAACTTTACGCCAAATTCAGCAAATGTGAATTTTGGCTGAGGCAAGTGGGTTTCCTAGGACACGTATTAACACAAGAAGGAGTTGCTGTGGACCCAGATAAAGTCAAGGTTGTACTTGGCTGGAAGTCACCAGCCAGTGTAACGGATATACGAAGTTTCCTCGGTATGGCCGGATATTACAGAAGGTTTATTGAAGGATTTTCCACCATAGCCAAACCAATGACACAGTTACTCAAGAAGGATAAGAAGTTCGTATGGACCGAAGCATGTGAGAAAAGCTTTCAAGAACTCAAAAAGAAGTTAACAACAGCCCCAGTATTGATTGTACCAGATATACACAAGAGTTTTGAAGTATATTACGACGCATCCCGAAAAGGCCTCGGATGCGTACTAATGCAAGAAGGCAAAGTAGTCGCCTACGCTTCCCGGCAACTGCGAAAACATGAAGAAAATTATCCTACCCACGATTTGGAGTTGGCAGCAGTCATTCATGCACTCAAGGAGTGGAGGCACTTTTTGCTTGGGAATCACTGGGAAATATATACGGACCATAAGAGCCTCAGATATATTTTCACGCAGTCAGAACTCAATTTACGACAATGACGCTGGCTGGAACTGGTAAAAGATTGTGACGTCGGTATACACTATCACCCAGGAAAAGCAAATGTGGTAGCAGATGCTCTCAGCCGTAACCCCAGCCCGAACAGCGGCAGTCTACAGAACCTGAGACCCGAATTTCAGCAAGAATTCGCCAGACTCAACCTAATGATGGTCACTAAAGGCGAAATGTCAAATCTGGAAATACAGCCTACGCTGATAGACCAAATAAACAAGGCTCAGCATGGGCAACCTAGCATCGAAGGTATAAAAAGAAAAGTAAATCAGGGCAAAGCTTTAGAATTCGCCATAGACAGTAAAGGAATATTATGGTTCGGAGACAGACTTTGCGTACCAAATAACAACGACATTAAACAGCAAATTCTAGCAGAAAGCCACACCGCTCCATACTCAATCCACCCTGGAGGGACGAAAATGTAAAAGGACCTTCATGAAAGATTTTGTTGGCACGACATGAAAAGGGATATAGCCACATTCATTGCATGCTGCGATTCATGTCAACGCATTAAAGCCGAGCACCAAAAACCCGCAGGGCTATTACAGCCAAACAAGATACCAGAATGGAAATGGGACGGTATTGGAATGGATTTTATTGTTGGATTACCACGGTCACTGCACGGTAATGATGCCATATGGGTCATCACGGATATACTGATCAAGGTAGCACACTTCATACCAGTCAAGACAATCCACAGCACCCAAAAGCTTGCCAAGCTTTACCTCGCCCGCATAGTATGCCTACACGGGGTTCCAAAAACTATAATATCCGACAGAGGCACTCAGTTCGTCTCCAAATTTTGGGACCAGTTGCAACAAGCCCTCGGAGCGCAGCTAACGTTCAGTACAGCTTATCACCCCTAGACTGGAGGACAAACGGAACGAGTAAATCAAATACTTGAAGACATGCTAAGGGCATGTGTCCTCACATATGGGACCAGTTGGGAGGCAAGCTTACCATATGCCGAGTTTGCATACAACAATAGTTACCAAGCCAGCCTGCAGATGGCACCTTTCGAAGCCTTGTACGGATGAATATGCCGTACTCCATTAAACTGGTCAGAAACAAGGGACAGTCGTATATTCAGCCCAGATATGTTGAAGGAAGCCGAGGAGAGAGTAAAAATAATACGGGATCGACTCAAAACAGCCCAAAGCCGACAGAAGAGCTACTACGATCAAAAGCATCGGGAAATAAGTTTTGAGCCCGGTGAAGACATGTACTTACGTGTATCACCTATGATAGGACTGCAACGATTCAAAGTCAAAGGGAAACTAGCACCACGATTCATCGGACCCTTTCGTATAATTGCACGGAAAGGCAAAGTAGCTTATCAGCCGGACCTTCCCAAGGAACTATCAGACGTCCACGACGTGTTCCACGTCTCGCAACTACGGAAGTGAGTAAGCAACCCAGAGAAGCATGTGTCACATGAAAACCTTGACGTGCAACCAGATCTCACCTACCGGGAACACACAGTAAATTTTTTGGAGGAGTCTAAAAGGAGAACCCGTTAGAAGACTATTAAATTTCTCAAGGTTCAATGGAGTAATCACACAGAGGATGAGGCAACATGGGAAAGGGAAGATTTTCTTCGGACAGAACACCCACACCTATTCGAGGAGCAGCTGAAATCTCGGGGACGAGATTTTTCCTAAGGGGTAGGTGTTGTAACGCCCCAAATTTTTGAGTTTGGTTTTTCTTCCAAACTTTTGGCCTTTTGGAAGGGGGTTGTTTGATCTTTTCTTAAGACCCTTCTAAAATCTCTTCTGGCCAAAGTTTTTGTGTTTTCTCAAGCTTGGTTTTTGATCTTGAAGATTTTCTCTTGTGTTGTCTCAAGCACAAGTTGAATTTCAAAAGAGGTTGTTTGAATTCTCCCCTTCTTGATTTAAACCTCTCAGGTTTGACCTTGGGCTTATCTTCCCCTCCAACCTTCATCTTGCCATGACCCCAACAGAAATATTTCTCTCCAAGACCCTCTTCACACCTTAGGACAAGTCTCTCATCAATTCCAGTAAGTTTTGACCTTATTGGGATTTTTCCTCTATTTATTTTACTCCAAAAACTATTTCTGCCTTCTATAGTGGACCTTGGTGATTTACAAAGGAACCACCATGTCTATCTTGTTATTTGATTCCAAACTAACTTTCCTAGATAGTCCTTAGTATCCACAACCTAGATCCATCTTGTTTCACTGGTCCACAGTTCAAAATTTTCAAATTTCACCTGCTGCAAGTTTGGACCAGATTTGCAAATTTTGGTCAAATTCATATTTATCCTTTTCCAAAAATTCTGTAAAAAATCAGGCAGCCTCTAGATACATCAAGATGCCACTCCACCAAATATCAGCCCCAGAAACATTTCCCACATGCCAAAATCATTTCATCAAACACTTAGCATGCACTGTACTGTCAGGTTCAAAAACTATTAACTGAAACTGTCGACAGTATAGTTCGACAGTTCGTTAGTTCGTCAGACACAGCAACAATCTCACCAGTACCTGCCTTGGATCGACGCACACTGCACCTCCAGCTTATCCATCGCGCCGCACACTCGCTTGGCTACTTCTGGGCGTCGGTGGCGCCCTGGCCCGACCACGCTGGCGACTTCAATGGCAACAGCACCGCCCGTGGCGGCTGACAGAAGTCACCCCGCGGCTCAACACCGTTTGGCGCCGCTCAAGTCACCCCAGCGCTCCGCGTGGCCATCTCCACTGCCAGCACACGCCTGCCGCACCGTCGTCGTGGCCTGGCGCGCGCAGAGCACGTTTTCTGCCGACGACGTGCCGCTCGGCCGTTCCGTCGAGGACAGCCCGTGATCATCTCTCCCCTGCTGAGTTAGGCACGGGAATGGAACCTCTACACCTCCTGGTCGATGCTCAAGCCCCTAAACCTGCCGTCCAGCCACTGCATCGCCGTAATCACTCGTCGGACTTATCCCGTTCACGGCAACCGCCTCGGGCCGGCTATATAAAGCACCCCCGAGCTCGTTCTTGAGCCCGCACACCTCCACCATCTCCCTAGACCGCGCCCAGCCTCTGAAAGAGCCTCGAGGGGCCCTTGTTCTCTAACTCCGGCCAACACCCTCCCCCTCGGGCTCCAGCAGCATTCTCTTTGGTGAGAACTCCTCCGACGCCGTGGACTCGAGCGTAGCACCCTGGCATCCACCTAAACCTAACCCCCACTTCAATTCGACCCCAGGAACTCTTTTCGACGAGGCCCACGTTCACCCGAGCCGCCGTCCGCCGGAGACAGGGTCGCCGTCGACGTAGGGCTCGCCGACGCTCAACTCCACCACCAATCGACGCGAAAGATCACCGAGAAGCTGTACGTACCCTCTTTTTCCCCTAGCTCGCCGTGGATCGGCGCCGGCGACCACCGCCGCACCTGGCGCCGGCGCGACTCTGTCCCAGAGTTCAAACCCGACGAGTGGGACCCTTCGTCAGCCTCTCACCTCTCCCCCGAACCGTTTTTCTGTAAGCGCCTTCGAGCAAAGTACGTTTTCTCCTTTAGTTGATGTAGTGCGTACCGGTTCGCTTTGCTATTTTCTGTTCTAGCCCCTGGAACTTTTCTGTTTCATTACAGATGAGTCCCTAGATAGAAACTCTAATATATTTTTAACTAAAGATGATTTTGAGTTGATTCTTTTTCTGTCCTCTTTAGTTTTCTGTCTAGTTTTTTGTCATATTTATGTGAAATTTTTTGGAGCAACTTTATTTGCACGCGCGGTATTTATGTTAGTATCCATTTGTTTGAATACGTAGATACCGAAGGACATGACGGAGCCGCGAACCACACCGAGTTAGACTCCAACTTCTCAGAACCAGGCAAGCCTGTTTGAACCTTTGATATGATGAGTGTGTTGCATGTTTGCTCGAGTAGTTCTTCTCATAAGCATGGTCATATAAGCATTTGTGTATGGTTATATTTCATGCAAGAAAGCTTCGGGTGGGCCTCGAATGAAAATGTTTGAACCACCACGATCATGTGGTGACATGATGGGTGGAATGCTGGTATTGTTGGAGCATGCCAGTAGTTGGTTAACTCAGTATCAACGGAGATCATGTCGTGATTCCGTTCATCTCCTTTTTGGTACTATCATAGGCCGTCTGTAAAGATTGCGGTCTAGTCAGTTGTAAACCACTTCCCGAGTACACACCAAGTAGAGTGGCTGGGATGAGGGTTCCATGGCCCTGGATTAAAGTCCGTCACCCGGTCAAGGGGCATGGGTGTTTTCGGTTGGGACCGAGAGGGGGGCACCCCTTAGAGCGCGCATATATAAATTTGATCCCATGCTATTCGAGGTTGTAGCCTCCCCGTCTTAAAGTTTTTCGTGAATGTTGTCGCGGGTGATTCCAGACAACATGATGTGAAATGGGTGTGTACTGGTTAGTTGGGTTTCTGCTAAAACACCGTAGACGGAACTAGTCCCCGTGGCTAGTAGAATTCATTGCCTATGAATTAATAGTACAAGCTCTGCAGAGTTAAATTCCTCCAGTTGCCATGTTTATGGCCTAGGGTCAATCTTCATGTCAACCCGGTGACCGTCTCTAGTAAATTCTTGTTGGTAACAAGAGTAGTGTTTTCATCAAGTTCATTTGGTAGATGAACTCACCAACTATCTCTGTATTGATTTACTTCCAGAAGTATTTCATCATTATACTATTGTTATTTATAAGCCCTTTATGTGATGTCGCTCAGACGTCCGACTATGGCATTCTTTTCATGTATAAGCCCTTTATGTGATGTCGCTCAGACGTCCGACTGTGGCATTCTTTTTAAGCCCTTTATGTGATGTCGCTCAGACGTCCGACTATGGCATTCTTTTATTTATAAGCCCTTTATGTGATGTCGCTCAGACGTCCGACTGTGGCATTCTTTTTATTTATAAGCCCTTTATGTGATGTCGCTCAGACGTCCGACTGTGGCATTCTTTTTATTTATAAGCCCTTTATGTGTTGTCGCTCAGACGTCCGACTGTGGCATTCTTTTATTTATAAGCCCTTTATGCAATGTCGCTCAGACGTACGACTGAGGCATTCTTGTTATTTATTTTTTCTATAAGCCCTTTATGTGGTGTCGCTCAGACGCCCGACTGAGGTCTGTTTCCTTTTATTATTTTTGCACGAGGCGTCACTTAGACACTCGTTTGGTCTCCTTCTTTTTATCTTATGGATTTCGGGAGGATTACCGCCCGACTTCCATCGTTGCATACAGCACATTAATATTTTATTCCGGTCGCATTTCTGCTGGAATACTCATATGCATCATGTTGGCATTTGTTATATCTTACGTCCGAACTGTCTTGCGAGTACATTCAAAGTACTCACCTGGCTTGTTGATTTGGCCAGATGTGGACGAAGGCAATCTCATGGATGAAGAGTTCGATAGCGAGTCCGACGTCTCGTGGAGTCCCAGTCAGTCCCTTGCGATCTTGGAGTTGATCACTGTTTTATAACCGCTTCCGCCTACCACCAAAAAAATTCATCTGGTCTCACTCCGACACTCGATGAACTGTAATATAATGGAGTCACGTCACCCACTTCATTGTGACATAACCACCACCTTTTATTACGAGTTAGTAGTATGCCACCCTGCCTTTGTGTCATATCCGCCTTTATGTACTATATTGGCAGCGCGCTTGTAATAAAATTGTTGAGAAACCCAGCTCAACCTTGTATAATATTCAATGTACTAGGATTCTGTATCATGGAATTGTCTGCCAGCAAGAAATAAACTTCCTCGCTGGTTTAATAAAAAGGTCGGTCTTCCGGTAATTATTTTACTGAAGGACCGGTCTTGACAGTTCTCCTACAACAACAGCTTCCAAGCAAGTTCTGGCAAAGCATCATTTGAAATTCTCTTTGGCAGAAAGTGCTGTACCCCTCTCAACTGGTCCGAGACTGGTGAATGTCAACTCCTTGGAAATGATTTGATCTCAGAGGCTGAAGAAATGTGCAAAGTCATATGTGAGAATCTCAAGGCCGCACTATCACGCCAAAAGAGCTACTATGACAGCAAGCATTGTGACTTGGCTTTCAACATTGGAGACCATGTATATCTCCGTGTTTCTCCTATGAAGGGCACCCAGATGTTCGGTATCAAGGGAAAGCTAGCTCCAAGATACGTGGGTCCTTTCAAGATTGTTGGGAAAAGAGGCGGCCTCGCCTACCAACTCGAGATTCCTCCAAACTTCTCCAACATGCACGGCGTGTTCCACGTGTCACAACTCCGCAAGTGCTTAAAGATGCCCGAGCGCACCGTCGCCATTGAAGAAATTGATCCTCAAGCCGACTTGTCTTATCATGAGCACCCCAATGCAATACTTGAAGAGACCGAGTGCAAGACTCGCAACAAATCAATCAAGTTCCTGAAAGTGAAGTGGTCACACCATACCGCTCGAGAAGCTATGTGGGAACGTGAGGATCACCTCCATTTCGAATATCCGGAGTTCTTTCAGTCCTAGATCTCGAGACGAGATCTTTTCGCAGTGGAGGAGAGTTTGTAACGCCCCAGATGTAAAAATTCCCTATATGGCAATATATTCATCATTTCAGGTCTTTTGTGTTTTACTTTGAGCATGTGTTGCATATCACCATGTCATCATCATCATGTGCATTACATTTTCATAGTCTCACCTGCATCCGTGAGTAGTTGCATCATCTCCGTCCCCTCCGTTGTCCGTTTCGGTTTCCGACTCTCTCACACGGCACCCGTCGCACCTCTCAAGTCTTGTTTCGTGAGCGGGAGAAAAACATCCTCGGAATGGGCCGAGGGTTGTCGAGTGGTCTTGGTATATCATCGGTAGACCGCTTGTCAAATTTCGTTCCATTTGGAGGTCGTTTGATGCCCCAACGGTTAACTGCATTAACTGCCAGAAGCCCTTTCTATTTTAGCCCAGCACCCCTTCTCACCAGCCCACAAGCCCATCCAAAACCCCCTTCATGCTCTTTGCCGTTGGATCACAATAGTGTGGGCGAAAACCACACCTCAATAGCCCTCTGCTAGCTCCCTCTACCTATAAAACAGACCCCCTCGTCCAAAATCCCGTATGAAACCCTAACCATCTTCCTCCTCACGTAGTCGGACACGTCCGTACGTCGCAGGACACATCCACCTCCGCCCAGCCACGTCGCCGGACCAATAGTGCGCCGCCACCTCAGCTTCGCTGCCGCCCCGGGCGAATCTGAAGCCACAACGTGTCGCCGCCGCAACAGCCTCCACTCCACCGCGCCGCGTCGGGCCCTAGGAGCCCACGGCCGGCCCGCCCCAGGCCGCATCCGGGCCAGCCGCGCCCAGTGCCTCCACCGCCACGCCACCGCGCGCCTCGCCTTCGCGAGCCTCGCCTTCCCGCTGCCTCGCGCCGCCGTACCACCGCGCCCTCGCCGCCCTGCTCCACCATCGCCGCCGGCCGCCGCCGCCCTCACTGCCATTTCGCCGCCTCGCCACGCCACCGGCCGCCTCGGACCACCACCGCCGTCGTCACTCCAGCCACCGCCGCCATCGTCTTCTCCGGCTAGATCTGGATCAGATCCACTGCGAGTTGATCCAAACGCCGCCCTCGTCCCCGGATATCTCTGTCCCAGGATATCCCCATCCCGTTGACTTTTCGCGAGGTGAAATTCCACTAAGTCCCTCACCCGTGTAGTTATGTTACCCTCTTTGCCATGCCATAACTCCGTGCTCGTAGCTCCGTTTTGCGTGTATGATATATCGATTTATTCGTATCAGAGTGATCTACATGTTGATATCATTTTCATGCACATTAGGGTTCATATTGGTGTCTTAATCTTCGTTGCCGAACTGTTGACGATGTTACGTTTCAGCCTAAGTTGTCTGTCAACAACATGTGTGCATGTTTAACATGGTGTATCTTTGTGCATGTTGGTCCAAATGGAGTGTATGATATGTCAAAATGTTCATCTTGTGATGATCTTCATGATGGATGCATTTGCATACATGTTAGGTGGCATTATGCCATGGTTATCCCTATAGCAAAATTGCTTGTTGCTGTTAGGATGCTGAAATTGTCATAACTTGCAGTTTTGTCTTTTCGTAGCATTTTGCATGATTTTCTTTTGAGACACATGTCGACATGTTTTAGGAGAAAAATCATGTCATCTTTGAAGTGGTGTATTTGGTTTCTCATGTTATGCCTTGTGGTGACTTGCACAATCTTGCAAACATGCCATGTCTTCGTTGTTGTTATTGCACTTAGTGAAAAACTGCCATGTCTGGAATCTGTTATAATACGTTGCCATGTAAACTTGATGCTGCAATATTTTTCATGCATGTTTTGGAATAACCAGTGAGCATGTCTTGATTTCCATGTAATTGTCTATCAATCCATGCCTTTGTTGGCATATATGCCCTATTGTAGCTTGTTATTATCTTGCTCTCAAAATGCTTGAAATCTTATCTGTCAGCCTATTAACAGAATGTTCAATTTGGCAAAGCTCATGTTAATCAACCCTTGCATGGAATGACTTGTTTCTTTGGATGAATTGGAAATATATTATGTCTTATTCATGCTCATGTAATTTTCATGCTTTATATAATTGATATGCTTGCTGACATGTGCATGTAAAGTCAGCATCATATTGTTCCTGGTTGCATGCCCAGTGATTTTCACCAAGTCTGAAAACCTGTTAACTTACTGATTTTTTCCATGCTATTTAAGTTGTGTTCCAGAAAGTTGTTGGATGTTCTCTGAGATCATATTTGTAGAGAATCATGTCTACTTCACAGTCATGCCTTTTTTCATCATGTTTGGGTGCTCGAGCATAATTAAACCTTGCTCCAAAGATACCATGTTGCTATTAACTTCAGTTTTGCATTGCATCTTGTTTCACTTGTCATTTGCAAACCGTGCATCCGATTCCGGTGATCTTTATATCTATTTCGGATGAAATCTTTCAGTCTATCCAGTGGCATGCTTGGTTTGCCAAGATCTCGCCCACATCCATCATGCCTTCACATGTTCTTCCCGGCTTCATCTCCTTCCTTACCGGTAGCTCCGTAGCATCATACTTGCGTCTCTCTTGCATAGCATGTGTTCTTTTCTTGTCAAGTGTGTTTATTTGGATGCTTGTTTATGTTTCGGTAGCACTGGGAGACGAGTTCGAGTCCGAGGTCGAGACAGCCGCTGAGTACGATTACGAAGAGCAAGGTCCCGATAATACCCAAGACTTACGAGGCAAGATGACCATTCCTTGATATCACCTCTATTGTTGCTATGCTAGATACCTCGCTCTATTGCTTTTTCGCGAAACCTATCCTTTTGCATGTCATCCCCTACCTTTCCATGAAACCTCTAACTACCTTCCTAGCAAACCATTGTTTGGCTAAGTTACGCTTTTGCTCAAGCCCCCCCTCTTATAACGTTGTTACTTGAAGGTGAAGATGAAGTCTGCTCCATGTGGATTGGATATTTTGGGAATAACACAATATCTCTATTTAAATTAATGCACCTTATATACATGGCAATGGGTGGAAGGCTTGGCGATTTGCTCGGTGATTTGTTCCACTCATGCCTCCTTAGGAACCGATAAACCGGTGTTATGTTCCTTGATTTTGCATTCCTCATGCGGTTGGGGTTTATGGGCCCCCCTTGATAGTTTGCTTTGAATGAAACTCCTCCGGCAAGGCCCAACTTTGGTTTTACCATTTTCCTAATAACTAAAACTTGCATAGGGACCGGCTAGCACCCGAGGACTTAATCAAGAACCCGAGCCAGTGTCCTCATGAGTGTTGGTCCAAACTAGAGCACTCTGCGGGGCCACCACACGGAAACTCGAGGATTGGTTTTACCTGTAAGCGTCGCTTATACGATCGTGGCCTGAGACAAGATACGTGCGGCTCCTATCAGGGTGCCGGCACGTCGGGAGGTCTTGCTGGACTTGTTTTACCATTGTCGAAATATCTTGTACGCCGGGATTCTGAGTCTGATCGGGTAGTCCCTAAGATAAGAGGATTTACCTCTGTTGATCACGAGAGTTTGTGATTGGCTAAGTTGGGACACCCCTACAGGGTTATGATCTTTCTAAAGCCGTGCCCGTGGTTATGTGGCGGATTGGAGTTTGTTAATATCCGGTTGTAGATAACTTGACACGAAAACTCAAACATAATACATTACCGTGTGAGAAGTCATGATGGTCTATTTTCGAGGGAGTTCGGGAAGAGAACACAGCTGGGTTATGAATGATTCGTAGGTAGACATGATCATCTAGTGATCATGAATAGTTCATGACCGATGAGTTTCACTTCTCTTCTCGCTCTAAAGTTACGTAGGCTAGCCACCTTCATCTACGCTTAGCACTTGCATCAGCCCACTTATACACTTCCTCCTTACCCAAAGGCTTTGATAGTTTTGATACCCGGGAATGGGATTGCTGAGTCCTCATGACTCATAGTTTACTACAAACACATGTGCAGGTACAACCGAGTATGATGCAGGTGATGATCAGGAACTCAAGTGGGAGTTCGATGAGGAGCGTGGGCGTATGTATGTGACATATCCCAACGATCAGTTGTGGTTCCTACTAGGGCCGATCGGGCATAGTGGTTGGTTATCGTATTTTCATTTGGATTTGTCCGTAGCCGGACTATGAGTGTACTTGGATGAATGTATGACTTATTTATGTACTGTGTGAAGTGGCGATTGTAAGCTGACTATGTATTTTTCCCCTTTGTTCTTGTACATGGGAATGTGTGAAGATGACCATCTCGCGATCATACCAAAATGCGATTATGCCTCTAAGTCATGCCTCGACACGTAGGAGATATAGTCGCATCTTGGGCGTTACAAGTTGGTAATCAGAGCCTTCCCCGACCTAGGCACCCCTGCTTGATCGAACCGCTGCCAATGTTGAGTCTAGAATTTTAAAAATGTTTTGAGTCTTAGGATTATATATATCAGAGAGTAGGACTTCTTTTACTCCTCATCCCCTTCGTCGCTCTGGTGAGGACTCCTGACGTAGAAGTTTTGACTCCTGACGTAGAAGTTTCCGATATCTTTGTGATGAGAATTCTGTCTTGCTGTCTCCCGTCAGTTTAGGCTTAGTCCCGGGGAGTTGAGCTCTGAGGTCTTGTCGTCGCATTGTGTATCGTTAACTGCCAAAATACCTGAGGTGGACGACCACGAAAATGCTTCTATGCATGTCTGGTGGTGAGATAACCCCGACGTCACCCAATATTTGGGGGATAGTTCGGGCGTATTGCCATAGCTAGTATAGCGGATGCTTTTCGAAGGTCTGAGGTAAACTGTTTCCGAAGGGGCCTAGTTATGTGTTGACGGATGGATATAGCTGGATGTAGGTATTGTTAGTTGGGTGAGATATATTTCTTCCCCTGTATCCCCAACACCAGATTGCATAACCAAAAAGTTTCGGAAATTAATAGGTGGGAATTCAAGTAGCTCTTAGGAAATCTTCCAACGGATGCATGCTATGAGGTTGGGGTTCAACGTCTAGTGGTTCTTTTGTCATGGCCGATTTTACACTGGGGGTTGCATCTTAATGAATCCTTGGCTATGCTGACTCAGGGATGCAATGTCATTTGTAACGTCGTGCCCAGGGGGCCTCATCACGAAAATTTTGGACGAAACCTCTATCATGTATTTGTTACAGTTGTTACCTTGTTGGTTTATTCTTCAATCTCATTCACGTGGCTTCTCAACAAGTTGGTAAGTATTCTTGGACTCCTGAGTGTGATGTGACATTCAATACACTCAAAGAGAAGTGTGACACCCCTGCTCAGAGAAACCGAAACGCCCCGTATTCCAGCCTAGAGATCGAGGAGAAGTCTTCTGGAATACGACACTGCTTATCATAGAACAAATCAGCTCTTTATTACAATCTATGCGGGTACAAGGGGTTACATTGGCACGATGAAACTAAACGTGCCACGTTTGCTCCATGCAAGCAGCAGAACAACACGAAGCGTCGGAATGACTACTAGCAGCGGAACTACAACGACGGTGGTGAACTCCACTCCATAGGGACTCTATTTGGAACGTTTATCCTAGCTCGCAAACAAGGAATCCACGACAAACAAGCAATCATATCCGGCATGACCTGCAAACTGGCATGACACGCTAGGTCAGTACATTTAATGTACTTGCAAGATCATAGCAACCAAAGCAATCAAGAAAAACAATAGCATGTCAATTATAGATTAACCAGGATTAACATGATACTATCAGATCAATCATAGCAGGAACAAAATAATACAGCTAGAACAATACGAGCATGGCATGAACATATGAACATGATAATACTAGCATGCAACATGATGACAATATCATGCAATAACTTACTCTACTCAGGTTACCTCGTAACCGTCATATGCATCACTTACCATCATGGACATCGCACGATCATCTCAGGATCCAATCAATCTTGGTACTAACAATACCGTAGTAATCATTACATGACCACAAGGAGCTTGACCTTTACCCTTGACTCTCGCATAACATCCCAAATATGCAACAAGTTGGTAGACATGATACCATAGTGATCCTCTCACGATCACATAAGTATCAACCAACTTCTTTCATCATCGAACCAAGGTTTTTATTAAGCACATTATTATCATTATTACCGTTGACCCACAGTATGACCGACACGAACTGGGCCCATATCCGCGGGCGCGGCTAACGATGGATTTAACACACACAATCTGCAGAGGTAGCGCACTTTACCCACATTACGGAACCCTGGCCTCGCACTCCCATACATGCGGACCAAAAAGTTCCGATGAAACCCTCCCTTTGTCATGGCACTCTCCCGGCCATTCCGACCATCTCCCTCTCACGGCTAGGTCTTGGGTGGCCCCGTGTCTACCAAAGACACCAATGGCCACCGTCGTGGCGAAACGTTCCCAAACAGGGACAAGGATCCATAAAAACAAAAACGAGCACACAAGGTTATGTCCGCCTACCTTATCAGGGTAGCGCGCGCCCATAACCTTCCCTCGCAGGAGGCACCGGTGAGAGGCATAACAAAGGACCGAGTTAAGACCTCCCCATAAGGTAAGCGTGGTTGCACTAGAAAAAGCTCGATTTGGTGGCACCATGACTCAGCCAATAGTTGTTCAAGTTTATTATTATCCGATTAAACTTGAATGAAAAATGCCGTGTCATAATAAAATAACATGATGCAACTACAATGCATGAACATGATATCAACATAAGCATGGGGGTGCATCAAAATCAACGAGCATAACAACAACATTTAACTATTTATCCAGATGAGCATGGCATACTGTCGAGCAAGAATATCACAACTAGAACACTACTCATAGCATAACATGACCACTAGCATCAACAATAAATATCGTGCAAGTACATATGAACAATACTACCATGCAAGCATTTAACTAACTAGATGCAAAGGAACATGCATACCAACGGTACTCGGACCAGATGACAGTCATGCACCGAAGACCATCACTACATCAACATGTACTACTACCAAGCATGTCATATGAATGTAATACTAGCAAGTAGAACATAATAACCGGGTGCATAAAAGAATAGCATGACGGTAAACACCAGTCCATAAGCACAACCAAAATAATGATAGCAGTGGTAAAGCAAACAAACGATTATTAAAGATTCATGTTGAAAACCAATACTTCTGCATGGCTATCATGCAAATGGTGGTCGTGGATTGCCTGAGGATGAAGAAGGTTCCAGGGAGAAGTGTGGAAATATTGCGGAAAGGATCGCCGGAAAGGGTACTTTCTCAGAACGGGCTGATTAGGGCAAGTGAAAAATGGTCGTTTCTAGTATGTCAAACCATAGCGAAAATGATGGGAACATAACGGGTTCGACGAGATGAGGAAGTGGGCTTTGGATTCACCTTATTTGGAGTTACGGACAAAAACATATGATAGTCTTTCTGCCATGGACCTATCTATGAAAAGTTTTCTACAAACCACCCCTGACTGAGAAAACTGAAAACGAATTCGGCAAAAATACGCTTTCTGCAAAGGAAAACGCAATCTCAGCCGAAGTACCACGAGAATACGTCTTCCGGAGAGGAAAAAGTAATGTAGCCCGAACAAGAGACATAATACGTTTTCGAAAAATGAAAACGCACCCTGGGGATTACGCATCCACTTACTGACGTGGTTAGGGCTGG
Source organism: Secale cereale (assembly GCA_902687465.1). Classification (NCBI taxonomy): domain Eukaryota; kingdom Viridiplantae; phylum Streptophyta; class Magnoliopsida; order Poales; family Poaceae; genus Secale; species Secale cereale. Next base: position 222,299,824 of record LR738709.1, read on the forward strand.
GTCAACGCGCGGAGGATGACACACATGGCCCGCATGGAGGTGGGGATCGCCTGGCTTCGGGCTCGCCTTCAACCTCATGCCCGCGCGAGGCCGAGGCAGGGGCTCACCCCGACGGCGATCACTGGAGCTACGGTCCATCGTTCGGTGCGTGCGGCATACTGGCGAGATCAGCGCGTCAAGACGCATCCATAGGTCCCCTTTGCGGCCAGTGAGGTGGACTGAGGCGAAGACAGCTTCAACGCCGGCGGACGGGATCTTCTGGCATCGGCAAACTCGCGGTAGAAGCCATCGGAAGAAGAGGAGAGGTTAAGGGACGGTTCGGTAGTAGAGGTGGGGGCCTCTGGAGGTGGTGGAACAGAATGAGAGGTCCTAGGTTGCCAAAATTTAGGCATACCTACACAGCGGCCATGGCGGCGATGGGAGGGAATGAGAGCTCCTCGAGCTCGGTGAAGAGGCTAGGCGGGGCTAGAGGAGGTGCAGGAGGCGATTGGTGAGGTCGAGAGGCCTCAGGGTGGGCTTATATAGTCGAGCGAGTGGCGGTTCGAGCTGGCGCCGCCGCGGACGCATGGCCGACGCCACGGACGCGTGTGCGCGCGCATGGGCTCGGGATTAGGCGATGAGGGAGGGAACATGGGCGAGCTCACGGGGCAGAGGGAGCCAAGGGAACACGGGGAGGAAGATGACGGTCGGCGCACTATGCTCCCGTGGGCATTCGGCGGCGAGCGTCGGTGAGAAAACGGACAGAGGGGGCAAGGGCTCCAGGAGGACGGTGATGACGCGGGAAACACGCTAGATATGGGTAGGCAGTGAGGGGACGAGAGCACAGACGGGGAGGGGGAGACAGAGGCGCCAGAGTGCGTTTAATGCTTGCCAGGGTGGTGGTCACCGCACAATCTGGCGAGGACAAGATGCCAATGGCTGCCACAAGTTGTCTAGTGATGAGTCCCTGCATAATAGAGGCTGAGGGAGTTGATGGATCGACAATGGGAGACAAGGAGCGGAGTGTGGCATCGCTGAAACTTTGTTGTATCAAAGTTGGACGTGAACTGTTGATCAACAGGAACTTGATTGGGTCAAATGGAGTTGTCTGGGATGTTTAACTATGGAAGGACTACGATCCTGGGGAGTTTGGAAGGAAATGGACCAATATTTAATACGCTTGCTTTGCAAATGCGTAAACTGGTCCAGATTAAAGAACAAGAAGAAGCACTCACATGGAGTGTCAACTTAAGCTCAAATTGGGCAAGGCAGAGTTATTAGGCCATATGAACATGCTCAAAAAGTCTCATACCAATTGGCCAAGCCAAAATGGTACTTGCTTCATAATGGTCCTCTCTGAACAGAATCTTAGGAAAATTCCTAAGGGAAAATGGCTATATGAAATGAGCCCAAATTTAGTGGAGCTAGGTTATATGGATAGGAGAAGGTCTAGAAAAATATTTTAGCCTTAATGGAGCAAGATAAAATATACTTGCTTCACAAACTGAAATTTTGGATAGAATAAAAGAATTGGAGATGAGCTCACATGGAGGCATTACATGAGCTCAACTTGGGTGGAGGGATACGATATGATGATATTGAGGACCATGCAAAATTGCAACTCATTTGGATATGCCTAGCTTGTACCTCCTTCACAAAGTTTCTTTCTGGCACAAACTTTGGAAAATCATAATTAAATAACTACTACGCAAATGAGGTTGAATTTTGGCATGTGGCAAAGATATGGATAGGAAAAGATGTCCAAAATGTTTGAGGGCAATTGGGCAAAGGAAAATAGCACTTGCTTCACAAAGTGCCATTTAGGGCAGAATAGGAAAATGAATATTGGAGGATTATTTTTGAACATGGCAAGGAAAAGTTTTGCCATATTTGATGAAGATATGACCCAAACATTTTATGGGAATTATTTGGGAATTTTAGGAGTGCTGGAAATATAGGTTGCTTCACAACCTAGGGCAGACAGGGTTATTCCTTTAATAGAAAAAGGAATATTCACAATAAAAAGAATATTGGGATTTGGTCCAAGGTGGAAATGGAATGGTCTAGGGAATGATTTGGGTATGACAAGCCACTCCGGAAAGAAAGAAGAGGGCATCTTCTTCAGTTTCCAGACCACAAAGCCACGGAAAAAGAAAACTCAAGCAAAAACCTCAGAAAAGAAAAAGAAAAAGAAAGGGCCAAAAATCAGGTTGTGACAAACCTCCCCCCCCCTTAAAGAAATCTCGTCCTCGAGATTTGGTTGCTCAGGGAACAAGTATGCATATACTGACTTAAGGAGACCATTTCCAACCCGGGTATCCATTTTCCTTTGTTAATTCTTCCCATTAAATTCTTCATCTGACTTGCCTGACTGGCTTTGGGGTGGTTTGCTTCGCTGTATCCATATCCGGGCAGATCTTACTTCACATATTCATGCTTATACGGGCTCCATTTCTCTTCATAACTGCTGACTTAGCTGAGATTTACCATGTCTGAAATATATGGCCCTCTCACAAATCTGAGGGTGATTTCTGATTGTTGTGTCTGTACTCGCAACTGTCCATGAATTGGTGATCATATTTTTCCTGACGAACACCCAAGATCTGACTCCTTGCATTGGGTTTTTCCACTAAATGCAAATTCCTCCGGTTCCAAACAATGAGTTGAGGCATAACCATTTTTCTGACAGATTCTGACTTATCACAGGAATTTGTGAATCATGCTGACTGGCTCCACTGTCTTGAGTACCAGATCTGTAACAAATAATTGATAGTTGCCTGTTGTGGACAGCATAAAGGATGTGACCTTATCTGATAAGATATCCTCATCCTTGACTGATGTTGTCGGTACGAAATGACACCTATGGGATCACTGGAATCCCTTCTACGGTTGGCGGGCGCGAGGTTGTGCAAAGAGTGGGTCTAAGAGTCAGTACAAGGATCGTTTACCCACGTTCGAGCCGCAAGAATGCGTAATACCATAGTCCTGGTTTGGTGTATATTCGAGTGTACTTGAGTTCTTGAACTAGCTATGGTGCATGTCTAGCTCTCCAGGGTCCGAATCCTTCTCTAGTATGACGCGGGCCTCCTTTTATAGTCCAAAGGGGCTGCCACAGTTGCACACAGGAGGTGGAAAGGTGCACATTGCACAAGCTTATCTCATGCCATTACAGGACAAGATTCATTAAATGCGCCACTTAGGTGTCCACTCGCTTTATCGGGGACGGAAGTGTGGCCCGTCCCATCCGTGGCCGCTCCGTCTGGTTGCGATGCGCGTCGAGGCCAGCGGGGCACGCAGCTAAGGTGTCGTGGTGGTAGGGTCTTCATGAAGATCTGCATGCCACCACGCAGTTGCTTGACTAGCTAGACCAGGAACCACGTACTGCCACGTGGGTACCTGCTTGGGCTAGTGGGTCGGCCGCTGAGCTGGGGCGACGACGCGACGGCAAGGGCTTGTCGTGGTCTTCTGTCTATTCCCGGCAAGGGTCTTGCCGGGGCCTCCATGAGCGTCCTCGGCAAGAGGCTTGCCGGGGCTTTGGGGAGCGTCCTCGGCAAGTGGCTTACCGGGGCTTTGGGGTGTTTTTGGTGAGGAGCCTTGTCGGGGCCTCGTGGGCATCCTCAGCAAGGAGCCTTGTGATTGCCTTGTCGTCTGGTTCTCATCTCGTGAGCCATAGACCTTTGTCTTCACAAAGATCTGCATGCCATCACGTGGGCGCTACCCGAGCATTGGTTCTAATGTTGTTGATGACGTTGGAGCTCCTAGGCTCAAGGGTGGCTGCGACGGAGGCGTTTGGGTGAACCGCCCCGGCAAGGGTTCTTGCCGGGGGCGTGCATGCCGCCCCGGCAAGAGTCCTTGTCGAAGGAGAGCCTGTCTTCTTGCTTGGTCTTCTTGTGCCACTGTCTTGGGGTTGCTCCGGTAACTTTGTGTCTCTGGCTTCCCTCCTCTGCTTTGGTATGTGTGGTTGCGTGCGTGGCTCTGACTGCCCGTGCACAAATAAGGGGTAAAAAAGAGCGCCCCTTTCTTTTGTAGACCGACAGGAGCCCCGGGGCATGGGCCATACATAAGCGCAAGGCGTTGTTGGGCTAGGCCCAGAACGGTGCGCGGGCAGTAGGGTTGGATTCTTTCTACCGCAGTAACTCCCCGGTGGTTGCGCTTCCCCACGATCTGCGCTGACGTGGGGGCCGTGCGTGGGATGACCGCAGTATGCTTGCGTCATCTTGCGGTTCCAATAGTAAAGAGACGGTTCGCGCCCTCCTCATAAAAAACAGAGGAAGTTGTGAGGACGTGGCCCATTCACTAGGCAGATTTGGGTCGCCCCACGATCACGGGGTGCGAAAAAATGGTCGTGCCACGTGCCACCCAAAACCCCGATCTGTTCGCCACACGTCCCTCATGCATCGGGGAGGGCAGGCGGCAGACGCAGAGGGTGCGGGCTTTAAGGCTGGGGCGGGGGGCCGGGCGCCGCTGATTGGATCAGCGGGTCAGCCCTGTACTCTTGTGCCTCTGGCGTTTGGACTGGTTGATTCGGGCGGTTGCCCTTCTATAAAGAGAGGGGGAGAGGGACGGTGCCTCTCACCCCCCCACTCATCCTCTTCCAGTTCGATCCCTTTTCTCCTCAAGATATGCCGAGGGGGCGTGGCCGTGGTCGTGCCTCTGCGAAGGCGACCAGGTCGTCCTCCCGTAAGAGGGCGGCGGCGGTCAAAGAGGAGCCGGATGCCCAGGACGAGGACCACGCGGGAGGTAGAGGCACCGGCCGGGGTCGTGGTCGGCGAGGCGGTCGAGGCAGGGGTGGACGAGGTCGGGGAACACCCGCACCGTCATCATCTCTGTATCCATCTCCTCCGTTGTCTCCTCCTGCCTACCCACGTGGCCATGTCAGGGACACGACACTGGAGTTCATCTAGCAACTGCGCGAGCCGCCGCGCAGTCACCTCCGTCTTCCCGAACTGTTCGCGAGGCTGTTGGAGGTCGATCAGCCACCGAGGCTGAGGCTTCACTTGGAGGGGTGTTGCCATGGTGCCATGTGGGTGAACACCAGGTTCCCCGCTCTTCATGTGATGCTCCTCCGATGGGGATGGAAGACCTTCTCGTGTGCCCACTGCTTAACGAAGGGGCACGTCCTCTGCTTCAGGTTGGCGGAGAGCGATCTGCTCTCCGTCAAGGTCTTCGGGCGCTCGGGACACAGACTAGGGTGCTGTGCGGACAGCTCGACTAACGATGAAGATTCCTCCCCGAGCGAGAGCGATGGGGAGGACAGCGACAACGACGACGAGGGCAGTGGGCAGGAGGATGACGGGTCCGACTAGGCGGCGGATATGCCGTCCCCGGGCAATGCCGGTAGCACCATCATCTGCACCGCCAGCCCCTCGAAATTCTCGAGATCGCCTCCTTGGGTGGCTGGCGTTGGGAGGCCGGAGAAGGCGAAGAAGGTGGGCGGCGGTCGTCATATTGGAGTATGCGGGCGTCAACTCGCGCATTGCCGGCCTGCTGCCCCATCTTTCGGCTCTTCTCCTGGCGCCATCATCGTCAGCCTCCTTCGGGACAGCCACCGGGATGTTCTCTTGGTGCTTTCTATTGTTCGCGCTTTTCCTAGGCACTCCTTTTGCCCTTCGCCATCATGTTCCATTTCCTGAGGAGAGGGACAGGAGAGGGATTACGGGCATCTTATCTCTTTTTAGTTTTTAAGCCTACGGGCCTTTGTAAGATTTAAATCGTGTAACCCCCTCGCTCATGTATGCATTCCCTACGAATTGTACTTGTTTACGACGTATTAATGAAGAGAAGGGTGTTTGCCGGGTTTCTTCGTGCGCGGGCAGGAGCCACACCAAGGAACGAATCCTTGTTATCTTAAGATAAACAACGTGCTCCGGCAACAAGCCTTGCCGTCCCTTCCCCGCTCCATAACTGTATTCGCGCCCTTGGCGGAAGTAGGAGCAGGCCCTTTGTCTGCTCCCTTCCCATCACACTACTACCGAGCCTCAGTCCAAGACAAAGCTTGTTGGACGCAGGGGAAAAGTGAGCATGATGGCATAAGAGCGAACGAAGCCTCGTACGTCCAAGTTCCATACGGAAGGAATGAGCGGGGGATGAAAGACTTATCTGGTTCTGTAGCTCCCGGCAACCTTGTCTTGCCGTGGCTTGAGCCTTGGTCGTGTAGCCCCCAGCAACCACAGTTTTGCCGGGGTCAGAGCATCAGCTCGTTCTCTTTCTTCCAAACAGCTGAGCAGAAATGTCCACGCATCCTGCGAACAAGGGGACGAAAAGGAAATAGAGAGACGCAAACTCAACTTGTATGCTAGGGGTTAGCTGGCGTCGAGCGCTATCAACCCAACAGAGAAAGGTACTCTACCTAGCATGCATGCTAAAACTTAGGGCGCCAGTGCTTCAATTATTTTTGCTCAGGGTCTGCGCCTGGCTTTGTACAAAGGGTTACATGCCTTGTCGGCAAGGCTGTTATAAAAGGGTGGTTTTCCGGGAAGCCTAGCAACCGCGCCTTATGGGTAAAACTTGCGAAGATGTTCGATGTTCCAGGAGTTACTCACTGGAATACCATCTTCGGTCTCCAGGCGGATTGCGCCAGGCCTGGTGACTCATATTACCCGATAAGGGCCTTCCCACTTTGGCGTCAACTTGTTGGAATTCTTGGCCGACTGAATGTGCCGAAGAACAAGGTCACCTTCCTCAAAACTTCGGGCATGAACCTTGCGGCTATGATAGCGGGGCAAGGCCTACTGGTAGCACGCTGCTCGCACAGCCGCCCGAAGACGATCTTGCTCGAGGAGCGTTGCGTCATCTTGGCGCAGCTGCTCTTGCTCAAGCTCATCATAAGCGAGCACTCGGGGTGACCCGTATGTGAGTTCCATGGGGAGAACTGCTTCCGCCCCGTAAACGAGGGAGAAAGGTGTCTAGCTGGTGGCTCGATTTGGTGTTGTTCTGATTGACCAAAGAACCACCGACAATTCATCAATCCAGCGTCTTCCGCACTTGTGCAGTCTGTCAAAAGTTCTTGTCCGAAGGCCTCGTAGTACCTCAACATTTGCCCTCTCCGCTTGGCCATTGCTTCGAGGATGCACAACAGAAGCAAAATAGTCCTTGCCACCGAGATCTTGAATATACTGCATGAAGGAGTGGCTTGTGAACGGCGTGCCGTTGTCGGTGATGACTCTATTTGGTATCCCGAATAGGCAGACCAGGCCTTTGAAGAACTTGATGGTTGATTGCGCTGTCACCTTTCTCACTGCTTCCACCTCTGGCCGCTTTGTGAACTTGTCGATTGCAACATACAAGTACTCGAAGCCCCCGACAACACGGGGAAAAGGGCCCAGTATGTCGGGGCCCCAGACCGAGAATGGCCAGGAAAGAGGGATTGTTTGGAGAGCTTGAGCTTCTTGGTGAAGCTTCTTTGAATGGAACTGACATGCTTCACACTTGGTTACTTGTGCCGTTGCATCCTGGAGGGCAGTGGTCCAGAAGAAACCTTGCCGGCACATAACCTCGACCCTATGTTGGAGACACATATGCCTATGTGTATCTCTGCCAACAGCCCTAGCCCTTCCTCCCGGGGAATGCACTTCAATTTCACACCGTTCGGCCTTTTTTCTGTACAAGACATCGTCGACGAACTGGTACATGGCAGACCGGCGGGCTACTTTCTCCGCTTCTTCTTGCTCCTCGGGAATCTCCCCGGTTTGGAGGAATTGGACAGTATGTTGTGCCCATGCCGGAGCCTGGGGCTCGATGGCAAGGACCAAGGGCATTTCCTCTGCCACGGGAGCGACTGCCTCTACGGTCAGGGTTTGATGCCCTGCTGGAGTCTGTCGCCCCACGGCAGGCTCAACGTCCCTGGCAATATCTTTGCCGGCCACCCCTGGGGGCTTAGCGGGAAAGTGCTTGCCGGGGCCTGATTTCCTTCGCTTGTTCTGCTCGGTCGATGGTTCAACAGATGGCTGAATTAATCGAAGCACAAAGGTACATGGTTCCACAGGTAGTTTGAGGGCGGCGCGTTTTGACAAGTAGTCGGCGATGTTGTTCTCCGCTCGGGGGACATGCTCCGCTTGTATACCGTCAAAACGCTCCTCCAGCTTCCTCACTTCATCCACGTAGGCTTCCATCAACGGGCTCTGTTAATCTTTGTTCACTTGCTTGACGACAAGATGTGAATCACCTTTGATGATGAGTTTTTTGATTTCGAGGTCTGCCGCGATCCTGAGACCAGCAAGTAGCCCCTCATACTCGATAGTATTGTTCATCGACATCTTCCTGGGGAAGTGCATCTGGACCACATACTTGAGGTGCTCTCCGGTCGGTGCAACGAGCAGCACACCAGCACCGGCGCCTTGCAGCGAGAAAGCCCCGTCAAAGTACATATTCCAGTTGCGACTCGTATCCTTGCCGGGGAGAGTAGTCTCCTGGATCTCTTCGTCCGGGGAGCGCAACACTGACCACTTGATTCATTGCTGCTAGATACGACATCAACGACTCTTGTGGTTTAGGCGCGACCAGTATCAGTGTAGAGGAGAGGTATTTCTTCAAATCTTGCAGTGCTGCTTCGGCTTCTGGGGTCCACTCCATCGGGCCCGCCTTTTTCAAAATCTTGAAAAAGGGGAGGGCGCGCTCGGCAGATTTGGAGATGAATCTGCTCATGGCGGCAACACATCCAACAAGCCGACGCACATCCTTGATTCGCCTGGGTGCTTCAATCTGCTCGATGGGCTTGATCTTGTCCAGATTTACTTCAATTCGACGCTGTGACACGAAGAAACCGAGAATCTTGCCCGACGGAACACCAAAGAAACACTTCTCAGGGTTCAGCTTAAGGTTGATCTTGCGAAGATTCACGAACGTCTCTTCTAAATCTTGTATGAGCGTTGCTTTGTCCTTTGTTTTGACCACTATATCATCCATATAGGCTTCCATATTTCTATGTAGCTGAGGCTCAAAACCAATGGACCGCTCTTGCGAATGTTGAGCCAGCACTCTTCGACCCGAAAGGCATCCGTATGAAACAATACATACCACATGGGGTGATGAATGTTGTCTTCTCTTCATCTTCTCTTGTCATGAAGATTTGATGGTATACTGAGTAAGCGTCGAGGAATGATAACAAGTCACATCCGGCCATGGAGTCTACAATTTGGTCGATGCGCGGCAGTGGGAAAGGGTGTTTTGGACAAGCCTTCTTGATGTCTGTGTAATCAATACACAATCTCCACTTCCCATATTCCTTGCGCACCACCACTGGATTGGCCAGCCATGCTGGATGGAGCACTCCTCTCACTAAGCCTACCGCCTCTAACTTCCTGGTTTCCTCTTTGATGAACTCTTGCCGCTCCAGAGCTTGCTTCCTGACCTTCTGCTTGACGGGTCGTGCATGAGGGCAGACATCAAGATGGTGCTCAATCACCTCCCTTGGAACGCCGGGGATGTCAGATGCTTGCCATGCAAACACGTCGACATTCGCTCGCAGGAAGGTAACGAGCGCGTCTTCCTACTTGTTGTCAAGGGCGGAGCTTATGGTGAAAGCCCCTCCCGTGTGATCCTCCTTGACGGACACCTTCTTCGTTTCTGGTGGAACAGCTCTAGATTTCTTGCTCTTGCCGGTGGAGCTCTCTAGCGCGTTCTCGACGGGAGCACTACACTACGAAGAGGAGCGCTTGCCGGAGTGGGCGCGAGAGGTCTTACCGGTCTTCTTCCCTCCAAGAGCTTCAGTGGCAGGAGCAAGTGCCTTGGCGGCAGTTGCTGCAACTGCCTCCCGGTAAAGCTGATCATCGCATCCTTCTTGTCGAAGGGAACGGTGATGATGGACATCGGCCCAGGCATCTTGAGCGTGTTGTAGGCGTAATGTGATGCTGCCATGAACTTAGCCAATGCAGGGCGACCGAGGATCTCGTTGTAAGGCAAGAGGATCTCGGCACTCTAAAAAACAATCCTCTCCGTCCTATAGTTTAGCTCGCCCCGGAATGTCACGGGCAGCATGAATTTACCCTTGGGCTGACTCCTTCCTGGGTTGACCCCTTGAAACGTGCCCGTCTCCTCGAGGTCTCCATCAGGGATTTGCAGCCTTTTGGTCACAACGGGCGAGTTCAAGTTCAGACCGGCCCCGCCATCAACCAGCATCTTCGTCACCTTGAGGTTGCGTGTTGTTGGTGAAACCAACAATGGCAAATACCCGACCGCAGTTGTGCGATCAGGGTGGTCCTCGGTGTCAAAGATGATAGGAGTGTTGGACCACTTCAGCGGATTCTGGGCATCGAACTATGGTTCCGCTGCTGTGATCTCAAACGCCCACTGTTTGAGTTGGCGGTGAGAGGTGTGCAGGGAGGCACCGCCGTCGACGCACATGGCCTCCATGGCTTTCTAGAACTCTTGCTCGCCGGACTCGTCATCCTCATCACGATCATCATCTTCTCGCTTCTTGTCACAGCCATGGGCGGGCCGTTCTTGATGGTTATCTTTGTCGCGGCGGCCGGGCTGGCCGCCACGTTTCTTGTCGGATCCCTGAGCACCATCTTGGCCTTTCTCCTTGTCCCGCCTATCATATTTGGCCTTTTGCTTCTCTGCAAGCTGCTCGACTTGTCGGCAGTTCTGGAGGTCGTGGCCTTTGGTGCGGTCGATCTTGCAGTACTGCTTGTCGGAGCTTCCTGGCTTGTCGGTGACCGCCAAGGCCCGGCAGGCGACACACCTGGCAATTTCTTTGCCGGTGTCGTTTGCCTTGGTTTTTTTGGCGGCGCCAGCGTCGTCGGATCCCTCGACGGCAAGCATGGCCTTGCCCTTGCGTTTCCTGTTGCGGCGTCGGACCTTTTTCATCGGGTCGACGACGTCTTCGTCTGAGGAACCGGTTTCCACACCGATGTCTTCGCCGGGGTACTTCCTTCCCTCTTCAACCCGAGCACATCTGTCGGCCAGAATGTAGAGTTCGGCCACATCCTCGACTTTATTCATCACCAGCTCCTCACGCATGTTGCGGTTGCGCATATTCTGATGGAACCCGCTGATGATGGTGGCGGGATGAACGTCTGGGATGTTGTACTGCACTCGACTGAACCTCTATATGTACTTGCGCAGGCTTTCACCTTCCTTCTGGGGGATGATGTGCAAATCGCTTGCTTGGCCATGAGCCTGGTGGCCTCCCGTAAAGGCGCCAACAAACTCATGGCACAAATCCGACCAGGAAGAAATAGAATCTACTGGCAAGTGCATCAAACATGACATGACATTGGGTTTAAGTGCCAACGGGAAATAATTGGCAAGGACCTTGTCGTCGCGTGCCCAACAGCTTGCATCGCGATGGTATAGATGCTGAAGAACTCTCACGGGAGAGTCTTTCCATTGTACTTCTCGCCGACGTCGATCTTGAAGGTGCGGTGGGTGGGCCATTGGAAACACCGCAGCTCGCGGGTAAAGGCTGGACAACCTACCTCGTAAGGTAAGCCTCCAGAGCCTCCCGGTGCTAGGTGGTCCGTAGTGGGCCCCGCCCGCCTATCCGATTGGTAGCGTGCCTCGCGCCGGCGCTCGATGGTAGTTCGAGCGTCCTCGTGGGCATGCTCCCGAAGAACTTGGCGCTGATCGCGGTGGGTCCGCGGGTCGGACAATGCTATGGATATGTTATCACAAGCATCATCCCGACGGACCAGGGCTCGTGGTAGCTGGCGAAGAGGAGGAGAATGCACCGTGACTGCGGCGCCTCCAGTCCTTCCACCGCTGGCATGGGGCGGCTCGACAGAGTGTCGGCCTGAGGGCCCCGCCGGCCGTGGTTCATCTTTGTTGGCAACGGCGATGATGCTCCGAATGGTAGCTCTCCACTCGTCGAGCTTCTCCGCAGCAGGAGGGAAGTCGAGGAGCAACTGCCTACGCGCTAAGGCCTTCGTCGGCGTGGGTGGCGGTGAAAACTGTGTGGGCCGGGACGCGCTGCGACTTCTAACTATGTTAGAAGGAGCTCTGTCACGGTCCTGCAGGTGCATGCCATTTTCGCCAACGCCTCGGCAAGAATGTTGATCCTCTACATCCTGCGACTGATGCGCAAGGCTCTTTCCACGACGGCGCCCGAGGTCCTCAGCGTGGCGACGCTTCTCATCATGCACGACCTGGGAGGAGCGGGCCGTGGGCGCCCCCGTGGGCGTCTTGGAAGTCACCGCGTCGCCTGTACGTGGTACGATGCCACTCTTTGAGGGCCCCACGCCGCCCTCGGGGGCCCTTGCACCGCCCTTGGACTTGGTGGCGTGCGGCTCGTCATCTCGTGCACGAACGACGCCGCTCGCCAGGCTTCGGCTGCTGGAACGACGCGGGTGTTCGCGGGTCGCGCCTCGGCTTCCATCCGCGACCACCCCATTGCCAGCCCGCGCCGGCACGGGCCGTTTGGCTCCAGATGAACTGATCGCCACGATCGTCTCCTTCTTGGGAGCCATGGCGATGAAGAACTGCTACGCTAACTGCTAGACTGGATTTTCACAACTGTGCCCCCTACCTGGCGCGCCAAAGATGTTGGTACGAAACGACACCTATGGGATCACTGGAATCCCTTCTACGATTGGTGGGCGCGAGGTTGTGCAAAGAGCGGGTCTAAGAGTCAGTAGATGGATCGTTTACCCAGTTTCGGGCCGCGAGAATGCGTAATACCCTAGTCCTGCTTCAGTGTATATTCGAGTGTTCTTGAGTTCTTGAACTAGCTATTGTGCATGTCTAGCTCTCCAGGGTCCGAATCCTTCTCTAGTATGCCGCAGGCTTTCTTTTATAGTCCAAAGGGGCTGCCACAGTGGCACACAGGAGGTGGAAAGGTGCACTGTGCACAAGCTTATCTCATGCCATTACGGGACAAGACGCATTAAATGTGCTACTTAGGTGTCCACTCGCTTTACCGGGGACGGAAATGAGGCCCATCCCATGGGTGGCCGCTTCGTCTGGTTGCGACGCGCGTTCAGGCCAGCGGGGCAGGTAGCTGACGTGGCTGGTGGTAGGGTCTTCACGAAGATCTGCATGCCAACACACATGTGCTTGACTAGCTGGTCCAGGAACCACGTACCACCACGTGGGTACCTGCTTGGGCTAGTGGGTTGGCCGCTGAGCTGGGGCGAGGACGGGGCGGCAAGGGCTTGCCGTGGTCTTGTGTCTATTCCCGGCAAGGTTCTTGCCGGGGCCTCCTTGAGTGTCCTCAGCAAGAGGCTTTCCGGGGCTTTGGTGAGTGTCCTCGGCAAGAGGCTTTCCGGGGCTTTGGGGTGTCTTTGGTGAGGAGCCTTGTCGGGGCCTCGTGGGCATCCTCGGCAAGGAGCCTTGTGATCTGGTTCTCATCTCATGAGCCATAGACCTTTGTCATCACAAATATCTGTATGCCATCACGTGGGCGCTTCCCGAGACTTGGTTCCAATGTTGTTGATGACGTTGGAGCTCCTAGGCTCAAGGGTGGCTGCGACGGAGGCGTTTTGGTGAATCGCCTCGGCAAGGGTTCTTGCCGGGGTGTGCAGGCTGCCCGGGCAAGAGTCCTTGTCGGGGGAGAGCCTGTCTTCTTGTGCCACTATGTTGGCGTTGCTCCGGTAACTTTGTGTCTCTGGCTTCCCTCATCTGCTTTGTTATGTGTGGTTGTAGGCGTGGCTCTGACTGCCCGTGCACAAATAAGGGGTAAAAAATAGCGCCCCTTCTTTTGTACACCGCGAGACGGTGGTTCAGAATTGAGTAGAGCCATTAGGTGAATATCCATGGCGGTCGAGACTCAGACTGTCCGGGGTCCCTGCACCATGTGAGTCATGCAACCATTTTCATATCTGCACCACTAGTCATGTTCCTTCATTATTGTTTTCTTGATATGGATCCTTGTTTGGAAGAGTGGGGTCATATTGCTTCTTCGTGTGATCATCGGTTCTGTTGGGTGCAATATTCTGACAGGCGTACTTTTATCCTCATGTCCTAACATGGTAGCATCATTCCAATTGCAGGTTCACCGCCTTTCAAGTTTTCACCGTAGGGAAATGATCATCTGAACCTGGAGAGAAGAAGACAAGGGCTCATCAGGATCATATTCCAGGTTCACCGGTACTTGTACAGAGCTCAGTGTTGTCATCAATCATCATAGTCCTTTGTCACACTAAGGTGTATATCTGGCTTCCTCCGCATATATCTGAGAATCTAATTCCCGAGGCAGACTTGTGTTCTGACTGGTTCTTGCTTCTAACCAACTGTTGCGGATCTGATTCTGCCATGTGCTGTCAATTCACAATGTACTATTCTACACCAGTGCTGCACTGAGGACGATTGGATGGCTTATGCTGGAAACCATCGAGAGTATCTTGCTGAGTATATAGCACATTCTTGCTTTCATCCAAGTATATCATGCTTCAGAATCATCCTCAAAGAAGAATCAAACCTTGCATCTGAACCATACCTTTGACTCAAACTGCACTGTTGGTCTTGCACATAGCTTATCTTCTTGATGATCAGAGTATTTATGTCATGAAGAGTGCACACTGAGGCAAACTTGATTATCCGTACTGTTGTAAGGTGTGCACGCTATTGCAAACATGATATTGACTGTCCATCCAGGATACGTTTTGCATTTCAGACAAGATTTTCCAAATTTCACTACAGTCTGCTGATAACTTCATTTCGTTTATCTGAGCTTCCAAGTATGTGAATTCCTTACTGATCCTTCAGGCCTGGTGTCGGTTGATGAGCAACTTTAATGAGGGGAAAAATAATGCCACACCAGAGGCCCAAAGAAAGAAGCAAAAAAACGACTAAAACAAAAGCACACACATATACAGACAATATAAATAATCAAGCAACAACACACATTAATGCTACTCACACAACAATATGCACGCATACCTAAGCACACAAATTTTGCGGAAACTCCGGTATTGCGGTCTAATATGTTGTGGCGGTGTGCACGAAAGTGAATCGGCGTGTGGAAGGAGTTGGTGTAACCAAGGCTACACCAAGCGCTGGATGAACTCCGGTTTGAACTGGATGAATATGGATGCGAGGACGGACTTGGTGATCATGTAGTGAGACACACGGTAATGACCACATCATCATCAAGCATACTAAAGGAACCGTACATGTCAAAAGAATGGAATGACAGGGCAATATAAGGGAGGAAAAGTAAGGCTTGATGGCATTGCCCTTTTCTGATAAAAATTATCAGTAAGGGTTGTCGAAGGGATGATATGGATGGCACGATTCGGGATAGAGGCAGGTCTATCACCGAAATAATATGGGTGGGTGATGGAAAGATATCGACGTGATACCTGAGCATCACTCCTGCAAATGGTGTCTGGAACATTTGGCACCAGGGCATCACTCTGCTGGGACAGAGATGATGCCAAACACCGAAGAGCAGGCATGCAAAGAAGGAGGGTGCATGTAGTGGATCGAAACCGATGCCACCTACATTCACAAGATTAACCGTTAGTGATAAGATAATAATCAATATGCATGCTATGCAACAAACGAATGCAGCAATCAAGTGCAACAAACCAACCAGACTCTATACCACTGTTCAAGAAATCTTCTAATTCAGAGATTTATCGTCCAATTTATCGCTACTCTTGGGGTGACCGATAAGATTATGCCTTATCTTCACCATTTATCGTTTGGGCAGATTTATCGCAATGACAAGCGATTTATCTGGAATCTACCGATAAATCGGGCCTATTGATAGCACTATGTTTGTAAATACTATGTTTATTTGTGTTTTGTGGACCTCGCTATGCAATATGTACTGTTGTCCTATTTTGTTCATCATTATACAAGGATTCAAAGGCTAGGAATCAAGGTAACACTTCTTTCAAATGTTGTTTTGGTGTTGAATATACCATTTTTTAGTGTTGGGAACCTGAGATTTGCAAAAAATGGCCGATTAATAGTCGACCGATAAAATCGATTAATCGGTTGATTTCCGATTAATCTCTAATCCACAGTTGTCCGAGACGATAACAGTAAGCGATATCCTCAACATTGCTCTATACTACCGCATTCTAACGTTCGCACGGGCTAGGGCATACTACAACCAGACCTGCTCTGATACCAAGCCTGTGACACCCCGACTCTCGAAACTGGAACGCCCCGTATTCCAGCCCAGAGATCAAGGAGGAGTCTTTTGGAATACGACACTGCTTAGCATAGAACAAATCAGCTATTTATTACAATCTATGTGGGTACAAGGGGTTACATCGACACGGTGGAACTACGCGTGCCACGTTTGCTCCATGCAAGCACCAGAACAACACGAAGCAGTGGAATGACTACTGGCAGCGGAACAACAACAACGGTGGTGAACTCCACTCCGCAGGGACTCAGGCTGGAATGCTTATCCTAGCTCGCAAATAAGGAATCCATGACAAACAAGCAATCATATATGGCATGACCTGCAAACTGGCATGACACGCCAGGTCAGTACATTGAATGTACTTGCAAGCTCACCGCAACCAAAGTAGCCAAGATAAACAATAGCATGGCAATTACAGATTAACCAGGATTAACATGATACTATCAGATCAATCATAGCAGGAACAAGATAATATAGCTAGAACAATACGATCATGGCATGAACATATGAACAAGATAATACTAGCTTGCAACATGATGACAATATCAGGCAACAACTTAATCTGCTCAGGTTACCTCGTAACCATCATATGCATCACTTACCATCATGGACATTGAACAATCATCTCAGGATTCAATCAAGCTTGGTACTAACAATACCGTAGTAATCATTACATGACCACAAGGAGCTTGACCTTTACCCTTGACTCTCGCATAACATCCGAAATATCCAACAAGTTGGTACTCACGATACCATAGTGATCCTCTCACGATCACATAAGTATCAACCAACTTCTTTCATCATCGAACCAGGGTTGTTATTAAGCACATTATTATCATTATTAATGTTGACCCACAGTGTGACCGACACGAACTGGGCCCATATCCGCGGGCGCGGCTATCGATAGATTTAACACACACACTCAGGAGAGGTAGCGCACTTTACCCACACTACGAAACCGTCGCCTCGCACTCCCATACGTGCGGACCAAAAAGTTCTGACGAAACCCTCCCTTTTTCATGGCACTCTCCTGGCCACTTTGACCATCTCCCTCTCACGGCTAGGTCTTGGGTGGCCCCATGTCTACCCAAGACACCAACGGCCACCGCCGTGGCAAAACGGTCCCAAACAGGGACAAGGATCCATGAAAACAAAAACGAGCACACAAGGTTATGTCCGCCTACCTGATCAGGGTAGCGCACGCCCATAACCTTCCCTCGCGGGAGGCACCGGTGGGAGGTATAACAAGGGACCAAGTTAAGACCTCCCCATAAGGTAAGTGTGGTTGCACTGGAAAAAGCTCGATTTGGTGGCACCATGACTCAGCCAATAGTTGTTCAAATTTATTATTATCCAGTTAAAGTTGAATGCAAAATGTCAAGTTATAATAAAATAACACGATGCAACTATAATGCATGAACATGATATCAACATAAGCATGGTGGTGCATCAAAATCAACGAGCATAACAACAACATTTAACTATTTATCCTGATGAGCATGGCATACTGACGAGCAAGAATATCACAACTAGAACACTACTCATAGGATAACATGACCAGTAGCATCAACAATAAATATTGTGCAAGAACATATCAATAATACTACCATGCAAGCATTTAACCAACTAGATGCAAAGGAACAGGCATAACAACGGTACTCGGACCAGACGACAGTCATGCACCGAAGACCATCACTACATCGACATGTACTACTACCAAGCATGTCATATGAAAGTAATACTAGCAGGTAGAACATAATAACTAGGTGCATAAAAACATAACATGACGGTAAACACCGGTCCATAAGCACAACCGAAATAACGACAACAACAGTAAATCAAACAAACAATTATTAAAGATTCAATTTGAAAACCAATACTTCTACATGGCTATCATGCAAATGGTGGTTTTGGCTTGCCTGAGGATGAAGAAAGTTCCGGGGAGAAGCGTGGAAAGATTGCGGAAAGGATCGCCGGAAAGGGTACTCTCTTGGAGGGGGATGATTAGGGCAAGGGCAAAATGGTCATTTCCAGTATATCAAACCATAGTGAAAATGATGGGAACAGAGTGGGTTCGACGAGACAAGGAAGTGGACTTTGGATTCATCTCATTCGGAGTTACGGGCAAAAAGATATGATAGTCTTTCTGCCAAGGACCTATCTATGAAAAGTTTTCTGCAAACCAGCCCCTGACTGAGAAAAATGAAAATGTATTTGGCCAAAATACGTTTTCAGGAAAAGAAAACGCAATCTCAGCCGAAGTACAATGAGAATATGTCTTCCGGAGAGGAAAACGTAATCTAGCCTGAACAAGAGACAAAGTACGTTTTCGGAAAATGAAAACGCACCCTGGGGATTACCATCCACTTACTAACGTGGCTAGGGCTGGGTCAACGCGTAGAGGATGACACGCGGGGCCCGCGTGGAGGTGGGGCCCGCCTGGCCCCGGGCTCGCCTAATACCTCCACCCCGCGTGCGGCCGAGGCAAGGGCTCACCCCGACGGCGATCACCGGAGCTACGGTCCACAGTTTGGTGCGTGCGGCATACCGGTGAGATCAGCGCGTCGAGACGGATCCATAGGTCCCCTTTGCGGCCGGCGAGTTGGACTGAGCCGAAGACAACTTCGACGCCGGCGGATGGGATCTTCTGGCACCGGCGAACTCGCGGCAGAAGCCATCTGAAGAGCAGGAGAGGTTATGGGACGGTTCGGTAGTAGAGGTGGGGGCCTCTGGAGGTGGTGGAATGGAGTGAGAGGTCCTAGGTTGCCAAAATTTAGGCGTACCCGCACGGTGGCCATGGCGGCGATGGGAGGGAATGAGAGCTCCTCGAGCTCGCGGAAGAGGCTAGGCGGGGCTAGAGGAGGTGCATGAGGCGAGTGGTGAGGTCGAGAGGCCTCGGGGTGGGCTTATATAGCCGAGCGAGAGGCGGTTCGAGCTGGCATCACCGCGGACGCGCGACCGTCGCCGCGGACGCGTGTGCACACGCATGGGCTCAAGGTTAGGCAATGAGGCAGGGAACAGGGGCGAGCTCATGTGGCAGAGGGAGCCAAGGGAACACGGGGAGGAAGCGGACAGAGGAGGAAGACGACATTCGATGCACTGTGCTCCCGTGGGCGTTCGACGGCGAGCGTCGGTAAGGAAACAGACGGAGGGGGCAAGGGCTCCAGGAGGACGGCGATGCCGCGGGAAACACGCTAGACATGGGTAGATGACGAGGGGACGAAAGCACAGACGGGGAGGGGGAGACAGTGGAGCCAGAGCGCATTTGATGCTAGCCAGGGCGGTGGTCACCGCACGAGCTGGTGAGGAGAAGATGCCAAGGGCTGCCGCGAGTTGTCTAGTGATGAGTCCCTGCATAATACAGGCCGAGGGAGTTGATGGATCGACAATGGGAGACAAGGAGAGGAGTGTGGCATCGCTGAATCTTTGTTGTATCAAAGTTGGACGTGAACTGCTGATCAACAGGAACTTGATCGGGTCAAATGGAGTTGTCTGGGATGTTTAACTATGGAAGGATTACGATCCTGGGGAGTTTGGAAGGAAATGGACCAATATTTAATACACTTACTTTGCAAATGCATAAACTGGTCCAGATTAAAGAACAGGAAGAAGCACTCACATGGAGTGTCAACTTAAGCTCAAATTGGGCAAGGCAGAGTTATTAGGCCATATGAACATGCTCAAAAAGTCTCATACCAATTGGCCAAGCCAAAATGGTACTTGCGTCATAATGGTCCTCTCTGAACAGAATCTTAGGAAAATTCCTAAGGGAAAATGGCTAGACGAAATGAGCCCAAATTGGGTGGATCTAGGTTATATGGATAGGAGAAGGTCTAGAAAACATTTGATCCTTAATGGAGCAATATAAAATATACTTGCTTCACAAACTGAAATTTTGGACAAAATCAAAGAATTGAAGATGAGATCACATGGAGGTATTACATGAGCTCAACTTGAGTGGAGGGATAAGATATGATGATATTGAGGACCATGCAAAATTGCAACTCATTTGGATATGCCTAGCTTGTACCTCCTTCACAAAGTTTCTTTCTGGGCAGAAACTTTGGAAAATCATAATTAAATAACTACTAGGCAAATGAGGTTGAATTTTGGCATGTGGCAAAGATATGGACAGGAAAAGATGTCCAAGAAGTTTGAGGGCAATTGGGCAAAGTAAAATAGCACTTGCTTCACAAAGTGCCATTCGGGGCAGAATAGGAAAATGAATATTGGAGGATTATTTTTGAACATGGCAAGGAAAAGTTTTGCCATATTTGATGAAAATATGACCCAAAAAATTTATGAGAATTATTTGGGAATTTTAGGAGTGATGGAAATATAGGTTACTTCACAACCTAGGGCAGACAGGGTTATTCCTTTAATAGAAAAAGGAATATTCCCAATAAAAAGAATATTGGGATTTGGTCCAAGGTGGAAATGGAAAGCTCTAGGGAATGATTTGGGTACGACAAGCCACTCTGGAAAGAAAGAAGAGGGCATCTTCTTCAGTTTCTAGACCACAAAGCCACGGAAAAAGAAAACTCAAGCAAAAACAGAAAAACAAAAGAAAAAGAAAGGGCCAAAAATCAGGTTGTGACAAGAACCTTATCTCAGCTCCAGTTCTGACTCCTCCTGATGAATCCAAACCATACCAAGTGTTTTGCGATGCCTCTTTGCAAGGTCTGGGTGGTATCCTTATGCAAGAGAATATGATTGTGGCATACACTTCTCGGCAGCTGAAGCCAAATGAGAAGAACTACCCCACTCACGATCTTGAGTTGGCGGCAGTTGTCCACACCTTGATCACACGGAGACACCTCTTGATGGGCAGATAGGTTGGCATCTTCACCGATCACAAGAGCTTGAAGTATATCTTCACACAACCAAATATCAACCTCCGTCAGACTCGTTGGGTCGAAATGATTCAAGAGTACAAACCAAGCATTGAGTACACTCCTGGCAAGGCCAATGTGAATGCACATGCCTTGAGTAGAAAGGCTTATTGCAGCATTCTCATCATCAAACCATTCCCATCGGATGTCTGTGAAGCATTCCGGAAAATCAACCTTCAAGTTGTTTCACAAGGATTTCTTGCCAACCTTCAAGTCACTCCTACCTTGGAAGATCAAATCCGTGAAGCTCAACTTCTCGATGCTATGGTGAAAAAAAATGAAGCTTGGTATTGCCAAAGGAACTCCAAAGTACAAGTGCTACCGCGTTGATGACAAGGACACATTATTCTTTGAGGACCGGATTGTTCTTCCAAAAGGTGACCTACGGAAGGTAACAATGAACGAGGCTCATAATTCCCTTGTCTAGATACATCTAGGCAGCTCCAAGATGTATCATGACATCAATCATGTCTACTTCACAGACATGCCTTTTGTCATCATGTTTGGGTGCTCCAGCATAATTAAACCTTGCTCCAAAGATGCCATGTTGATGTTAACTTCAATTTTGCATTGCATCTTGTTTTGCTTGTCATTTGCAAACCGTGCATCCGATTCAAGTGATCTTTATATCGATTTTGACCGAAATCATTCAATCTATCCAGTGGCATGCTTGATTTGCCACCCACATCCATGATGCCTTCACATGTTCTTCCCGGCTTCATCTCTTTCCTTACAGGTAGCTCCGTAGCATCATACTTGCATCTCTCTTGCATAGCATGTGTTCTTTTCTTGTCAAGTGTGTTTATTTGGATGCTTGTTTATGCTTGGGTAGCACCGGGAGAAGAGTTTGAATCGGAGGTCGAGACAACTGCTGAGTACGATTACGAAGAGCAAGGTCCCGATTACACCGAGGACTTATGAGGCAAGATGACCATTCCTTGATATCACCTCTATTGTTGCTATGCTAGATGCTTCGCTCTATTGCTTTGTCGCGATACCTATCCTTTTGCATGCCAGCCCCTACCTTGCCATGAAACCACTAACTACCTTCCTATCAAACCATTGTTTGGGTAAGTTACGCTTTTGCTCAAGCCCCCCCCCTCTTATAACGTTGTTAGTTGAAGGTGAAGATGAAGTTTGCTCCATGTGGATCGGATATTTTGGGAATTACACAATATCTCTATTTAAATTAATGCACCTAATATACATGGCAATGGGTGGAAGGCTTGGCCTTTGGGTCGGTGATTTGTTCCACTCATGCATCCTTAGGAATCGATAAACCGGTGTTATGTTCCTTGATTTTGCGTTCCTAACGCGGTTGGGGTTTATGGCCCCCCTTGATAGTTTGCTTTGAATAAAACTCATCCGTAAAGGCGCAACTTTGGTTTTACCATTTTCCTAATAAGTAAAACTTGCATAGGGACCGGCTAGCACCCGAGGACTTAATTAACAAACTGGGCCAGTGCTCCTCATGAGTGTTGGTCCAATCTAGAGCACTGTGCGGGGCAACCACGGGGAAACTCGAGGATTGGTTTTACCTGTACGCGTTGCTTATCCGATCGTGGTCTGAGACGTGATACGTGCAGCTCCTATTAGGGTGTCGGCACGTCGGGAGATCTTGGTGGACTTGTTTTACCGTTTGTCGGATTTAGGGCTCCGCAAAACCCAAGAAGTTCGAACACAGGGGCGTGAACGAAGATCTCTCCCACTCACGTCTACCTAGCGTCTCGCTCTTGTCTTGGTGAAGGGATTCAAGAAAACAATAGATAGAGCACGCAAGAGTTTACCCAGATTCGGGCCACCGCGTGGTGTAAGACCCTATTTCCTGCTTTGGTGGATTAGCCTCGGGAGGGCTGGAATATGAGCTAATACAGTGTTCCCTGAGATCACGAGGTGAGCTCAGGAGGGTCAGGAGGCAAGTGTTCTTGCTCCTTGCGTGGTGGCGGAGTGTATGGATCTGCTCTACTTGGCCAGGCTTGGTTCCACCTCCCCTCATAGTGGGGATCCTAGCTACTTATATAGGCGGCCATGGTCCTCTTCCCCCGAAATGTTTAGGCGGGAAGGGATCCCACAACGGCCATTTTTGAGAGGGAACACAAGGACGTTCCTATCTTGACAAAAGCGGTCTTCGCCTACAAAAGGATCAGGCGGTGATGCGGTGGTGCGCTCGACGGTGACATCCTCCTTGTCATCCTTGCGTTCTTCAGTCTTGTTGCGCCAAAGGGGAAACCTTTGTCCCGCTCCTCGGGAACTTGCGGCTGCACTATCCCCCTTGCACCGAAATGGCAACTGCGCCGCTGGCGAGCGCTGGCACCCGCTAGCGCGGAGAGTCACTGCTGACACCACTGCCTCCTCCTGAGGCACGCTTGGCCTTGGATTCTCCGCCCCTCTGGAGCGCCCTGGTGGGGCTGCTCCTGAGGAGGTCTTGACATCCTTCTCCTCGCGAGGCTTAGCTCCCTCACGAGGCTCTTGGGCAGCTGGTCGATCAGCTGGGTCGTACCAGGCCGCTGTAGGAGCGCATCGCGGACCGCAGACAGGTAAGTCTGGGTACCCTGGTTCTCAAGACACCGACAGTAGCCCCCGGGCCCAAGGCGCGCGCGAAGTTGGCTTTGGGTCGAAGCCTTACCCGGGGACGAAGCGCCGCGGGCCCCAAAAAGGCTATGGGCCAGGCTGGCGTGTGACGGTTGCATGGGACGCGGGCGACCCCGCTCCCCATGCCGTCTTGACAACCGTGCGTCTTGACAAAAGGGGCCGTCTCTGCTGGGGGGGAGTTATCGTTCCCCTTCCTTGCTGCTCAGATTTCTCCCTCCTACGCCTCCTGCCTTCCTAAATCGCATGCGTCCTTCGACTCCTTCAGCAATGGAGAAGAGGAACAAGGGTGCTGCACCGACGTCTGGATCTGCTTCTCCCCTTGAGGCGTCGCTCGAGGAGTCCTCCATCACCAAGGAGGAGGACTACTCAGAGGTCCAACCTTTCTTGTCGAGCGTCCACAACGAGCATGGCTCGACGCGGATCTGGGTCGGATCCACCATGACGCAGACCCTGCCGAAGTCCTGCTACCCCTTCTTCCTCCACAGCATCTCCGCGGGGCTCGTGCCACCCTTCTCCGAGTTCTTCTACGCCATCCTGGAACATTACGAGGTGCACGCTCTCCACATCCAGCCTCGCTCCATTTTCGTCTTGTCGCTCTTCGCCTTTTACTGTGAGGCGCTCGTGGGGGTGAGGCCGACTGTCGCCCTCTTCAGCCATTTCTTCTCCATGCTCCGGTACAACAATGGCCCGTACTCGGGCTGCGTCTCCTTCATCTTCCAGCGCCAGGGCTATCGGCTGATGACGACCGGGAAGAAGATAGAGTCTCACCGGAAGAGGTGGGTCTATCTGTATGCCCAACACGTCCACCCTCTGCTGGTGCTGCCTACCGCATGTCCGGCGAAGCACACCGACTGGAGCTACGTGAAGCTCACCGACCCCCTTGCCAGGCCTGTCCTGGCAGGGATTGAGGCCGACTTGAGCTCGAGGCCGGAAGGGGGATAAATCGTGAAGGAGTTCTTGAGGCAGCATCTAGCGCCGCTGTAGGCACACTCGCGCCCCATGTGGGAGCTAATGGGTGACGATGACAGCATCCGACTGCACTCAGGCTGGCCGAGGACGATCTGGACTTCACCGCGGGAACTCTCCTGGGGATGGTTCTGGAGGACCTCCCTGGGCCCACCTGCCGCTGTACAGCCACCCTGACAAGGCCGAGCTGTTGAAGGCCGTGTCCGGTTTTGGTGCGTCCGTGGGCGCTGCGCCCATGTTCGACGTGTCTTCTGGTGCCGACGACGAGAGCGACGAGGGGGGCTCAGAGGAGACCCTGGACGACGAGGGGGACTCCTCCGAGGCATTCGCTGGAGCAATGACGTCAGGCTGAGATGCCGCTGGACGGTCCCAGGCGGCCACTCCAAGTCGATCCGGACGCGCTACGTCCGGGGGAAGCAATGTGGCGACCTCGCCGAGGAGTACCGTGCCAGCGAATCTGGCGACCGCGGACGCGCCCAGGACTATGGCCTACCGCCTCGCCAAGATCCGGGCTACCGGCACGCCCATAGCGCCAGCGGCTGCTGCCGACCTGCTGGCGAAGAGAAGGGCGCGCCTCGCCTCCGTCGAGTAAGTGTGCAATTTCTCACCTATCCTTAGTTGCCGTGTCCCTGATGTGTTTCTCCTGACGCAGCAGCCTGGGAGGTGTGATGAAGAAGGTGAAGGGGGAGGTCACGTCGCCATGCCCTGCCCCTCCTGCTGTTGATGCGACCACATGGAAGGATGCCACGACGTTGGGCGTCTCGGTCGACCAGGCCACCGAGCATGCGGTGGCGGCGTCGCTTGAGGGCGTCCTTGCTTCCTGCGAGGTCGCGGTGGTTCCTGGTCCGGCCGCTCTGGCGAGGGGGGCCGAAGCCCCCGAGCCCCTAGTCGAGCAGTTAGTCTTGTCGGTGCCCGTGCGCCAGCCGGCGCAGCCTGGTCGTGAGACCTTGGAGGTTGCCTCCGCCGCGCTGGGTCGGCTTCGCGTCGAACTGCAAGATGGTGATGGCTGCTTAATGGAAGGGCGCCTGGGGCTGATCCACGGGTGGCTCCTGGCAGACGAGTCTGCGCGGACCTCCTGGGACCAGGCCTCGGTGGTCGCTGCCAAGGGTCGAGAGGAATCTATGGCAGCCACGCGGGCTCACGACACCGCGCAAGCCGACACCGCGTCCTTCGAGAAGCGCTGCCTCAAGGCGGAGAGCGAGCTGGGGGCCATCCGCGAGGAAGGCACTAGGCGTGCCCTGGAGCTCAAGAGGTTGGAGAAGGAGCTCGAGGCACAGAAGGCTGAGACGTCCCGGCTACAACAGGAGCAGCTTCCTGACCGTGCGGCCCTAGAGAAGCTGAAGGTTGAAGTTGAGCAGGCCAAGGCGACCCAAGCCGCTCGAAACAAGGAGGATGCCATTGCGGCCTCGGCAGCGCTGCAGGCCGCCTACGGGGAGGGGTTCAAGGAACCGCTGGCCACCCCGCAGGGAGGCCCCGCCGGGCTCCTCGCTGCGCTTGTGAAGTCTCTGCGCGAAGTTGCGGCCGCAATTGGCCAGTTAGCCGACGTCGAGAGCCGCACGCTCCTAACCTTGGTTCTGACGCAGGTGTGCAGCCACCTTAGTTTCCGCGACCTCACCCTTGACCTGGCCTTGCTGTCCGTGCCCGTGACCAGAGTCATGGAGGGAACGGCT
Organism: Secale cereale; assembly: GCA_902687465.1. Taxonomy (NCBI): domain Eukaryota; kingdom Viridiplantae; phylum Streptophyta; class Magnoliopsida; order Poales; family Poaceae; genus Secale; species Secale cereale. The sequence continues at coordinate 222,325,959 of LR738709.1, forward strand.
GCCGAGGCCCTAGGGGTGAATGTCATGGCGCTGGTGGAGGCGTTCCTCCAGGCCACTGCTACCGCAGCCGAGGAGGTGGAGACTGGTGATGATGCGCTTGGTAATGCCTGATCTGTTCCTGTCCAACGAGAGGAGTGCGAGTACCTCGAGGAGGCGTAAGGACTTTGTTTGAATTTGAAAATTTTGGTACTATTGTAATAGCTAGATGATTTGCGTGCTTGCTTCCATTCATGTTTTCTTGGGTGCTCTGCGTCGGCAGGGCCCAACCCCGCGCATACCTCGATCGCCAATGAGCCCTCCGGATGACCGGGGTTATCGTAATAACTTGACTCTAGGGATGAGGGGCTATGTGGCTAGTGAGGCTCCTGGGTCGCGATGCCCAGGGGTCCCCCTTGACGTTCAAGCGATCCCGTTTGCGTTCTGCGTCAGCAGGGCCCAACCCCGCGCATACCTCGATCGCCATTGAGTCCTCCGGGTGACCGGGGTTATCATCATAACTAGACTGAAGGGATGAGGGGCTACGTGGCTAGTTAGGCCCCTGGGTCGCGATGCCTAGGGGCCCCTTTTACGTACGAACGGCTCTCATGAAGGAGAACGAGCACCATACCTTGCCCACGAGCCTTCGCCTGGGATGGGGGCGCGAGAAGGCCAGGTGTCTGGGCACCTGGTAGGGTGGCGTCTGCCAGGCGTGACCTGAGCATAGCCCCCGTGCCTAGCCCCCCTCGCGACACCCATCCAAGGAGAAGCTGTGAGCGTCGTGAGCTGAAAAGCTCCCTGAGGTTGGTGCGACCACTGGGGGCCGCCCTCAGTTGTTTATAACTAGCGCGGAGTGTGGGCATAACCATGCCTTGGTCGTAGCGGCCAGTGTGGAGCTTGGTGCTTCCACTGGTTCGTGGGCATAACCGCTCCTCGGTTGGATCTGCTAGCGCGGAGCTTGGTACTTCCACTGGACCGTGGGAGGGAGCCTCCCACCGGGAGAGACTCTGGGGCGTGTACAACCCCGTCCTGACACGTGGCTTGCACGGTAGGACAGCCAAGGTGTATATGGGCCCTCCTCGGGACGAGCTGAACGACTCTAAGGAAGTTCTCGTGAGCTTACGCATCACTCACGAGACCCTACTCTGAGGCGGGTTGCGCCTGAGTCTTCTTCTACAAAATGTGAAAAGAGAGGTGTTGTGTCGACCTGCGCCGAGTGCATCTCTAGAGGGTATCGCATGACAAGGCCGCAGCACCAGCGACCCCAGGAGGTGACATCACGAGAATGGCTCGCGAGACAGAACTCAGCCGCTGGATTTGTCGATGCTGCAGGGACGGACCCGAGCACAGACGTCGTGCCCAGTCTTCTCATGCAATGATCCAAAAGAAAAACAACCGGCGCGCGGTTCCCACGTGAGTGAGGCACCCGCCACGGGCCCCTACTTACCCATCCACGATTATCCCATGCGATAACAAGGCACCAAGGACCATGGGAGGTGACATCACGGGAATGGCTCGCGAGACAGAGCTCAACCCTTGGGTTTAGCGACGCTGCAGGGTCGGATCCAAGCACAGACGCCGTGCCAGTCCTTAATCATGGGGCGGTTGTGAGTGGGCTCACAAGGGCTCATGACCTTAGTGGCGGTGAGGATGCCAAGCATGCAGATGATGCGAATGGAAAGGAACAACTAGCCTTGATTATGCAAAAAGGGAGATAACTGCGGGGGAACAGCCCCGAGCAGTCCGAGGATGACGCAACCCGAGGGGCGCCCTCGATTGGATACCTAGAGCGTCACCTGATACTTGTCGAAGAAGAGTTGGGGTAGCTGAAGACGCGAGCCATGCGGGTAGCTCCCGAGGATCGTCAGGCTCCTGAGGCCCAGGGGCTCCGAAGGCTCTCAGTGGTCGCGCGGGTTTGGTTCTTGCTCCGTCCGGACTGCCTGCCACTGAGCCTCCCGAGCCACCAAGGCCCGCTGCGCGAGATGCTGGAACATGGGAGCTGCGTTGCGGAAGCCGAAGAGTGTGCGAACGTTGCTGCAGGGTAGGGCCCTCCTCCGGTCGAACGCCGTCGGCCAGAAGGGCTCCTGAAAAGCGGCTCGGTTGAGACCCGTGATGTCAACGCAGACGCGGAAGCGGTCGTTCGGGCTGCGAGCAGGTGAACTTGGGGTTGTGCGGTTACGCCCACCGCGGATGAGTCTTGCGTACTGAAGTTCCTCGGTAACTTGGTTGAAGTCCTGAGCCCCCAGCGATGAGCGGTTCACGCTGGGCTCACAAAAACACGCGTCAAGACACGCTTGCAAGTGGTGCCCGAACACCTCCCTCGAGACGCTGGTCAGCCCGGAGACACTCCAGAGGAGAGCCCCCGGGCCCGTCACGAGAGGGGCGTCGGGCGCGCCCCCGTATGCGAGTGCGGAGGGTGCCTCGTCGGCAGGCGCGAGTCCTGAGGCCGGGCCGTCAGGAGCCCCTGCGTCCCAAGGTCCGTTGACGGGCAGGTTCTTCTTCTTGGGGGCGGTCTACAGGGTGAGGACGGCTCCATCCTCGTCGGAGTATTCAACCGCCACGGTCTGGTAGGCGTGCTCCAGGGAACGCATTGCTTCCTTCTCGTCGGAGGCGATCGTGATGACTCCGCCGCTCCCAGCCATCTTGAGGACGTTGTAGCCGTGATGGGTTGGCGCCATGAACTTGGCGAGGGCAGGATATCCAAGGATGGCATTGTACGGGAGGTGGATGTTGGCGACGTCGAAGTCGATGAGCTCGATGTGGTAGTTGTCGCGGTCACCAAAGGTGACGGGAAGGCGGACCTGCCCCATCGGGAGTGTGGAGCCATCCGTGACTCCGTAGAATAGCTTGGTCGGGTGGAGCTGATCGTAGGGAACCTGGAGCTTCTCGAAGGTCTGGATGGAGAGGACGTTGAGTCCAGCTCCGCCGTCGATGAGGGTCTTGGTCAGGAGGACGTTGCTGATGGTCGGGGTGCAGAGCATCGGGAGGGCGCCTGGGGCCGCAGTGCACTTGAGCTGGTCCTTGGGGTCAAAGGGCGATGACTAGCTTGGTCAACCTGAGGTTGTGCGCGGTGTCAGGCCTGGGAAGCACCGCGTTCTCCTCACGGGCAATCTGCTTGAAGATGCGATGGGAAGCCAGAGCATGAGCTCCCCCCAAGATGCATGCAACTGCACGCGGCTCCTGGAAGCCCCCTGCTCTGTCTCCCTGGCGGTCGTCGTTGTTCCTTCTTGGCGGTGGCGGCAGCGGAGGCAGGCCTCCATTGCCCTGACGGCGACCCTCACGAGGCTGGTCGCACTAGGGGGCGTCATGAGACAGCTCCTACCAGTGGTCTTCACGAGGCGGTTCGCGCCACCCCTGGCGTAAGTTCCTGCCGTCCCAACGTCCTCCTCCTCCAAGGCTGAAGCCGCGGTTGTCGCGCTCAGGGCGCTGCCCGCCTCGCCCGCCGTGCCCGCCGCGCATCGCCCTGAGCTCCTGGCAATCGTTAGTGTTGTGGTTGTGGACGTTATGGAAGACGCAGTACAGTCGGTTGTCTCTGGGGAGGTCATCGTAGCCGCAGCCACGCTTCACTTCTGGCTCCGCAGCCAGCACGTCGGGTCCCTTGCGCTTTGATTCATTGGCCCTGGTCTTCTTGTCGACCGCCTCCGCCTGAGGCAGCTCCTGGAGGGAGAGGCGTCCTCTTCTGCCCTGGCGCACCTTGCTGCGAGCTTGAACATCTCGAGGGCTGTGCACAGGTCCTCGTGAATGGCGAGCTCCTCCCTCATCCTGATGTCACGGACGCCATCGGAGGCGCATGGTGTTGAAGCGTTGGATGTACTTTTGCAGGGTCTCTCCCGGCTGCTGCCTCACGCGGCGCAGGTCAGCAGCTGCCGGGGCTCGGTCGCAGGTGCCTTGGAAGTTGGCGATGAAACGCTCGCGAATCTCTTCCCAGGAGGAGATGGATCCCACGAGGAGGTTCAAGAGCCAGGAGCGTGCACCATCTTTGAGAGCCATGGGGAACCAGTTCGCCATGACTTGGTCGGTGCCATTGGATGCCTCGATGATCAGCTCGTAGAGTTGGAGGAATTCCGTGGGGTCGGTGGTGCCGTCATAGCGCGGAGGCAGGTCCGGCTTGAACTTGCCGGGCCAGACGAGGCGCCGTTGCTCAGGAGCTACGGCAAGACACCCAGCCACGCTCATGATCGCAGGCGCCCCCTGCGCCTGTGGTGCTGGTTCTTGGGGTGTTGGCGCCACCACCTCCTGTGGGGCGCGGTCTTGGCGCTGCGGGCCAGGGGGGCCGTGTGCCCCTGCTGGGGATGCGGAATCACATGGCAGCTCTCCTAGTCACGCGCGTGGGCCCTGCAGGGTTGCTCGCGTCAGGAGCCTCGCGCCGAACCTCCCGGTCGGCACTGTGGAGTGGAGGCGGAGCCGGGACTCTGTGGCCTTCATTCCCCGCCGGAGGCGATGGAGGACGCGAGGTGTGTGTTGGTGCAGGTGCTTCTCCAGCGGCGTTGACGAGCTCGGTGATGCGGTGGAGCCACTCGTCGTAGACGTCATCTGCCGGGCGGTAGCGCAAGAGCTCCCGCGCCATCAGCAGCGTAGGCTACTGGTAGACCGGCCCGCGGCGGGCCAGCGAGGTTGACGCCGCGGCCGGTGAGGGTGAAGGTGTCGCCGTGCGGCCATCTCGCCGCACAGATGGTGGCAGCAACGAGTCCTGCTGCTCGTGGACGGCCGGGTCGGTGGCGGCGTTGGCGACCGACGAGTTGGGACGGAGCGGTGCACCGTTGCCCGCGGGTGCCGTCTGAGCGACGTTCGCGGCGCGGCGGGCGGCACGAGCTCGGCGTGTGTCCACCATGGCTGTGGAGCGGAGTTGATGACGAGGACATGACGAGGTCGTCAGAGAGGCGAGATTTCGACACGCCCCCTACCTGGCGCGCCAAATGTCAGATTTAGGGCTCCGCAAAACCCAAGAAGTTCGAACCCAGGGGCTTGAACGAAGATCTCTCCCACTCACGTCTACCTAGCGTCTCGCTCTCATCTTGGTGAAGGGATTCAAGCAAACAACAGATAGAGCACGCTAGAGTTTACCCAGGTTCGGGCCACCGCGTGGTGTAAGACCCTACTTCCTGCTTTGGTGGCTTAGCCTCGGGAGGGCTGGAATATGTGCTAATACAGTGTTCCCTGAGCTCAGGAGGTGAGCTCAGGAGGGTTAGGAGGCAAGTGTTCTTGCTCCTTGCGTGGTGGCAGAGTGTATGGATCTGCTCTACTTGGCTAGGCTTGGTTCCATCTCCCCCCATAGTGGGGATCCTAGCTACTTATATAGGCGGCCAGGGCCTCTTCCCCCAAAATGTTTAGGCGGGAAGGGATCCCACAATGGCCATTTTTGAGCGGGAACACAAGGACGTTCCTATCCTGACAAAAGTGGTCTTTGCCTGCAAAAGGATCAGGCGGTGACGCGGTGGTGGGCTCGATGCTCACATCCTCCTTGTCGTCCTTGCGGTCTTCGGTCTTGTTGCACCAAAGGGGAAACCTTTGTCCCGCTCCTTGGGAACTTGCGGATGCACTGTCCCCTTGCACCGAAATGGCAACTGCGCTGCTGGCGAGCGTTGGCACCCGCTGGCACGGTGCGTCATCACTGACATCACTGCCTCCTCCTGAGGCAGGATTGGCCTTGGATTCTCCGCCCCTCCGGAGTGCCCTGCTGGGGCCGCTCCTGAGGAAGTCTTGACGTTGTTCTCCTCGCGAGGCTTAGCTCCATCACGAGGGTCTTGGGCAGCTGGTCGATTAGCTAGGCCGTACCAGGCCGCTGTAGGAGCGCGTCCCGGCCCGGACACGCAAGTCTGGGTACCCTGGTTCCCAGGACGCCGACACCATTGTCGAAATATCTTGTACATTGGGATTCCGACTCTGATCGGGTAGTCCCTAAGATAAGAGGATTTACCTCTGTTGATCACGAGCTTGTGATGGGCTAAGTTGGGACACCCCTGCAGGGTTCTGATCTTTTGAAAGCCATGCCCGCGGTTATGTGGCGGATTGGAGTTTGTTAATATCCGTTTGTAGATAACTTGACACAAAAACTCAAACATAATACACTACCGTGTGGGTAGTCGTGATGGTCTCTTTTCGAGGCAGCCGGGAAGAGAACACGGCTGGGTTATGAATGACTCGTAGGTAGGCAGGATCATCTAGTGATCATGAATAGTTCATGACCGATGACTTTCACTTATCTTCTCACTGTAAAGTTACGTAAGCTAGCCACCTCCGTCCACGCTTAGCGCTTGCAGCAGCCCATTTATACGCTTCCTCCTTACCCAAAGGATTTGATAGTTTTGATACCCAGGAATGGGATTGCTGAGTCCTCATGACTCACGGTTTACTACAAACACAGGTGCAGGTACAACCGAGTACGATGCAGGTGATGATCAGGTGCTCAAGTGGGAGTTCAATGAGGAGCGTGGGCGTATGTATGTGACATATCCCGACGATCAGTAGTGGTTCCTACTAGGGCCGATCGGGCATAGTGGGTGGTTATTGCCTTTTCATTTGGATTTGTCCGTAGCCGGACTATGATTGTTCTTGGATGAATGTATGACTTATTTATGCATTGTGTGAAGTGGCGATTGTAAGCTGACTATGTATTTTTCCCCTTTGTTCTTGTACATGGGAATGTGTGAAGATGACCATCCTACGATCATACCAAAATGCGATTATGCCTCTAAGTCGTGCCTCGACACGTAGGAGATATAGTCGCATCTTGGGCGTTACATTGGTCCTCCTCCTAAGCTTGTAAAGGGTGAGTTTGCTAATTGTTTTTATCAAGTCTCATTTAATTCACAACTAATGAACCTTTGGAGAATCATTGAGCAAGGCTTCTATCCACAAGATCCAGAGTATTTCACTTTAAGAGAAGAAGCGGATAATCAATACAATCACTCCGGATTGTTTATTCTCCAAACCGCGGCGCCGCCCGAAGATCTCTCACACTTGCGGCCCTTCTCTTTTGCAAATTATCATTGGGAGCACATCATATCCATGTACAAGCAGAGCTCTAGCATACAATGGTCCAACTTTGAAGTGGTACTTGATGACCCACAAGTATAGGGGATCAATAGTAGCTCTTTTCGATAAGTAAGAGTGTCGAACCCAACGAGGAGCAGAAGGAAATGGCAGGTGGTTTTCAGCAAGGTAATGTCTACAAGTACTGAAATTCAAAGTAACAGAGTAGTTTGATAGCAAGATAATTTTGTAATGAGCAAGTAAAGATAGTAGTAGCAAAAGTGCAGCAAGGTAGTCCAATTCTTTATGAGGCAAAGGACATGCCAAGACAGTCTCTTATAATAAGCAAAGCGTTCTTGAGGGTACACATGAATTTCATCTAGTCACTTTCATCATGTTGGTTCGATTCGTGTTAGCTGCTTTGATAATTTGGTAAGTGGGCTGATTGATAACCCACAAGTATAGGGGATCGCAACAGTTTTCGAGGGTAGAGTATTCAACCCAAATTTATAGATTCGACACAAGGGGAGCCAAAGAATACTTGTAAGTATTAGCAGCTGAGTTGTCAATTCAACCACACCTGGAGATTAATTATCCGCAGCAAAGTGATCTGTAGCACAGTAATATGATACTTTTGATAGTAGTGGCAACAACAATAGTAATGGTAATAGTGATAGCAATAGTTTTGTAACAAGTGCAGGAGTAACGATAGCAATAGTAACTTAGCAAGAACAATATAGGATAAATTCTTAGGCATTGGGTCAGTAATTTGTTGGATGATATTCATCATGTGACAGTCATAACCTAGGGTGATACAGCACTAGCTCCAGTTCATAAATATAATGTAGGCATGTATTCCGTAAATAGTCGTACGTGCTTATGGAAAGAACTTGCATGAAATTGTTTGTCCTACCCTCCCGTGGTAGCTGGGTCCATATTGGAAACTAAGGGATATTAAGGCCTCCTTTTAATAGAGAACCATAACAAAGCATTAACAAACAGTGAATACATGAAGTCCTCAAACTACGGTCATCACCGGGAGTGGTTCTGATTATTGTCACTCCGGGGTTGCCGGGTCATGACAAGTAGTAGGTGACTATAACTTGCAAGATCGGATCTAAAACATGAATATCATGATAATATCATAAACGGTTCAGATCCGAAATCATGGCACCCGGGCCCAAATTGAAAAGCAATAAGCATGGCAAAGTCATAGCAACATCAATCTCAGAACATAGTGGATACTAGGTGTCGAACCTAACAAAAACTAACTAGATTACATGATGAGCCTCATCCAACTCCTCACCGACCAATGAGCCTATGAAGGAATTACTCACTCCCGGTGAGGAGCATCATGGAATTGGCGATGGAGAAGGGTTGGTGATGACGAAGGACGAAGATCCCCCTCTGCAGAGCCCCAAACGGACTCCATATCTGGCCTCCCGAGGAAGAACATGAGGTGGCGGTTGCTCCGTCTCGTAGATCACGATAATTCTTTCTCCCTGATTTTTTTCTAGGCAAATATGAATTTATAGTATCAGGGTTGGCCTCTACGAGGCCACCCGGTGGGGACAACCCACCTGGGCGCGTCAGGAGGGGGGCACGCCCTAGTGGGCTGTGCCCACCCAGGTGCCCCCTCTGCTGGTTTTTGGCTTTAGTATTTTTCTTTTTTTTATATAAAAAATCCTCGTAAAGTTACGTTCCATTCCGAGAACTTTTATTTCTGCTCAAAAACAACACCATGGTAGTTCTGCTGAAAACAGCGTTAGTCCGGGGTTAGTTTCAGGCAAATCTCTCAAATTAGGGTCCAAAACAAGAGGAAAAGCGTTATGAAAAGTAGATACGTTGGAGACGTATCATGGGTCGGTGCATAGGTGATGTTCTTACTTGAACAAACCTCCTACTTATGATTAACACTCCTGCAAGCATCTGCAACTACGGGAAAAGTATTAAGAATAAATTCTAACCATGGCATTAAACTTTGGATCCAATCGGTCCCTTACGGAATAGCGCATAAACTGGGGTTTAAGCTTCTATCACACTCGTAACCCATCATCTAATTACTACTCAAAAATGCATTCCCTTAGGCCCAAATATGGTGAAGTGTCATGTAGTCGATGTTCACATGACACCACTAAGGGAACCACAACATACATACTATCAAAATATCGAACACATATTAAATTCACATGATTAATTGCTACATGATTTCTCTCGTGACCTTAAGAACAAAGGTAACTACTCACAAATGATAAGCATGCTCAAGATCAGAGGAGTATTAAATAGCATATTGGATCTGATCATATAATCTTCCACCAAATAAACCATATAGTAATCAACTACAAGATGTAATCAATACTACTAGTCACCCACGAGCACCAATATTTAGTTTCGGTAACAAGATTGAACACAAGAGATGAACTAGGGTTTGAGATGAGATGGTGCTGTTGAAGATGTTTATGGAGATAGCCCTCCCCGAAATGGGAGAGGTGTTGGTAATGATGATGATGATGATTTCCCCCTCCAGGAGGGAAGTTCCCCTGGCGGAATCGCTCTGCCGGAGGGCAAAAGTGCTCCTGCCCAAGTTCCACCTCGAGACGGCGCCGCTCCATCCCAAAAGTCTTATCCTTATTTTTTCTAGGTTAGAATGCCTTATATACCAGAAGATGGGCATCGGAGGTGGGCCAGGGTGAGCACAACCCACCAGGGCGCGCCTGGGCTCCATAGCGCGCCCAGGTGGGTTGTGCCCACCTCATGGGCCCCCTCTTGTACTTATTTGCACCAATATTCTTCAAATATTCAATAAAAATTCTCTGTGAAGTTTCAACTTGTTTGGAGTTGTGCAAAATAGGTGGCCTGACGTAGCTTTTTCAGGTCGAGATTTCCAGCTGCCGGAATTCTCCCTCTTGGTGCATACCTTGCAAATTATGAGAGAAAAGGCATTAGAATTACTCCAAAAAGCATTATTATACATAAAAACATCATAAATAACAGTAAGAAAACATGATGCAAAATGGACGTATCTACTCCCCCAAGCTTAGACACCGCTTGTCCTCAAGCGAAAACCGAAATCGAAAAACATGTCCACATGCTTTGAGAGAGAGGTGTTGATAAAAACAAAATACGGACATAGAAGCATCATGTTGATTATTGTAACAACAACAAATTTAAACATAAGACTTTTATCAAAGGACTTTTATCATAAACTTCTCATGAACAAGTAACAGTTCAGCACACAATTGAAGTATAAAGCATAAACTCTATTAGAAACCAACAAACTATGTTCTCAGTCAACTTTGCAACTAGAATTCATCATCTTTTTAGGAAGGGTCACATATCAGAGCCTTTAGGCAAGTCCACATAGTCAACCATCATATAGTCTTCTATGTTTCAAGTGGACACATTGAAATATAGGGGCTTTATAATTTTGCCTCCCAACGTACTCACCTCAAGGGTGATGTCAACAATAATAACTCATGCTACCCATATTCAACTTGACATATGTGCCTAGATCTTTCCTCACCACATGATGCTTGCCAAAGGATAAAATAAAAAAAGAATAGAGAGAAAACTTTGACTGTTTGCATAAAAGTAAAAGATAGGCCCTTCTCAGAGGGAAGTAGAGGTTTCCATGCGCTTATTTGTTTGTATGCTCAACCCCTTAGTGCAAAGTAACGTCATGTTGCATTGCCCCTTGTGATAGCAACCTTTATTATGAAGTCTGTCGCTTTTATTCTTCGCCATCACAAGTTCGTGCAACGCTCAATTTTCTCTTACACTAAATGATCTCACACTTCTAGAAGCAATTTTTATTGCCTTATTACACTGATGACAACTTACTTGAGGGATCTTACTCAATCCATAGGAAGGTATGGTGGACTCTTGAAAAAGGTTTGGGTTTAATGGTTTGTGGATGCACAAGTAGTATCTCTACTTAGTGCGGAGTTTTTGGCTAAAAAAGATATTGAGCAAGCACCACATGTTAAAGGATCTATGAAAATATGACTTCTGTGTGAATATGAACAAACACAATTCATTAAGTTGTCTTCCTTGTCCAACGTAAACAATTTTGGCATATAATATGTTGATGGGGGCTCACAATCACAGAAGATTTCTAGGATAGTATATTTATATGTGAATCTTCTCTTCCCTTATTAATTCTTTCATGAGTTGCATCATTAACCAATGCTATGTTTGTCAATCTCTAATAAAATTTTCTACTTATACTCTTCCTTATGTGGTGCCATCACCTACCATAAGATTTGCATATGGTCTTCTTAATTTATTTCCTTTCTTTTACTTATTTAGTTATAACCTTTTTTAATTGCAACATGAGGTAAACAAAGCAAAAACTAACAACTACACTTTATTATATATCTTGCACATGATTACAAAGTTAGATCACTAAGAAAACTCTCGAAAAGAAAGGGTCGAACTAAACTTTCATTTATTCCAAAGCAAAATATCGAACTAGAGGTAAAAGGATAGGTGGGATGATACGATACCGGGGCACCTACCCCAAGCTTGGCGGAGGCCAAGGGGAGTGACCATACCCAATACTCAATTTTATTTTGGTGACGAAGAGGATGGTGGTGGTGATGAAGTAGCGATTTCGTCCTTCAAGATCAAGAGGTTCTCCAATCTACGGATGATGTTCCGGAGGAAGATAATGTGCTCTTGATGAATAATATTTTCACGAGTGAGATATTTATTTTGCACATGAACTGTTTCAATGATCCGAAAGTCTTCAATCTTAGTGGGAGTAAGAAGAGCATAGTAAGGTTTAAGGATATCTTCTTCTTCCTCCTCTGCTGGCAGTGTTTGGTCGATTGCCGGTGCTTGATCACCGATAACCTCCTTGCCTTTGTCACCTTCTGGAGCTTCTATGGGCTCCTCTCTCTTCAGCTCGATCTTCATCATCCAAGAATCTTCTTCCATTAGGTTGGAGGAGGAGGAAGACATGATGCCTGCCTTGGTATATCTGACCTAAAACAGCAAGAAAGGAGAACCAAAGATTTCTCCGTGATACGATGGTCAACAGGTTCGGGGGGGGGGGGTATATAAAGATATTTTATCTTGGGAAACAAGCAAACTATGGAAAAATAGAGTCTAGAAGGTGCCCGAGGTGGGCACAACCCACCTGGGCGCGCCTGGCCCTGGTGTCTTGTGCCCACCAGGGTACGCTTCCTGGAAGTTTCTTATTTTCCTATTTTTATAAATATTCCAAAACTGACAAAAAATATTTTTGCGGATTTTTCGGAGTCCATTTACTTAACGTATCATGTACCTCCTTATTTTCACGATTTTGGAGTGTTCCGGAAGGACTCTTTTATGTGTTCTTCCGGTGTCAAAGTTTGGATAATATTGCTTTCAACATTAATAGGCGTACTTGATATATAAAGTTTTATTCGTTGCCCATTAAGCACCTTCGGGTTAGTACCTTCGGCGTTATTTATTTTGATAGCTCCGGACCGGTAAACCTCCTCAATGACATAGGGGCCTTCCCACTTAGAGAGGAGTTTTCCTACAAAGAACCTGAAACAAGAGTTGTACAAAAGAACATATTCTCCAACTTTGAACTCACGCTTTTGGATTCTTTTATCATGTCATCTTTTAACTTTTCTTTAAATAACTTGACATTTTCATAAGCTTGAGTTCTCCATTCATCTAAAGAGCTAATATAAAATAACCTATTTTCATCGGCAAGTTTGAAATCATAGTTGAGTTCTTTGATTGCCCAAAATGCTTTATGTTCTCACTCAAGAGGCAAATGACAAGCTTTTCCATAAACAATTTTATAAGAAGACATACCCATAGGATTTTTATAAGCTGTTCTATAAGCCCAGAGTGCATCATCTAATTTCTTAGACAAATTCTTCCTGGACCCACTGACAGTTTCTTGCAAAATTAATTTTATTTCTCTATTGTTAAGCTCAACTTGACCACTAGACTGAGGATGATAAGGTGATGCAATTCTATGGTTCATATCATACTTGGCAAGCATTTTACGGAAAGAACCATGAATAAAGTGCGAACCACCATTAGTCATTACATATCCAGGGACTCCAAACCTTGGGAAAATAACTTCCTTAAGCATTATAATAGAGGATTTGTGATCAGCACTACTAGTTGGAATAACTTCTACCCATTTAGTAACATAATCAACAGCAACCAAAATATGTGTATACCCATTAGAGGAAGGAAAAGGTCCCATGTAATCAAATCCCCAAACATCAAATGGTTCAACAACAAGTGAATAATTCATAGGCATTTCCTGACGCTTACCGATATTAGCTATTCTTTGACATTCATCACAAGATAAGACGAACTTACGGGCATCCTTGAAGAGAGCATGCCAGTAAAATCCAGATTGCAATACCTTGTGAGCAGTTCTATCTCCAGCATGATGCCCTCCATATGCTTCAGAGTGACATTTCCAAAGGATTTGTCCCTATTCATGCTCAGGTACACAACGTCTAATAGTACCATCTACTCCTTCTTTATAAAGATGTGGGTCATCCCAAAAGTAATGTCTTAAATCATAAAAGAATTTTTTCTTTTGTTGGTATGTAAAGCTTGGTAGTAAATATTTAGCAACAATGTAATTAGCATAGTCAGCATACCAATGAGTATAATTAGCAACATTTATTGCAGCTAACTGCTCATCAGGAAAACTATCATCAATAGGTAGTGGGTCATCAAGCACATTTTCAAGCCTAGATAAGTTATCAGCTACGGGGTTCTCAGCTCCTTTTCTATAAGTGATATGCAAATCAAATTATTGTAGCAAGAGAACCCACTGAATAAGTCTAGGTTTAGCATCTTTATTTTCCATAAGATATTTAATAGCAGCATGGTCAGTGTGAACAATTACATTTGAATCAACAATGTAAGATCTAAAGTTGTCACAAGCAAACACCACTGCTAGGAATTCCTTTTCAGTAGTAGCATAATTCTTTTGAGCACTGTCTAGAGTCTTACCAGCATAATGAATAATATTTAGTTTCTTATCAACTCTTTGTCCTAGAACAGCACCAACAACAAAATCAGTAGCATCACACATAATTTCAAAATGCAAGTTCCAATCAAGAGGTTGAACAATAGGTGCAGAAATTAAGGCTTTTTTGAGTGTTTCAAAGGCTTCAAAGCAATCATCATCAAAAACGAAATGAACATCCTTTTACAAAAGATTAGTAAGAGGCCTAGAAATTTTAGAGAAGTATTTAATGAATCTCCTATAAAAACCAGCATGACCTAGGAAACTATGAATACCTTTGATATCCTTAGAACATGGCATTTTCTCAATTGCATAAACCTTAGCCTTGTCCACTTCAATACCCTTATCAGAAATCTTATGGCCCAAGATAGTACCTTCATTAACCATAAAGTGGCACTTCTCCCAATTCAAGACAAGGTTTATTTGTTCACATCTCTTCAAAACTCGATCAAGATTGCTTAAACAATCATTAAAAGACTTCCCATAAACAAAGAAATCATTCATGAAAACCTCTACAATCTTTTCACAAAAGTCAGAGAATATAGCAGTCATACATCTTTGAAAGGTAGCAGATGCATTGCATAAACCTAAAGGCATACTTCTATAAGCATAAGTTCCAAAGGGACAAGTAAAAGTGGTCTTTTCTTGATCAGGTTGAGTAACAGGTATTTGTGAAAAACCAGAGTATCCATCAAGGAAGAAAAAGTGTGTGTGCTTAGATAGTCTTTCTAGAATTTGATCAATAAAAGCCAGAGGGTAATGATCTTTTCTAGGTTCTTTATTTAGTTTTCTAAAATCAATTACCATTCTATAGCCTGTAACAATTCTTTGTGGAATAAGTTCATTTTTATCATTAGAAACAACTGCAATACATCCTTTCTTAGGAACACAATGAACATGACTTACCCATCTACTATCAGCTATAGGATAGATTATACCTGCTTCCAGAAGTTTTAATATTTTTGTTCTTACCACTTCTTTCATCTTCGGATTTAACCGAAGTTGTTAATCAACAACGGGTTTAGAATTAGGTTCCATATTAATCTTATGCTGACATAGAGTGGGACCAATGCCCTTTAAGTCATCAAGAGTATATACAATAGTAGCTCGGTGCTTTCTTAGAACTTTCAATAATCTTTCTTCTTCGTGTTCTGAAAGGTTAGCACAAATAAAACAGGATATATCTTATTTTCATCAAGATAAGCATATTTCAAAGTGTCTGGCAATTGTTTTAATTCAAACACATGATCACCTTTAAGTGGAGGAGGACCTCTTAGAGTTTCAATAGGTAGATTGTGTTTAAGCAGAGAACGTTGTTCAAAGAAAATATCATCTATTTCATTTCTTTCATGCATATGTAAATCATTTTATGGTCTAGCAAATATTGTTCTAGAGGATCAATGGGAGGCACGACAATAGAAGCAAGACCAATTATTTCATCCTTACTAGGCAATTCTTTTTCATGAATCTTTCTATTAAACTTGGAGAAATTAAATTTATGAGACTCATCACCAAAACTAACACTAACAATTTGTTTATCACAATCTATTTGAGCATTAACGGTGTTCAAGAAAGGTCTACCAAAGATAATGGGACAGAAGTCATCTTGTGGGGAACCAAGAACAAGAAAATTATTAGGGTATTTTATTTTCCACACAAGACTTCAACATCTCTAACAATCCCAATTGGTGATATAATATCTCTATTAGCAAGTTTAATAGTAACATATATGTCTTCTATCTATACGGGTGCTATGTCATTCATAATTTCTTGATATAAAGTGTAAGGAATAACACTCACACTAGCACCTATGTCACATAAACCATGATAACATTGATCTCCTATTTTGACTCAGACAACGGGCATGCCAACAACAGGTCTACGTTTATCCTCTATATCGGGTTTGGCAATTCTAGCAACTTCTTCATAGAAGTAAATAACATGCCCGTCTACATTTTCTTCTAAGCGATCTTTAACCATAACAATATTAGGTTCTACTTTAATTTGTTCATCTAGTTTAGATGTTTTCTAATATAACTTTTGTTAACCATAGTTGAAACTTTAGCATGTTCCTTTATCCTAACAGGGAAAGGTGGTTTTGCAATATAAGTAGTAGGAACAACTGGATCAACATTATAAAGTATGGTTTCTTCCTTAGCTAGTATTGGTTCTTTAATTTCTTATTTACTAGGTGGGTGATATTTAATCCACTTCTCTTTAGGGAGATCAACATGAGTAGCGAATGATTCAAAAAATGAGGCTACTATCTCAGAGTCAAGTCCATATTTAGTGCTAAACTTTTGAAAAGCATCGGTATCCATAAAAGATTTAACACAATTGTACTTAAGCTTAATAACTGACTCTTTACCTTCATCGGGTTCCCAATCTTCAGAGTTGCATTTAATTCTTTCCGCAAGATCAAACCGGAATTCTATAGTTTTCTTCATAAAAGAACCAGCGCCAGAAGTATCAAGCATGGATTGATCATTACGAGAAAGCCAAGCATAAAAGTTCTGCATAATAATTTCTTTTGAGAGGTCATGATTGGGGCATGAATATAACATTGACTTAAGCTTCCCCCAAGCTAGAGCGATACTTTCTCCTTCACGAGGCAAAAAATTATATATGTAATTCCGATCACGATGAACTAGATGCATAGGATATTTTTTTGGGTGAAATTCCAATTTCAATCGGTTCCAGTTCCAAGATCCAATATCATCGCATAACCTATACCATGCTAATGCTTTTCCCTTCAAATATAAAGGAAAAACCTTCTTCATAGCTTGATCTCCGGGTAAACCTGCAAGCTTAAACAATCCACAAATTTGTTCCACATATATCAAGTGCATATGAGGATGTTCGGTTCGGTATCCTGCATGAGGATTAGCTAGCAGTTGTTCTATCATACCCGAAGGAATTTCATATTAAATATTTTCAGTAGGTGCAGTAGGTTCAGGGGTAGCTAATTGTCGTTCCGGTCGGGGTGAAGATACCCTGAACAAACCAATCAAAGGATTGTTCTCCATAATAACAAGTGACAATAAATTTCAGCACGTTGTATGAGTGTTTCCTTACCAATTTCCACTTACCAAAAGCGCTTCACTCCACAGCCATGGCGCCAGAAAATAGCCTTTATGATCCACAAGTATAGGGGATCAATTGTAGCTCTTTTAGATAAGTAAGAGTGTCGAACCCAACGAGGAGCGGGAGGAAATGGCAGGTGGTTTTCAGCAAGGTAATGTCTGCAAGTGCTGAAATTGGAAGTAAAAAAGTAGTTTGATAGCAAGATATTTGTGTAACGAGCAAGTAAACATAGTAGTAGCAAAAGTGCAGCAAGGTATCCCAATCCTTTTGAGGCAAAGGACGACCAAGACAGTCTCTTATAATAAGCAAAGCATTCTTGAGGGTACCTGGGAATTTCGTCTAGTCACGGTCATCATGTTGGTTCAATTCGTGTTCGCTACTTTGATAATTTGGTATGTTGGTGGATCTGTGCTTAGTTGATGTTCTTACTTGAACAAACCTCCTGCTTATGATTAACCCC
>LR738709.1:222343547-222365366 GCA_902687465.1 Secale cereale
TAACCCCCCCCCCCCTCCCCGCAAGCATCCACAATGCTACTTCTCGAGCTTGCGTTGTATTCCCTCGAATAGGAAAGGGTGATGCAGCACAATAGCGCAAGTATTTCCCTCTGTTTTTGAGAACCAAGGTATCAATCCAGTAGGAGACCACACGCGAGTCCCTCGCACCTGCACAAACAAATAAGAACCTCGCAGCCAACACGATAAGGGGTTGTCAATCCATTCACGGTCACTTACGAGAGTGAGATCTAATATATAGGATAGGATAATATTTTTGGTATTTTTGGTAGATTTCACTAGTGGCTTCTCTCATGATAGCAGAATTCGACAGTGGGTGAACAAATTACTGTCGAGCAATTGATAAAAAAGCGCATAGTTATGAGGATATCTAGGCATGATCATTGTATATAGGCATCACGTCCATGACAAGTAGACCGAAACGATTCTGCATCTACTACTATTACTCCACACATCGACTGCTATCCAGCATGCATCAAGAGTATTTAAGTTCATAAGAACAGAGTAACGCCTTAAGCAAGATGACATGATGTAGAGGGATAAACTCAAGCAATATGATATAAACCCCATCTTATTATCCTCGATGTCAACAATACTATGCGTGCCTTGATGCCCCTACTGTCATTGGGAAAGGACACTGCAAGATTGAACCCAAAGCCAAGAAATTCTCCCATTGCTAGAACTATAGATCTAGTAGTCCAAACCAAACAATTAATTTGAAGAGACTTGCAAGGATATTATAATCATACATAAACGATTTCAGAAAAGAATCCAATATTGTTCATAGATAATCTCGATCATAAACCCACAATTCATCGGATCTCGACAAACACACCGCAAAAAGATTACATCAAATAGATCTCCTCGAAGATCGAGAAGAACTTTGTATTGAGATCTAAAGAGAGAGAAGAAGCCATCTAGCTAATAACTATGGACCCGAAGGTCTGTGGTAAACTACTCACAACTCATCGGAGAGGCTATGGTGTTGATGTAGAAGCCCTCTGTGATCGATGCCCCCTCCGGCGGAGCTCCGAAACAGGCCCCAAGATGGGATCTCACGGGAACAGAAGGTTCCGGCAGTGGAATTAGGGTTTCTTCATGCTACTCGGTGTTTTCAGGGTATATGGGTATATATAGGAGGAAAAAGTATGTCGGTGGAGCAACGTGGAGCTCACAAGGGTGGGGCCGCGCCTACCCCCCTCGTGGGCACCTCGTTTCTTCTCTAACTTGTACTTCAAGTCTCTCGGGGAGATATCGTTCCAAAAATAACTCTCCCGAAGGTTTCATTCCATTTGGACTCCGTTTGATATTCCTTTTCTGCGAAACACTGAAATAGGCAAAAAAACAGCAATTTGCATTGGGCCTTCGGTTAGTAGGTTAGTCCCAAAAAATAAGATAAAAGTGTATAATAAAGCCCATTAAACATCCAAAATAGAATATATAATAGCATGGAACAATAAAAAATTATAGATACGTTGGAGACGTATGAAGCATCCCCAAGCTTAATTACTGCTCGTCCTCGAGTAGGTAAATGATAAAAACATAATTTTTGATGTGGAATGCTAACCAACATAATTCTCAATGTATTTCTCTTTGTTGTGGAATGAATGTTCAGATCCGAAAGATTCAAGATAAAAGTCTATATTGACAAAAGAGTAATAATACTTCAAGCATACTAACAAAGCAATCATGTCTTCTCAAAATAGCATGGCCAAAGAAAGTTCATCCCTACAAAATTATATAGTTAGGCTATGATCCATCTTCGTCACACAAAATACTCAAATTATGCACAACCCCGGTTTCAGCCAAGCACTTGTTTCATACTTTAATGTTTTCAAACTTTTTCAACTTTCACGCAATACATGAGCGTGAGCCATGGACATAGAACTATGTGGAATAGAGTGGTGGATGTGGAGAAGACAAAGAGGAAGATGGTCTCACATCTACTAGGCGGATCAATGGGCTATGGGGATGCCCATCAATAGATATCAATGTGAGTGAGTAGGGATTGCCATGCAACGGATGCACTAGAGCTATACATGTATGAAAGCTCGACAAAAGAAACTAAGTGGGTGTGCATGCAACTTGCTTGCTCACGAAGACCTAGGGCATTTGAGGAAGCCCATCGTTGGAATATACAAGCCAAGTTCTATAATGAAAATTACCACTAGTATATGAAAGTGACAAAACAAGAGATCTATCATGAAGATCATGGTGCTACTTTGAAGCACAAGTATGGACAAAGATAGTAGCATGGTCCCCTTTTTATTTTTTATTTTTTTATTTTCTTTCTTTTATTTTCTTTTTTTGGGCCTTTCTTTTTTCTTTGGCCTTTCCTTTTTTTTTCTTTGGGACAATGCTCTAATAATGATGATCATCACACTTCTATTGATTTACAACTCGATACTAGAACAAAGTATGACTCTATATGAATGCCTCCGGCGGCGTACCGGGATGTGCAATGAATCAAGAGTGACATGTATGAAAAATTTATGCATGGTGGCCTAGCCACGAATACGATGTCAACTACATAATCATGCATGGCAATACGAAAATGATGAACCGTGTCATAGCAAACCGGACGGTGGAAAGTTGCATGGCAATATATCTCAGAATGGCTATGGAAATGCCATGATAGGTAGGTATGGTGGCTGTTTTGAGGAAGGTATATGGTGGGTGTATGGTACCGGTGAGCGTTGCGCGGTACAAGTGAGGCTAGCATTGGTGGAAGGGTGAGAGTGCGTATAATCCATGGACTCAACATTAGTCATAAAGAACTCACATACTTATTGCAAAAATCTACAAGTCATCAAAACAAAGTACTACACACATGCTCCTAGGGGAAGGGTTGGTAAGAGTTAACCATCGCGTGATCCCAACCTCCACACAAAGGAAGACACTCAATGAAATACTTCATGCTTCAAATTTTTCACACAACGGTTACCATACGTGCATGCTACGGGACTTGCAAACCTCAACACAAGTATTTATCAAATTCAAAACTACTATACTAGCATGACTCTAATATCATCATCCTCATATCTCAAAACAATCATCAAGTATCAAACTTCTCATAGTATGCAATGCACTTTATGTGAAAGTTTTTTACTATACTCATCTTGGATGCCTATCATGTTAGGACTAGTTTTACAACCAAAGCACATTACCATGCTGTTCTAAAAGACTCTCAAATAGATATAAGTGAATCATGAGAGATCAATAATTTATACAAATAAAACCACCACCGTGCTCTAAAAGATATAAGTGAAGCACTAGAGCAAAACTATCTAGCTCAAAAGATAAAAATGAAGCACATAGAGTATTCTAATAAATTCCAATTCATATTTATCTCTCTCTAAAGGTGTGTCCAGAAAGGATGATTGTGGCAACCTAAAAAGCAAAGACTCAAATCATACATGACGCTCCAATCAAAACACATATCATGTGGTGAATAAAAATATAGTCTCAAGTAAAGTTACCGATAGACGAAGACAAAATAGGGGATGCCTTCCCGGGGCATCCCCAAGCTTAGGCTTTTGGTTGTCCTTGAATTTTACCTTGGGGTGACTTGGGCATCCCCAAGCTTAGGCTTTTGCCACTCTTTGTTCCATAGGCCATCAAATCCATACTCGAAACTTGAAAACTTGACAACACAAAACTTAGCCAAAACTCTCGTGAGCACCGTTAGTATAAGAAAACAAAACACCACTCAAAGGTACTGTAATAAACTCATTCTTTGTTTATATAGGTGTTAAACCTACTGTATTCCAACTTCTCTATGATTCATACCCCTCGATACTACTCATAGATTCATCAAAATAAGCAAACAACACACGACAAACAGAATCTGTCAAAAACAGAACAGTCTGTAGTAATCTGTAACTTTCGAATACTTCTGTAACTCTAAAAAAATTGAAATAAATTGGTGGACGTGAGGATTTTCCTATTAATCATCTGCTAAAAGAATTAACTAAAAAGTTCTCTCCAGTAAAAAATGACAGCCAATCTCGTGAGCGCTAAAGTTTCTGTTTTTTACAGCACGATCACATAAACTTCACACAAGTCTTCCCAAAGGTTCTACTTGGCACAAACACTAATTAAAACACAAAACCACATCTAAACAGAAGCTAGATGCAATAATTATTCCTAAACCGAAGCAAAAACAAAGAAAATAAAATTTGGTTGTCTCCCAACAAGCGCTATCGTTTAACGCCCCTAACTAGGCACGATACAAGAATAGATCTAGGTATTGCCATCTTTGGTAGGCCATCCATAAGTGGCTCTCATAATAGATTCATAAGGTAATTTGATTTTCTTTCTAGGAAAGTGTTCCATGCATTTCCTTAACGGAAATTGGAATCTAATATTTCATTCCTTCATATTAATAATTGCACCAATCGTTCTAAGGAAAGGTCTACCAAGAATAATAGGCTTGAAGAATTGCAATCTATATCAAGAACGATGAAATCCACGGGCACATAATTCCTATTGGCAACAATAAGGACATCATTAATCCTTCCTATAGGTTTCTTAATGGTAGAATCCACAAGATGCAAATTTAAAGAGCAATCATCAAGTTCAAGGAAACCTAACATATCACACAAAGCTTTTGGAATAGTGGAAACACTTGCACCCAAATCACACAAAGCCAAGCATTCGCGATCTTTAATCTCAATTTTAATAGCAGCTTCCCACTCATCATAAAGCTTTCTAGGGATAGAAACTTCTAATTCAAGTTTTTCTTCGTAACATTGCATTAAAGCACCAACTATGTGTTTGGTAAAAGCTTTATTTTGACTATAAGAATGAGAAGAATTTAGCACAAATTGCAACAAGGAAATACAATATATTAAAGATAAATTATCATAATTAAATCCTTAGAAATCCATGATAGTGGGTTCATCGCTATGCAAAGTTTTGATATCTTCAATCCCACTTTTAACAATTTTAGCATCAAGATCTGAAAACTCGGAATCATTGGGACACCTTTTAACTAAAGTAGACTCATCTCCAATCCCATCTTTATCAAGATTCATACTAGAAAACAGGGACTTAATAGGAGATACATCAAGCACTTTCAGAACTTCATCTTTATTTTCATGATAACTAGAAGAACACGGTTTCATAAAACAACCTTTTTAGCATGCATCCTAGCGGTTCTTTCTTGGCACTCATCAATGGAAATTCTCATGGCTTTGAGAGACTCATTGATATCATGCTTAGGTGGAATATATCTAAGTTTCAAAGAATCAACATCAAGAGTAATTCTATTCATGTTTCTAGCTAACTCATCAGTCTTAAGCAATTTTTTTCAAGCAAAGCACTGAAATTCTTTTGCGAATTCATAAACTCTTTAACACTAGTCTCAAATTCAGAGGGCATATTACCAAAATTTCCATAAGAGTTATTGTAGGAATTACCATAATTATTAGAGGAATTACTGGGAAAAGGCCTAGGTTTAAAGTTTCCTTTATAAGCATTATTACCAAAATTATTCCTACCAACAAAATTCACATCCAAAGATTCATTATTATTTTCAATCAATGTGGACAAAGGCATATCATTAGGATCAGAAGAAGCACTCTTAGTAGCAAATAATTTCTTAAGTTCATCCATGTTTCCACTCAAAACACTAATCTCTTCAATAGCATGCACTTTTTTACTAGTAGGTCTTTCGGTGTGCCATTGAGAGTAGTTAAACATAATATTATCTAGGAGTTTGGTAGCTTCTCCTAAAGTAATTTCCATAGAAGTGCCCCATGCGTCCGAATCTAAAAGATTTCTAGAAGCAAAATTCAAGCCAGCATAAAAGTTTTGTATAATCATCCATAAGTTCAAACCATGTGTAGGGCAATTACGTATCATTAATTTCATTCTCTCCCAAGCTTGTGCAACATGCTCATGATCTAGTTGCTTAAAATTCATAACATCGTTTCTAAGAGAGATAATCTTAGCGGGAGGAAAATACTTAGATATAAAGGTATCTTTGCACTTATTCCATGAATCAATACTATTTCTAGGCAAAGAGGAAAACCATGTTTTAGCACGATCTCTAAGTGAAAATAGAAATAGCTTCAATTTAACAATATCATTATCCGTATCCCTCTTCTTTTGCATATCGCATAAATCAACAAAGTTGTTCAGATGGGTAGCGGCATCTTCACTAGGAAGGCCTGCAAATTGATCTTTCATAACAAGATTCAACAGAGCAGCATTGATCTCACAAGATTCAACATCTAAGATAGGAGCAATTGGCATGCTAATAAAATCATTATTGTTGGTATTGGAGAAATCACACAATTTGGTATTGTCTTGAGCCATAGTGACAAGCAAGCAATCCAACATACAAGCAAACAAGAGGCAAGCGAACGGTAAAACACACGGAAAAAGAAGGGCAAATAAAATGGCAAGGGTGAAGTGGGCGAGAGGAAAACGAGAGGCAAATAATGTAGTGCGAGGGATAAGGGTTTGTGATAGGTACTTGGTATATGACTTTTGCGTAGATCTCCCTGGCAACGGCGCCAGAAATTCTTCTTGCTACTTCTCGAGCTTGCGTTGTATTCCCTCGAAGAGGAAAGGGTGATGCAACATAGTAGCGTAAGTATTTCCCTCAGTTTTTGAGAACCAATGTATCAATCCAGTAGGAGACCACGCGCGAGTCCCTCGCACCTGCACAAACAAATAAGAACCTCGCAGCCAACGCGATAAGGAGTTGTCAATCCCTTCACGGTCACTTACGAGAGTGAGATTTGATAGATAGGATATGATAATATTTTTGGTATTTTTGGTATAAGAACAGAAAGTAAATAAAGCAAATAAGCAAGGCTACATAAATTAGCTAGTTGAAAGGAAAGTAATATGATAAAGATAGACCCGGGGGCCATAGGATTCACTAGTGGCTTCTCTCATGATAGCAGAATTATACGATGGCTGAACAAATTACTATCGAGCAATTGATAGAAAAGCGCATAGTTATGAGAATATCTAGGCATGATCATTGTATATAGGCATCACGTACGTGACAAGTAGACCGAAACGATCCTGCATCTACTACTATTACTCCACACATCGACCGCTATCCAGGATGCATCTAGAGTATTAAGTTCATAAGAACAGAGTAACGCCTTAAGTAAGATAACATGATGTAGAGGGATAAACTCAAGCAATATGATATAAACCCCATCTTTTTATCCTCGATGGAAACAATACTATGCGTGCCTTGCTGCCCCTACAGTCACTGGGAAAGGACACCGCAAGATTGAACCCAAAGCCAAGCACTTCTCCCATTGCAAGAATTATAGATCTAGTAGGCCAAACCAAACTAATAATTCGAAGAGACTTGCAAGGATATTATAATCATACATAAAAGATTTCAGAAAAGAATGCAATATTGTTCATAGATAATCTTGATCATAAACCCAGAATTCATCGGATCTCGACAAACACACCGCAAATGGATTACATCGAATAGATCTCCTCGAAGATCGAGGAGAACTTTGTATTGAGATCCAAAGAGAGAGAAGAAGCCATCTAGCTAATAACTATGGACCCGAAGGTCTGTGGTAAACTACTCACAACTCATCGGAGAGGCTATGGTGTTGATGCAGAAGCCCTCCATGATCGATGCCCCCTCCGGCGGAGCTTCGGAACAGGCCCCAAGATGGGATCTCACGGAAAGAGAAGGTTACATTGGTGGAATTAGGGTTTCTTCGTGCTCCTCGATGTTTTCAGGGTATATGGGTATATATAGGAGGAAAAAGTACATCGGTGGAGCAACATGGGGCCCACAAGGGTGGTGGGGGCGCGCTTAGCCCCGCTAGGCACACCCCGCCCCCTCGTGGGCACCTCGTTTCTTCTCTGACTTGTACTCCAAGTCTCCCGTGACGATATCCTTTCAAAAATAACTCTCCCGAAGGTTTCATTCCGTTTAGACTCCGTTTGATATTCCTTTTCTGCGAAACACTGAAATAGGCAAAAAACAACAATTTGCAATGGACCTTAGGTTAGTAGGTTAGTCCCAAAAATAATATAAATGTTTATAATAAAGCCCATTAAACATCCAAAACAGAATATATAATAGCATGGAACAATAAAAAATTATAGATACGTTGGAGACGTATCACACAACTACAGGAAAAGTATTAAGAATAAATTCAAACCATAGTATTACATTTTTGGATCGAATCGTTCCCTTACGGAATAGCGCATAAACCGGGGTTTAAGATTCTGTCACTCTCGCAACCCATCATCTAATTACTACTCGACAATGCATTCCCTTAGGCCCAAATATGGTAAATTTTCATGTAGTCAATTTTCACATGACACCACTAAGGGAATCACAACATACATACTATCAAAATATCGAACACATATCAAATTCACATGATTACTTGCAACATGATTTCTCCCGTGACCTCAGAACAAAGATAACTACTCAAAAATGATAAGAATGCTCAAGATCAGAGGAGTATTAAATAGCATATTGGATCTGAACATATAATCTTCCACCAAATAAACCATATAGTAATCAACTACAAGATGTAATCAACACTACTAGTCACCCACGAGCACCAATCTATAGTTTCGGTAACAAGATTGAACACAATAGATGAATTAGGGTTTGAGGTGAGATTGTGCTGTTGAAGATGTTGATGGAGATAGCCCTCCCCAAGATGGGAGAGTTGTTGGTGATGATGATGACGATGATTTCCCCCTCCGGGAGGAAAGTCCCCCCCCCCCTGCGGAATCGCTCCGCCGGAGGGCAAAAGTGCTCCTGCCCAAGTTCTGCCTCAAGACGGCGACGCTCCATCCCCAAAGTCTTCTCCTTATTTTTTTCTAGGTCAGAATGGCTTATATACCAAAAGGTGGGCACCGGAGGTGGGACTGGGTGAGCACAACCCACCAGGGCGCGCCTGGGCTCCCTGGCGGGCCCATGTGGGTTGTGCCCACCTGGTGGGCCCCCTCTTATACTTATTTTCTCCAATATTCTTCAAATATTCCATAAAAAGTCTCTGTGAATCATCTTTTTTGGAGTTGTGCAGAATAGGTGGCCTGACGTAGCTTTTCCAGGTCCAGATTTCCAGCTGCCGGAATTCTCCCTCTTGGTGAATACCTTGCAAATAATGAGAGAAAAGGCATTAGAATTACTCCAAAAGTCATTATTATACATAAAAACATGATAAATAACAGTAAGAAAACATGATGCAAAATGGACATATTAGTACTTGATGAGGCCGATGAGTTTGTGATGCTAGAAGATGAGGACCCTTGTGATCTCTACACGAGGATGACAACTCTTGCAGTGGATCTTTAATACCATGGGAGCAACGATACATATGACATTTGGATCAAGTGCAAGTTTCACAAGGCCATCATGCCATTCAACAAGGCCATGTCCTCCGTGATTCGCCAAAGGCCGGATTTCCACACCCTAACATCAACTAAAGTGTTGGATAAGTTTATTGCTATGAACATCATGAACAAGACTGCCGACAATGTTCTAGCTCGTGTGCGGTCCAATAAAAGCTCACTCACCCTTGCCTTGAAGGCCAAGGCCATTCCGGAAGAAGTTGAGGTTGAAGAAGAGGAGAGTTGCCCGAAGAAACCAAATATGATTACCATGAGCACATGGCCCTTGCATCAAGGCAATTTTGGGTTAAGAGGAACTCAAAGCCCAACTTCACCAGGAATAACTCAAGTGCTTCTAAGAACAAGCAACGAGTGAGGACTTGCTACAATTGCGGTAATGTGAGTCACTTCATGGTGGATTGCCCTTATGAGAAGAGGGAAGACCACAGTGGCATACTCATTCGCAAAGACAAAGCCAAGTCCGTCCAAACAAGAACAACTTCACCAAGAAGATACCTCAAAAGGGGTTTACGCCACAAGAAGAGTATCTCTCTGATGATGGTGAAGATGACACAAGTGGTGAGGGAATGGCTATGGCCACCATGGCTATTACCACCTCCTCTCCAACTAAGGCATCTCTCTTTGGTGCCCCCAACGAGAACCTCATCGCCAAGTGCCTCATGGCCAAAGGAATCAACAAGGTAACCTCAAACATCAAAACCACCATCACTACTACTCCTTCCTTGTTAGATTGTGTTAATGATAGTGAGGTGGTGAATGTTGATGAGAATGAGTTTACCAAACTCTTGAGTAAGCTCAAGGGTGAACCAAAGAAGCACTTTGTTGCTCTCATGGAACAACTTTGTGAGGCCAATGATATCATTGAGTCCCATGAGGATACTATCTCCAAGATGGAGGAGCATAGTCATTACTATGCCGATGAAATTGCGGATCTTTCCATCGCTCTTGCGGAAGAGCGAGATCTTCATTTGACTCTTGAGGAGTCGCACACCGTTGATCATGCTAAATTGCAAAAAGATCTTGATCATGCTCTTGTTCTTACTCGTGTGCTTAAATCTGATAAAGTTGCACTTGGGGTTGGCCATGATAGACTTAAGAAAGAGTTTGACACACTTGACAAGGCTCACAAGGTCTTGAAAGGTGTTCATGTCTCTCTCAAGGAGTCTTATGATCAACTCCAAGTAAATCTAACCAAGGATATATCCATGTGTCCTCCTTTTGTTCTAATTGATAATGCTCATGCTACCCTAGTGTGAGCATGCTCATCTTGTGGAGGAGAATGCCAAGCTAAAAAGAGCAACTTGAGAAGGGCCTTGTGACTTGCATACAAGGCGAGAAGAACCTCAATGACCTTTTGAGCAATCAAAAGGAGGTTGTGGCAAAGGAGGGAATTGGGTTTGCACCCCAGACCAAGAAGAAGAAGAATAACAAGACCAAGCAATCCCTCCCTATCAAAGAGGTAATTATCCAAGAGGGAGAGGGTGCTCATGTGGAGAAGAAGAACAATGTGGAGGGTGGCAATGGCAAGAAGGGAATGGCCATCCCTCCCAAAAACTCCAGCGACTTTAACCCATCTTATGTCATGCTAGTGATGGGCATGTTTATGCCAATTTTGTTGGTTCTCCATATGAGTACATTGAATGGTCTATTTGGGTTCCTAAGAACCTTGTTGCTAACACCAGAGGACCCATTACTAAATGGATACATAAAACCAAGCATTGATCTCTTGTAGGAGTTTGCTTCCAGTGGGGTGTCATGGTTGCTTGATAGCGGAGCAACAAATCATATGACTAGAAGCAAGGACATGGTGGTGGATGTGCGTCCAATTCCATCCATGCCCACCCATGTCCAATTCGGTGATGCTTCAACATCTAAGCTATTGGGACTTGGCAA
Organism: Secale cereale; assembly: GCA_902687465.1. Classification (NCBI taxonomy): domain Eukaryota; kingdom Viridiplantae; phylum Streptophyta; class Magnoliopsida; order Poales; family Poaceae; genus Secale; species Secale cereale. The sequence goes on from LR738709.1 coordinate 222,354,828, forward strand.
GGTGGTCATCTCACAAGATTAATCTACTGAGAAGATCATGCTTGTTGAGTCCATTGCATACAATTTGCTTTCTGTTCATCATCTTGCACTTATGGGCTTTGCAACATTCTTTGATCTTGATACCATGGCCCTTTTGTGGAGCAAGACTCTTAAAGTAGCCTTTGGTGGGCATATCGAGAATGGTCTCTATGTGGTGAACTTTTTGGAGCGACCCACTAAGACCGAGACTTTCCTAACGGCTAAAGTTGACGTGGGATGGCTTTAGCATCGCCATTTAGCCCATCTCAATATGAGATCTTTGCAAAGTCTCCTCAAAGGGGACCATGTTGTGGACTAACAAATGTGAGTTTTTCCAAAGACCGTGCTTGCAGTGCTTGTATTGAAGGGAAGCTTCATGAAACGACTCACCGACCCACGAGTGTGATCTACTCGAAGAGGCCCTTGGAGCTCCATAACATGGATCTCTTCGGTCCTCCATCCTTTGATAGTCTTGTGGGAAGAAAGCATTGCTTGGTAACTGTGGATGACTATTCAAGATACACGTGGGTATTCTTCCTCAAGAGGAAGAGCGAGACCCAACAAACTGTCATCAACTTTGCTAATGAAGCTCAACACCAACATGAAGCAAAGATATTGATGATTATAAGTGACAACTGCATCAAATTCAAGAACAACACCTTGGATGAGTTTCTCAGTGATGAGGGGATCAAGCACCAATATGCAGCACCCTATACCCCTCAACAAAATGGTGCGGCGGAGAGGAAGAACCGGATGTTGAGGGACGCGACAAGGACCATGATGGAGGAATTCAAATCTCCGTACAAATTTTGGGCTGAAGCCATCAACACTGCATGCCATGCATCAAATCGGCTCTATCTCCACAAAGGCTTGAACAAGACTCCATATGACATACTCACCAGTAACAAGCCGAACCTCAAGTACTTTTGGGTGTTCGGGTGTAAGTCTTTCATTCTCAAGAAAGGTGCTTGTTTGTCTAAGTTTGAACCTAGAGCTCAAGAGGGAATATTTGTTGGTTATGCTACAAACTCTCATGCTTACTATATCGTCAACAAGTGCACCAGACTAATTGAGGAGACATGTAACATGGAGTTTGATGAAAATAATGGCTCGCAAGTGGAGCAAAGTGGTCTTTGTGACGTAGGTGATGAAATCCTCCCTCAAGCCGTAAGGAGAATGGGGATTGGTGAGATACCCCCATTGAGGTGTGACGACCCAAGATCGACGCTCCAGAAGACTTCCATACATTTCGTCATCACCGTGTGTTTCATTTTGCTTGCTCTATTTATTTTTGCATTGCATCATGTCATCATGCCATCATGTCATTTATTTTTTTAAAAACTCAACTAAATAAATTATGTGGATCTTTGATTCATTTAAATCGAGGGAATCACATGGCGATATCTCCTTATAACATACCCTCCCAATATTATTAGGGAGCTATAATAAAATTCCATTAATGTGGAATCAACCCAAACAAACTAGCATTCTAGGTCTCTCTCATTTTCACATATTCCAAGTCCATGATCTTTCTCCAAATACTTAAATTCTAGTTGTGGCAATTTTAAATATGTCAAAGTAGCTCCATGCCAGTTTTTAGCTCAACTTGTATTTATTTGGACCTCCAAATAAATAGTTTGCTTCTAATTATTTTCGGTAAATAGAAAAAAATCATTTTCCCTTCTTTTCTTTGGATCCAGCCTGCTAGTCCTCCTGGCCTTTTACCCCTCCACCAATTTGGCCCAAGACCCATACACCGTCCTAACCCTAGTCCATCAAGACCCCAACCCCAATCGATCTCATCTCCCCTCGTTCCTCCTCCACCGCCGCCGTCACACACGCACACAGAGGGGTAGCGTTCACACTTGATCCCCATCTCTCTCTCTCTTTGAGGGAGTCCTGGATTACGGGGTCCTCGGGCGTTCGGGTTCGTAACGTGGGCCGGACTAATGGGCCATGAAGATACAAGACGGAAGACTTTCCCCCGTGTCCGGATGGGACTCTCCTTGGCGTGGAAGGCAAGCTTGGCGTGCAGATATGAAGATTCCTTTCTCTATAAACCGACTCTATACAACCCTAGCCCCCTCTGGTGTCTATATAAACCTGAGGGTTTAGTCCGTAGAGGCATTCATAATCATACAGACTAGACATCTAGTGTTTACTCTTTACGATCTCGAGGTACATCAACTCTTGTAACCCCTGTACTCATCAAAGTCAATCAAGTAGGATGTAGGGTATTACCTCCATTAAGAGGGCCCGAACATGGGTAAACATCGTGTCCCCTGCCTCCTATTACCTTAGATCCTTAGACGCACAGTTTGGGACCCCTACACAAGATCTGCCGGTTTTGACACCGACATTGGTGCTTTCATTGAGAGTTCCACCGTGACATCGTCTAATGGCTCGATGGCTTCTTCGATCATCTACAACAAGGCTGCTGGGTAGGAGATTTTTCTTCCCGGCCAGATCTTCATGTTCGGTGGCTTCGCACTGCGTGCCAACTCACTTGGACACCTGGAGCATATCGATAGCTACGCCCCTCGTCACCAGATCAGTTTTGGAAATCTGAACTATGTCACTGGCTATAAAGCTTAGCACTGGAAAACCGGAGAGGATAGCGCCATCGGCAATTATCACAAAGCCGGTCTCTTCTCCGGACACTAGCTCCGAACCCCCGGAGTCCGCGCCTCGCAAGCTCGGCCCAGGAACTTTGGTCCCCATCCAAACCTCGCTCTTAAACGAGTCTTTGGACTTAATGCGATCCATCGCCATCACAGACGAACCCTTCTGAATTGCACCCAGCCCGAACTAGGGGATGAAAATAGGGAACTTTGCATCCCACCCACCACCCACTTTATAGCCACCGTCGAGGATTTAACTGACATGCTCGACTACGCCTCTGAGGACATCGACGGTATAGACGACGATGCCGGAAAAGAGCAGGCCCAAAACCCGCCGTTCACCGGACATTGGACGACCACTTCCTGGTATGACGTGTACATGGTGGACACACCTAAAGAAGGCGATGGCGATGATAAGAAGGATCCAGTCAAGGGAGAACCTCCTGAGATACCGCCAAAGCGTCGATGTCAGCGGCGCCGCTCGAATTCGCATCGCGGAGAAGATAGCAACACCGGTACTGGAATAATGATACTCCAGAACACGCTGAAAAACAAGACCCATCGAACCAACATCCGAATAAGATGATCGGGAGGAGGGGCAAGTCGACCCTGAGGACCAAGCAGGGAGCAAAGACTTGGAAGATAGCAACTATGTGCCACTCTCCTAGGACGACTTGAGCCTCGGCGACGAAGATTTTATCGTGCCAGAGGAACCTCTTGAACAAGATTGCTTTAAGCGCCGGCTAATAGCCACAGCAAGAAGCCTAGAAAAGTAGCAACAGCAGCTCCAAGCTGACCAAGAACTGCTCAACGACAGATGGAGTAATGTCCTGGCGGCTGAGGAGTATGGCCTGAACGCCCAACAAAGAGTTATCCAAAGCGTAAGTTGCTACTCCAATTCGACGATGAAGCGCCGGAACCCATACCACCCGCGCGTAATGCGGCTGACGAACCTGACCAACCGCCACGTGGCGGGACAGAACAGCAACTCAAGCCGAACACCAGCCTGCACCACCTCGCCGTAAAAGCAAAGAGACAACAGCTCGGGGATACACATATGACCTATGACAGGACCTGGAAAATAGAGCAGGTCAAACCAGATCTATTTATGGATCGCGGGGGCGTGCCCCAGCACAAGAGGACAGTTACCAATCCTGGTGCGATAAGCAAAACCATGCCCGGGCCAAAAACCGCATATGGACTTCATCCGAACTACGTCGTGACGTGGCCCAATATAGAGGCGCCGCACACCCCATATACTTCACCGATGAGGTAATGGAGCACCAGTTCCTAGAAGGGTTTAAACCCGTGAACATTGAATCATACGACATCATAACAGATCCCGCAGTATGGATTGAAGATTTTCTTCTCCACATTCACATGGCTCGCAGTGACGATCTACACGCCATCAAATACCTTCCCCTAAAACTTAAGGGGCCAGCTCGACACTGGTTAAATAGCCTTCCAGAAAATTCTATCAGATGCTGGGAAGACCTGGAGGATGCCTTTAGAGACAACTTCCAAGGCACCTATGTTCGGCCTCCAGATGTTGATGACCTTAGTCACATTGTCCAGCAGGCCGGAGAGTCCGCCAGAAAATTCGGGACTAGGTTTCTCATTAAAAAGAACCAGATTGTCGATTGCCCAGACGCCGAAGCCCTAGCGGCCTTTAAACATAGCATTCGTGATGAATGGCTTGCCTGACACCTCGGCCAAGAAAAGCCGAAGTTCATGGTGGCCCTCACTGCGCTCATGACCCACTTTTGCGCGGGCGAAGACAGCTGGCTAGACCATAGCAGTAATAGTACGAGCGAGCCTGACACTTCTGAAGCTAGGAATAAGGAAGGCCCCGATGCAACAAACACAAGCGCCGTAACAATAATGACAATACCGAAGACACGTTGGTCAACGTCAGATTGAGCGGCTCCAAGTCCGGTCAGCGGAAGAAGCCATTCAAAAGAAACAGAGAGGGCTCATCCATCTTTGACCGAATACTCGACCGACCCTGCCAGATTCATGGCACCCCCGACAAGCCTGCCAACCATACCAACCGAAGTTGTTGGGTCTTTAAACATGCCGGTAAGTTAAATACCGAACATAGGGAGAAAGGGTCACCCAGCAAAGACGACAACGACGACGAGCCGCGTCCACCAAAAACAGGGGGTCAGAAGAAATTTCCCACCAAAGTCAAAACGGTGAATATGATATATGTCACCCACATCCCCAAGCGGGAGCACAAGCGCGCATTAAGGGACATCTACACGATAGAGCCAGTCGCCCCTAAAGTCAACCCATGGTCAGCCTGTTCGACCACTTTTGATCGTAGAGACCATCCGACCAGTATCCGTCATGGAGACTCGGCCGCACTAGTCCTCGATCCAATCATCGATGGATTCGACCTTACGCGACTCCTCATGGACGGCGGCAGCAGCCTAAATCTGCTCTATCAGGACGTAGTCCGCAAGATGGGTATTGATCTGTCAAGGATCAAGACCACCAAAACTACCTTTAAAGGTGTAATACCTGGTGTAGAGGCCCGCTGTACGGGCTCAATCACATTGGAGGTTGTCTTCGGTTCACCGAACAACTTCCGAAGCGAAGACTTAATCTTCGACATCGTCCCTTTCCGCAACGGCTATCATGCACTGCACGGACGAACCGCTTCAATGCGGTCCCGCACTATTCTTACCTTAAACTCAAGATGCCCGGCCCAGCGGTGTTATAACAGTCAATGGAAACATGGAACGCTTCCTCTGTACCGAGGAACACACTGCGGCCCTGGCAGCATAAGTGCAGGGCGGCCTTATCAAGCCAAACACTACATCGGTGACCAAGCCCCGGACACTATTAAACGAGACCGGACTACACCGTAGAGCGACAATCCAGCTCGTGAGGAGCTCAGTTGGCAATTCGGCCTCTGTCTCAGCCCCAACCGCATCGCGGTCTACGTGCCACGCGTACATAAATACGCGCTAAAGATACCATGGGCAAAGAAGGAGGCACAACAATGATAAAGTCCACAATACGGCAAAAATATATCCGGATACCCATATTTTTTCCTTTTTCTGTTTAATATATCTTTTGCAGGTTCTTTACAACCCACATCACCTTTTCAATGGTGCTCAGGTCTCTTCTCAAGGCCTATCATGACAACGCCGAGTGATGATCCTCTCTAAGGACAATACAGCAAGGAGACAAGAAGCATGACAGACTTTCTCAAAGGGTCTCTAAAGACCGCCTCGACCATTTGCAAAACCCACACAGAGCTTTCCCATGTGATCGGCATGTAAAATAGCCTTTTTTCTTATTGCACCTTATTGTACCAATACGTTTTGACGTATCAATCATACTATAATGGAAGAATTTTCTGGCCCGACCTATTGGCTTATCTCTTAATCTATGTTTCACTGTTTGTGCCCGATTGTCATGTACACCTTGGTACGACTTAAATCGCCAAGGGCTACATTAAGCCACATACATCTTTTCTTACCAAACAAAGTCCGAACACTTTCACAGTGCAATTCGGCGTCCCGAATATAGCATTATATGCATCGGCTCCGAATCACGTCTTTGGTCAATAGTTGGGTTGCCTTGCTCCTGTGGTTACTGCCTTATATTCCGAATTTTCGGCTAAGGTAGTAAAGGGAGAACTACTGCGATTGTGTTTCTGGTACATCCGGGCAAACACCTCAGTAGACAAAGCCAAAAACTGACTGTCATGATGCGGTGAGAGCTAGTCAGCTATTCGGTGACTACAAATCTCTTGCAATTTTTTCCGCGATACGCGATGGGCCGGCCTTCGCTTGGCCAGGTATCTACAGGTGTCTACAACATCCAAGTTCGGATAATCGAACAATACTAGGGGCTGCACCCGTACTTCAATTATAAAACTCCTATGGCTAAGTGAGAGCAATAAAGCCATATAGTCCGATTGCCTGGTTCGCCGCACTAACACCTCCTTCACAGACCAAAGTGCTGGGTTAAGTGTGTTTAGGTGCTATCCCGAACACCCCCATACTATCTACGTGGGGGCTAAAGCCGACGACTGGCCAACTCTGAAACGTCATAAACGGCGGCACAGGAGGAAATATTTCAAATTAAAATAAATAACATATCATACATAAGCCTTGTTTCATAATGCAGGATTGGACAACGTGGACACATTCATCCAAACATGATGTTCTTCGAACACTGGCCCTCTACAATACAGGATTCTTCTAGGACATCAACGAAATACCGCTCCCGCGTGTGGTGCTCTTTGCCTGCGGGCGGCCTCTCGGTGGCGAGCTTGACGGCGTCCATCTTCGCCCACTGCACCTTGACACGGGCGAAGGCCATCCGCGCACCTCGGATGCAGACCGACCGCTTCACGGCATCAAGCCGGGGGCATGCATTGATCAACCGCCTCACGAGCCCGAAGTAGTTGCTGGGTATGAGCTCAGCAGGCCACAGCCGGATTATAAAATCCCTCATTGCCAATCCGGCCACCATATGCATTTTGGAAAATTGCATCAGCTGATCGCTGAGGGGTACAGGATGCTCACGCGCAAGATACTGCGACCAGAACAGTTTTTCTGTTGAGCTCCCCTCTTCGGCTCGGAAGAACTCCGCAGCATCGGTAACACTCCGAGGAAGGTCCGCAAATGCTCCTGGGGAACTCCAAATCCGGGTCAGTAAAATATATTTCTTCCTCACAAATTTTCTCTCCATTTTAAAGGCCTTAACAGCCGCAATTTGCCTCACCTCCTGGATCTCTCGGCAGGCGTTTTGAGCTTCAGTTCGGGCCTCCTGAGCATTTTGGAGAGCCTTAGCAAGTTCGGATTTTTGATTTGACACTTTGCGCTCTACGGACTCACATTTTCTTATAGCATCCTTGAGCTCTTGCTGGACTTCCTCCACCCTTGACTCATACTTTAGGTGGGTGGCTTGTTCCTCCTCCACCTTTTTCTTGGCCTCGTCTAGGACGCTCTTGAGGGTCTCGACCTCAGAAGCGTCAGCTGTGAGCAGAATTATAAAACCTATACAGATGAAAAATTATCGCTGATATTATTTCAGATACATATTTGGTATTACATACCTTGCCATTCATCCAACTTTCGCCTCAGCTCAGATGCTTTGGCGGCATGGGACGCTGACGCCTACATCGCAGCCTGTTTGATTCAATTAGAAATGTCTATTAATCTCCTGTACGAGTAGTTAGATCCTCTGCTCGGCCTTTCTTCGCAAACACCGAACAGAGTCTCATGGGCTACTATCTATATACAGACACTTTTTCTCACATACCCAAAAGGTATTATATAATGTACCTCAAAGCCTCTAATAAGTCTAGTATAAGCCTCATTCAATCTGCTTTTGGAGGACAGAACTCTTTCAACCACCGTGCCCATAAGGGTACGATGTTCTTCTACAATGACGGCACTTTGAAGTGCTTCCGTCAAATTATCCGGCGCCTCCGGATTGACAGATGTCACCAGCGGAATTCGCGCACTCCTTTCTTTCAAAGGAGGCCGCTCACCTAATTCCGAAGTCACATGGGTCTTCGGAATACTGTCCGGCTGTGGGCCAAATTTGGCATGGCCCCTGTCGCCAATCTCCATCGGGATCGTCGCCCCCTGGTTTCCGGCAGCAGAGGTATTACCTTCTGGTGCCATCTCGACGGCCTCCCGCGCCTCTCCCTGACCCAGAACGGTTCTTCAGGACTGCACTTCGGCATTATCCGTAGCTTTGTGGGAGGAGGCCGGTGGAGGCAACTCGCCATCCATCACTTTTGGATCCAGCGAATTCCCCGAAGACGAGGATCGCTGCGGGTGGACGCGAGCTAGACTGCAACACATAATTCAGAGCATTAAAACCATAAGGCGGAAATGTATATAAGTACAAATACCTTCGGGGGCTTTGTCCTGGGACACCACTTATTGGCGCCTGATTCGGATTCATCTATGAGGGAGATCCTCCCTTTCTTGGACGCCTCCGCCTCTAGATCTGCGGATGCCCCCCTTTTCTTCTCCCCCCCCTTAAGGGGAGAATTACTCTCTTCTTCCTCCCCTTCGTCTTCGTCGGGGGAGGAGTGAGTCTCCGTGTCCTCGGACACTACGTCCGAAGCACCTTTACGACGGAGGCCGCTTTTGGCCTCCTTGCCATTCCTCTTGGCCTTCTTTTCCAGTGCATGATACAGCGCCGAAACCAGCATCCTCGTTAGCAGAGGGATGGCTAAGTCTTCGGGTATCGGAGCTGGACATTGAATCCGCTTCTCTTTTTTCGTCCACCCCTATGGGAAGAATGGAAAGCTTAGCATGCCCCTTAGATTTACCAATAGTAAAATTATCATGAAAACTTATGGGAGACGCTGCGTGAGTACAATCAAGGCCGAGGTCTTTGGTCGTCTTCGGCCACTTCTTTTGGGTCTTGAACAACAGTTTCCACATGTCTTCGTGCTTCGTGCCGAAGAACCGCTGCAGGACCCGGGGACCGGCCGGGTCGAATTCCCACGTGCGCTGAGTCCAGCATTGGCAAGGCAGAATCCGGCGGAAAAGCATTATCTGGATCACGTTAGCAACACTGGTATTCTTGTCTACCATATTCTTGACGCGTTTCTGTAGCATCGTAACCTCATCGAATGACGCCCAGTCTAAGCCATTGTTGAGCCAGGATGTCAGCCACAGGGGAGGCTCGGACTTGAATTCGGGGGGAGCGGCCCATGTGGAGTCACGGGGTTCCGTGATGTAGAACCACTCCTGCCGCCACCCCTTCACGGTCTCCACGAAGGTGCCTTTGGGCCAAGTGACGTTGGGGAGCTTGCTCACCATAGCGCCGCCACACTCCGCGTGTTGTCCGTCCACCACTTTTGGCTTCACATTGAAAACCTTGAGCCAAAGCCTGAAGTGGAGAGGGATGCAGAGGAATGCCTCACACACGACGATGAACGCCGAGATGTTGAGAAAGGAGTTCGGGGCTAGATCATGGAAATATAACCCGTAGTCAAACATAAGGCCGCGGACGAAGGGATGGAGTGGAACCCTAGCCCACCAAGGAAATGAGGAATGAATACTACCCTCTCATGGAGCTCCGGAGTAGGGACGATCTGTTTCTTGGCTGGAAGTCGGTGGGTGATTTCCTTGGCTAAACAACCTGCTTCCCGGAGCTCCTTGATGTTCTCCTCAGTGACGGAGGAAGGCATCCACTTGCCCTGTGATCCGGATCCAGACATGGCTAGAATGTTTTCTAGGGACGGGGGGAATCGAAGCTTGGGCGCTCGAGCTCGAGGACGGATGGGCTGAGGAAGAAGAAAGGCGTGGGATGAAAAGGTGGATTGTTATCCCCTTATAAAGGCCGTTAATATAGAGCGTCCCTCCCACGAGCCTTAAAACTCGACTGTTCCCAAGGGGTCGTGCGGGCGGCATGGTTAGATTACCTAAGACCGTATTGATGAAAAACCCATGATAAGGGGACACGATCCCTATTTTGACAAGACGTGTCACCGGAGGCTGCATCTCGAAATGCGAAACGGGAAGTTGAAAAACAACTCGAAATGATGGAAAGGCCAGACTTGATGTCTCGCAGGCAAAAGCTGTCAGAAAAGGCATATTATGTTTTTTAACTAAGTGTAATACCCTTGTGGTAGTGGGTTGTAATTGTTTAACAAAGCCAAACATAGTTAAATGTTGATCAGCTATCCTGAAGTATTCGGAGGAGGAACCCTCCTTGCGATGCCGAAGAAAACTCGCGTGCCGAACTCATCGTCATCGGAAGACTGGTTCAGGGGCTACTGAGGGAGTCTTGGATTACGGGGTCCTCAGGCGTCCGAGCTACATAACATGGGCCAGACTAATGGGCCAAGAAGATACAAGACAGAAGACTTTCCCCCATGTCAGGATGGGACTCTCCTTGGCGTGGAAAGCAA
>LR738709.1:222365466-222402318 GCA_902687465.1 Secale cereale
ACGGTGATCACGCCCTTGGGTCCTGGCATCTTCAACTTGAGGTATACATAATACAGTCGAGCCATGAAACGGGCATAGGCGGGCCTGCCCAGTATTGCATGGTAAGCACTTTGGAAGTCCACCACCTCAAATGTCAACTTTTCTTTGCGGTAGTGAGTCGAGTCGCCGAAAACCAAATAGAGGGTGCTTTGACCAAATGAGTCCATCTTCTTTCCGGGGATGACTCCGTGAAATCTCATGTTGCTCTCACTCAGCTTGGACATCAGAATGCCCATTCCCCGGAAGGTTTCAGCGTATAGGATATTCAGACCACTACCGTCATCCATCAGTACTTTAGTCAATCTCATACCATCGACAACTGGGTCGAGCACCAATGCCTGCCGCCCAGGGGTAGCAATGTGCGCGGGATGGTCGGACTGGTCGATTGTAATGGGAGTCTTGGACCACTTTAGGTACGCCGTTGTTGCCGGAGCAACCATGTTGACTTCTCTGTTGATAACTTTCAGTCAACTCTTGCTCTCAATATTAGCAAAAATCATGAAGGTGGAGTTGATCTGGGGGTAACCTCCATCCCCTTTTTTGTCCTTGGTCTCCTCGGATTCTTTCTCCTTCTTAGCAGGCTGGTCCTTCTGGAAGTTCTGAATAAGGAGTCGACATTATCGAGTGGTATGTTTGGGGTAAACAAAATTCCCCTCTTCATCCTTCTTCATGTAAATAGGGCACAGTAGATCAAGCACGTCATTCCCTGCTTGGTATTTCACTTTCTTGGGGATCCAAGGGAATTTAGGCTTCCCTTTTCCTTTCCCCTGGGTAACGACTGCTGCCTCTCCTGGAACTGCTGGCTCTGCTTTGCGCTTCGGCTTCCGATTGGAATTCTGATCATCTTGGCCGACTGATTTCTTGCTGCTACGGAGTCGGTCAGCCTCTTCTCCATTAGCATACCGACTGGCTATCTCCATCATCCGAGTCAAAGACATATCTCCTATCCGACCGAACTTCAGGTTCAGCTCTCTGTATCGTACGCCCTCCTTAAAAGCGCAGACTGTTTGATGTTCGGACACATTCTCCACCGTGTGATGCAAAGTGGTCCATCTCTGGATGTAATCTCTCAGGGTCTCATTCGGTTTCTGAACACAATGCTGTAACTCTGCCAGCCCCGCGGGCCATTTGTAGGTGCCCTCGAAAGTCCCTACAAACACTCGGGCAAACTCCTCCCAGCTGAAAATGCTCCTAGGGGCCAACTGATTTAGCCAAGCTCTGGCCGAGCCACCCAAGATCAGGGGGAGATGCTTCATAGCCACATCATCATTGCCACCACCGATCTGCACAGCTACGCGGTTATCTTCCAGCCAAGTGTCTAGCTTCGACTCACCGGTGAACTTGCTCACTCCCGCTGCCAATCTGAAGTTGGGGGGAATCTCGGCGGCCTTGATGGAAATGTTGAAACACTTGGGCCCAGAGACAGACGCTCTGCTGCCACTAGGACGATCGCTGCCTTGTTCTTCACTGTATGCTCGGTTCCTGTCGACCAGGCCTTGCACGAGAATCGATCTCGCGTCAAAGCCGGGTCTTCTGGGATCTGTGTGGATCCTTCGCTCGTCGTCATGTAGACACCTTCCATCATGTTGTCGGGGCGAGTACGATCCCTTTCCCTGGGGAGGCATATGCACTTGGCGGCGATCGTTGTGACCGAGTCGACAGTCGAACTGATCATCGTTCCGACCCAGGTGTTGCTCTTGACGGAGCCCATGGCCCTCGCGCCTCGGAGGCGATCTTGGGCTATGGGCTGACCAGACGGTGTCTGCCACCACTCATCCGCTGTGAATTCTATTGCGCGACTGAGAAACAGTCGTGTTCTGCTCTCCAGTTTACCGGAGCAGCGCACGAATCTGCTGCAAGGCTCTCGCCGCCTCCAACTGAGACGGCTAGATTGTATCTGCGATGCGGGCCACAGCCGCGAGGTTCTAGATCGGTGTACGGAATACCTGAGGTTCGCGCGAGAATGGTTGCCGCGGCCGTCGACAGGATTCGGGAATCAATCGACGGGCTCGATCGTCGAGTGAACGTAGAAGATTTTCCAGCCGCGCGCGCTCGGCCATGGTGGCAAGGCGCGTGGCCTCCAGAGCTCGAGCTTCTAGAGTATCCCCCAAGATAGGGGCGTAGAGTGCGTCTTCATTGCGGTGGTAGAGATCTTCCCTTTGCTCAGCGGTGAGGGGCTCGGGTATGTACCCGTCGTGGTCGTATGACTTAACGTCATTGCTGCTGCTATTTCCACCGCGAGTGTACACTGGCGGACTGCACTGTGAGTCGACCATGAGTACCTTAGCTGCGGGGTCACTGCTCCCGCACTCGGAAAGCGTGTCTACGGAACCAGTTGATAGATAGACCGACCCGTAGTGGTACTCGTCGGACTCAATGGCCGCGACTTGGGGGGTGGCCGTTTGGCGGGCCACCGCGAGCTTCACCCACCACTGGAGCCGCGACTGGCCGGATCGCTTGCGGCAGCTACCAGCGGGGAGGACAGACGATGAAGGAGCCGATCGATACTGAGTCGACGGCTGCCGGAGAAGGACACATCAGGCACTAGCACGGAAGTGCGCAGCTCCACCGACGGACAGTGCCTCGACGTCGAGGGGGGCCTCTTGGAGCGAAGCGGAGTCATCGACGATGAAGACGAGCGCTCCGAATCAGATCTCGCGACCCAAGGCCAAACCGCCGCCGGAAACCATGATGATGGAGATCAGAGAAAAAAGCTTGCAACCTCACCGGAGGTCGCTAAGACACCCGCCCCATGGTGGGCACCATCTATCGTGGTTCGAAGTCTGACAGTAAGAATAGGGGGTACATAGGAGGAGGAAAGATCCTAGCTATGGTGAGATTGTACACAAGGTGTTTATGGGTTCAGGCCCTTCTCGGAGGATGTAACAGCCCTACGTCTCGGTACACAAGGTGTGTGTGTTACAGGGGGTGTGAACCCTTGTATCGAAGGAGGGGGTGGCTTATGTAGAGTGCACCAGGACCCTAGCCATCCCCATGTTACAAAGGGTTCAATGTGCATAAAGGCAGGACGTTACTGATAACACATGTAATAAAGGATAGTAAAGGCCGTCATTACTTCGGAGTGAATGTATGACCATTGCTGGCCTTATGAGACCTTTGACCTTCGGGGGTCGAGTGGTTTTTGTACGGTCGAGTGTCCTCATCCTTCCGAGTGCAGTTGAGCCATCCGAGTGAAGGTATGCCGTCCAGTGAATTTCTCTCTTGGGCCATACCAGTCGGTGGCTTCTGTCATCTTTGAAATGTCTTTGATCTTCTAGGACAGTGACCTTTGGTAGGGTACCTAGGTCAGGCCTGTGACCCTACCCTAGGTCTCACGCAATGCTACTATCCTTTCTCCACACTTGTGCTGCAAAGTAGCACCATGATCTTCATGATAGAGAGTCTCTTGTTTTGTCACTTTCATATACAAGTGGGAATTTTCATTATAGAACTTGGCTTGTATATTCCAATGATGGGCTTCCTCAAAATGCCCTAGGTCTTCGCGAGCAAGAAAGTTGGATGCACACCCACTTAGTTTCTTTAGTTGAGCTTTCATACATTTATAGCTCTAGTGCATCCGTCGCATGGTAATCCCTACTCACTCACATTGATATCTATTGATGGGCATCTTCATAGCCCATTGATACGCCTAGTCCATGTGAGACTATCTTCCTCTTTTTTTTCTTCTCCACAACCACCACTCTATTCCACCTATAGTGTTATATCCATGGCTCACCCTCATGTATTGCGTGAAAGTTGAAAAAGTTTGGAAAAATTAAAGTCTGAAACAATTGCTTGGCTGAAATCGGGGTTGTGCATGATTTAAGTATTTTGTGTGATGAAGATAGAGCATAGCCAGACTATATGATTTTGTAGGGATGAACTTTCTTTGGCCATGTTATTTTGAGAAGACATAACCGCTTTGTTAGTATGCTTGAAGTATTATTATTTTTATGTCAATATTAAACTTTTCTCTTGAATCTATCGGATCTGAACATTCATGCCACAATAAATAAAATTACATTGAAAATTATGTTAGGTAGCATTCCACATCAAAAATTCTGTTTTTATCATTTACCTACTCGAGGACGAGCATGAATTAAGCTTGGGGATGCTTGATACGTCTCCAACGTATCTATAATTTTTGATTGTTCCATGCTATTATATCATCTGTTTTAGATGTTTAATGGACTTTAATATGCACTTTTATATTATTTTTGGGACTAACCTACTAATCAAAGGCCTAGTGGGAATTGCTGTTTTTTTTTGCCTCTTTCAGTGTTTCGCAGAAAAGGAATATCAAACGGAATGAATACTTCGCGAGGATCGTTTTTGGAACAAACGCAATCCAGGAGACTTGGAGTACAAGTATGGAATGCCACGAGGCAGGAGGGCGCGCCCAGGGGGGTAGGTGCGCCCCCACCCTTGTTGGCCCCTCGTAGATCCACCGACGTACTACTTCCACCTATATATACTCATATACCCTTAAAACACCCGAGAGCACCACGAAACCCTATTTCCACCGCCGCAACCTTCTGTACCCATGAGATCCCATGTCAGGCCCTTTTCCGGCGCTTCGCCAGAGGGGGAATCGATCATGGAGGGCTTATACATCAACACCATAGCCTCTTCGATGATGTGTGAGTAGCTTACAATTACCATAGACCTTCGGGTCCATAGTTATTAGCTAGATGGCTTCTTCTCTCTCTTTGGATCTCAATACAAAGTTCTCCTCGATCTTTTGGAGATCTATTCGATGTAATACTTTTTGCAGTGTGTTTGTCGAGATCCGATGAATTGTGGGTTTATGATCAAGATTATCTATGAACTATATTTGGTTCTTCTCTGAATTCTTATATGCATGATTTAATATCTTTGTAAGTCTCTTCGAATTATCAGTTTGCTATGGCCTACTAGATTGATCTTTCTTGCAATGGGAGAAGTGCTTAGCTTTGGGTTCAATCTTGCGGTGTCCTTTCCAAGTGACAGCAGGGGCAGAAAGGCACGTATTGCATTGTTGCCATCGAGGATAAAAATATGGAGTTTATATCATATTGCTTGAGTTTATCCCTCTACATGATGTCATCTTGCTTAATGCGTTACTCTGTTTTTATGAACTTAATACTCTAGATGCATGCTGGATAGCGGTCGATGTGTAGAGTAATAGTAGTAGATGTAGAATTGTTTTAGTCTACTTGTCACGGACGTGATGCCTAGATATTATCACGGACGGCCTTTACTTGTCACGGACGGCCTTTACTATCCTTTATATACATGATCATGCCTAGATATTATCATAACTATGCACTTTTATATCAATTGCTCGACAGTAATTTGTTCACCCACCGTAAAATATGCTATCTTGAGAGAAGCCATTAGTGAAACCTATGTCCCCCGGGTCTATTTTCCATCATATTAGTTTCTCGTCAACTTGCCAATTTATGTCGCCGTTCTTCTATTTTGCAATATTTACTTTTCAATCTATACAACCAAAATACCAAAAATATTTATCTTATTATCTCCATCAGATCTCACTTTTGCAAGTGGCCGTGAAGGGATTGACAACCCCTTTATCGCGTTGGCTGAAAGGTTCTTGATTGTTTGTGCAGGCACTAGGCGATTTGCGTGTAGTCTCCTACTGGATTGATACCTTGGTTCTCAAAAACTGAGGGAAATACTTACGCTACATTGCTGCATCACCCTTTCCTCTTCAACGGAAAACCAACGCATGCTCAAGAGGTAGCAGCGCCCAAGCGCCATCCTCCTCGACGCCCGCCCCGCAGCAAAGTGACGTCCGCTCGACGCCCCTCCCGCGTCTCCGTCTCCACCTCGCCACCCGCCGGCGATCAAGGCAGCCGGAGCACGCCGTCCACTTCATTCCTCAGCTCCGCCCCTCCTCAGCTCCACCGCTGGAGGCCGATACGGGAACCAGGTCCCATCCCTAGACCACGAGGACCGTGCCAAGCCGCTGTCAAGTCCCCACATCACCGGCCATGGCCTGTGCCTCCATCTGCAGGGACGTGCTCGTCTCTGACGAGCGGGACGCGCCCATGCTGACCTCCTGTGTACCCCGGCCACCTCATGTGCGCCCTCGCTGCCTCGATCCAACACCATCTAACGACCATGGCCGAGACTTGTCGTTGCTCTGTTCGCGTGGATCCCCTACCTACCACGGGGTTGTTGCCCCGTGCACCTCCACTGCCTTGGTGCCTTCTATCATGTGCCACGACAAGTCCAAGGACCTCTTTGTGTCGACAAGTGTCGTGAGTCTGAAGATCTTGGATGCGCCAAATGCCCCTCTGACAAAAGTACCTCTACCGCTGTCTCCGGAATCGCCAAAAAATTCCAAGTACATCTACGAACTCGAAATAACACGGATATCACCAGGTACCGTGACGCCCAAAGACATCGGATTCGTGTAGTTCATCTTTGAAACGAGTACGACTACACTTGGCGATGCGTCAAGTTACACTACCGTTGACCTCGTGGACGTCAAGTTCAACCACAACGTGTGTATGACTATCGTCGCCGAAGACCCGTGTACCACTACTTCCACTATGAGATGAGTATGACTACCGCTGACATGTACGACTACGAAACGTGAATGAATACTTCCACTATGGCCCATGTACCACTACTTCCACTACTGTCGCGAGAACGACTACTTCCCTCGACGAGCTCGAACCATCCCGAAACGCACGCTTGAAAGGTATAACGCCGAGACGATGCCCGTGAACGAATGCATGTTGTATGAGTTGAACCGTGTATTGCACCATGTCTGAGTTGTCGCTTGCACGTTGCCCGTTTCCATGTTCCTGACCCATGGGAACCCGATATCCGGGAGCTCCCCACCGTCCTTGCATGATTCGCTCACGTCGACCCTTTCTTTGCACCAGCCTCTCAACGAGCTACCGGAGCCGATATGTTGCTGTGGCATTATTTTTAGATTCATTGTCGTGGC
Source organism: Secale cereale (assembly GCA_902687465.1). Classification (NCBI taxonomy): domain Eukaryota; kingdom Viridiplantae; phylum Streptophyta; class Magnoliopsida; order Poales; family Poaceae; genus Secale; species Secale cereale. The sequence goes on from LR738709.1 coordinate 222,372,467, forward strand.
ACCCTTTCTTTCCGCCATGGTGACGAAATGCTTCATAACATGCACATGTCAACATTTACTTAAAATTGCATAAAACTTGTGTATGTCATCAGCATCATGACAACAATATTTAAAACGGTTAAAAATGTTGTTTGCTTTAAAATTGCTAAATACGCACATGGAGATTTTCTGGAATTGTTGTTGTTATTTCCGACCTCATTTAAATTGCCTAGATAGTTAGTTTACTTGGTTGCACCTCTTGCCATTTTAACCAACATTTAAACTTGTTGGGTGCATAAACTAGATCAAACTAAATAATCGAATGTGGTGTTTCATCAACATGCAACCCGTTCTATATTGAGATCCACTTAACTTGTAGTTTCGTTTGCGCACTTTGCTATGCCATGCATTTTTGAACCGGACATGCATCATCCTAGGTTGTGCATCATGTCATGCTTATGCTTGTGTGTTTACCATGTTGTTTGCTTCTTTCCGGTTTGTTTCTCTCGTTAGCTTCGGTTTCGTTCTAAAGTTGTGATGATTCGTTCGTTTACGTTTGTTTGTCTTCTTCATGGACTCGCCCTTCTTCCTTGAAGTATCCCAGGCAAGATGACCATTCCACGATATCACCTCTATATTTGCTTTGCTAGTTGTCTCGCTCTATAGCTATGTCGCGCTACCCATTCTTGTCTTGTTAGCCCTCTATGTTGCCATGAAACACTCTAGCCACCTACCTAGCAAACCGTTTATTGGCTAAGTTAAGCTTTTGCTCAGCCCCTCTTATAGAATTGTTAGTTGCAGGTGAAGTTGGAAGATGTTCCATGTTGGAGCATGGATTCTTTGGGATAACACAATATATCTCTTATTTAATTAATGCACATATATACTTGGTAATGGGTGAAAGGCTTCGCCTTTTGCTTGGTGTTTTGTTCCACTCATGCCGCCTTAGGATCCGATAAACCAGTGTTATGTTCCTTCATATTGCGTTACTAACATGGTTGGGGTTTATGCCCCCCCCCCTCGATAATTCGCTTTGTTTAAAGCTTTTCCAGCAAGGCCCAACCTTGGTTTTCCATTTTCCTAATAACTAAAAACTTTCATAGAGAGTAACTAACCCGAGGATTCTTTTAAACAACAACCCGGGCCAGTGCTCCTTTGAGTGTTGGTCCAAACTGGGTGATGTACGGTGCCCCCTTGGCAACCAGGGTCTTAGCCAACCCGGCATCTTGCCTATCGGGTGTGCCCCGAGAACGAGATACGTGCGACTCCTATCGGGATTTGTCGGCACATCGGGCGGTCTTGCTGGATTAGTTTTACTGTTGTCGAAATATCTTGAGCACGACATTTCGTTGAGAAAACTCGGGTCTTCCCAATTTGGAGTTTTTACTCCGCTGATCGTGAGAGCTTGTGATGGGCTAAGTTGGGACACCCCTGCAGGGTTATGATCTTTCGAAAGTCGTGCCCGCGGTTATGTGGCAGATTGGAGTTGTTAATATCCAGTTGTAGATAACTTGACACCATAACTCAAATAATAATACACTACCTGTGTGAGTAACCATGATGGTCCCTTTTTGAAGGGGTTCGAAAAGTGAACACGGTGGGGTTATGCATGAACGTAAGTAGATAGGATCACTTCTTGATAACTACTAGTTACGACCGTTGGCATATATTTCTCATCTCACTCTGACTCCGTAAGCTAGCCACTCACATGATGCTTAGCGCTTGCTGCAACCCCACTTGATACCTTCTCCCCACCTAAAAGCTGATAGTTTTGATACCTGTCAGGACCCCGATCCTAAGCCACACCGATCTAGCTGTAACACGTCATATCACTTTGCGGCCTCACGCACGGTAACCCCACGGGTGCCAGCTTACCTGGCCCGGGACCGTTTGCGCATTTTGGCACACGTATATGACAGTGTCGCTAGCATCCATATGACAGAGAACCCGGGCCGACATGGCTAGTTATAATCCAAATGTGGCACTAAATTACAGAGACAGGCATCCATGACCCAGCAACGAACGTGTCGGTCATCAACATATGAACCCAAGTCGTAGCAAGCTACATGGACTTAAAGGAACAACGCGTGACCTTTCCCCTAAGGGACAGACACAGGAACGAAGAAGGACACATGCCGGCCAGCCTACGTGTTCCCAGCAGTAGCAAGCTACCAAGGCTCATTGGAATCACTAGGAGGCATTTCCCTGTAAGATAGGCTACCAAAGGAAAACAACTAGGTGTCGGATCCCACACATACCAAGCATTTCAATCATACACGCAATATGCTCAATATGTGCAAATACAACATTGCATCACAACAGAACTCTATGACTCAAAGTACTTTATTTAAAAGGCTCCAAGAGCCATACATAACATAGTCATACAGGTAGGGGTCACATGACCCAACACTCAAGTCATACAGTCATACAAGCACAAGCGGAAGCTACATGTCTGAGTACAGACAACTTAGAAAATAAAACAGGCTTGGTGTAGCCTGACTATCTACAAGGCCCTTCACAAGCTCCAGATCACCGTCTGGGTGTCAAGCTACTCGTCGACGTCAACGTCTATGTAGAACCCATCAGCGGGGGCAGGGTTCTCCTCTGCAACAGTTATTAAGCAAACATGAGTACAAAGGTACTCAGCAAGTCTTACCACAGAACCTATCATACATGCAACATTATCAAAGGGGGTAGTGGAGTTTATAGCAGAATGCCAGCTTTGACCTTGGCTAACCTATACTACAACTCCCAACAGGTTGCAAGATGTTATTACGAACACGAGTCCTCTAGTCACCACATCAATACACTACCGAGGATCCTCTTCCGTCATCCTACGGAAGGGCCATCCACGGCACTCACGCTTATCTTGAGGCTTTTAGTAGTATCCATCAACTTGTCTATGAATTGTAAGAGTAACCAAGTAGTTCGTACCGCGTACAACGGCTATTCGAATAGTTTGATAACCCTGCAGGGGTGTACTTCTTCACACACGCTTCCACCGCTTATCGCCGTTTACTCGGCGTGTACTCGGCAACCTTCAAACGGAAGCCCAGCGAGGGTGTCGGCCACGACCTGAATAACTACTCAAGTCTCTCGTCCAGGTTTATCGCCTATTTGGGTTCCATCCGTGGGGAGATCCGGCCGGGGTGTCGCTCACGGCCCCAAACGATGTGTACAGGGTTCCCGAGTCACCAAACGGGTAACCGGTACACCGTGCCACGTACCTGTCGCATCACAACCCACCCCGAGGGTCAGCGTTGTGCACGACCTCCAGTAAGCTATAAACACCAGAAACTAGTTGCAACTCCTGGACAGAGATCAAGGGTAATTAATAAGTCGAGAGGGTCCATTGGTTTCGGGCCCAATGCATGGTAGTAACTGCAACTTGAACCACACATACAGATCTCGGGTCCTATGTACGGTTCCAATGAAACAACCCACCACGTACTCCTACATGGCCTTTCATCGATACCTTTACCAAAAGTATTCTACACTTCCTTCTCTTTATCGAAAGATTGTTTCACTCTGATTCATCACCCAGATGAATCAGACCAGACACAACTCTAAGCATAGCAGGCAACATAACAAAATAGCATGGTGGATCACACATCACATGGCTCAATCAACTCCTACACATGCTAGTGGGTTTCAACTATTTACTGTGGCAATGACAGGTCATGCAAGGGAATAGGGTTCAACTACCGCAGCAAGTAGCAGTTCACGCGTTGTTGCCTTAATGCAGTAAAAGAGAGCAGGAGCGAGAAGATTGGGTTGTATCGGAAAGATCAATGATTGCTTGCTTGACAAGGTAGTTGTCGGGTACTGCTCTTCAACTGGATACACAACAGTATCCTCGGGAGCAGGACCTAACACAGGGAATACCGACGATACAATCATTAACAAACAAATGCAACAATATGATGCATGTTTATGACATGGCAAGATGCATGTGTGTTGGCTAATGCAACTAAAACCAGAAGGGTTTGAACCTATTTGAATCAAGGATTCAAATTGAAGTTCAAACTATTATTTAAATAAGTGCATTATCATGTTTTTGATATATACAGCAAGTTAACTTGTTCAAACATGCATGAAACCAGTGCCATTGGATAGATTGGATTTTTCTGATCATTTTTCATATATAAATCTTTTCCATCTGAGCTATGGTTGATTTTATATGATTTTTAGAAGTTTTGGGTATTTTCTGGAATTTCCTGAATTATTATTATATCTAAAATCCCTGAAAAACCTTTACTGCGTCAGCATGACATCATGCTGACGTCAGCCAGTCAACAGGGCCAGTCCAGGTCAAACCTGACCAGTGGGTCCCTCATGTCAGTGTCACTGCTAATTAACTGAGTTAATTAGAGTTAAACTAAAACTAATTAGCTGTGAGTGGGGCCAGGGCTCACATGTCAGTGACTAAACTAATTAACTAATTAATATTAAATTAACACCTAAACTGAATTTGACTTGCGGGCAGGGCCCACATGTCATTGACCCAGGGGGTCAAACCCGTGGTCAAAACTGGTCCAACTCGTCGGCGTTTAGCCGCCGGCGAGGCCAAACGCGGCGGCATGCTTCGGAAAACGGCTGTGGGGCAGGGCTCGAGCTGCGGCTGGGTGCGTTGGAGAGCTCTTGCTCTTCCGCATCGGATGGTGGTGGTCGCCGGACCTGGGGTGGCCGGAGACGACGGCAACAAGCTCGACGGCGGCGACCGGCGTCGGGCGTGTGTGGGGATGCGGCTGCAGGGGCCTAGGCGATGCGTGCGTAGCACCGTTCGCATCTACGTGCTGTGGTGAGTGCGTTGGACGGGTGCCGGTGACCAAATGGTCACCGGAGCATCACCGGCGACGAGCACGGTGGCGGTGCGTGCGGTGGAGCTACGTGGAGTGGGTTACAGGGCAAGAGGGAGCCAACGGAGAGGGGGAGGAGGTAGCTAGGCTCACAGTGGTCGCAGCAGACACCGAAGCGAGCTCGGGGGTGGTCGGAGCTGAGCAGCACGACGCGGGGGATCTCCGCGGCCGGAGTTGGGGAAGAAGAGCTCGGGGGCGTCTCCAGGGCGGGCGAGCGCTCGGGGCTCGGCCTGTCGAAGCAGTCGAGGTCGGCGGAGACGAGGGACAACACGGCGGAGCTCGGGGACGACGGTGGACGTGGTTTCTACGACGGTGCGATCACGGCGGCGTCGGCCATGGCGCGGGGAGAGCGGAGGAGAGGAGCTGGGGAGAAACGGAGGTGTCTGAGGGGTCGAGGGGGACGTGGACGTTCGATCCACTCCTCCAGGACGGCGAGGGGGCGAAGCAGGGCGGCGGGCAGCTGCGTGGCGCGCCGTGCGGTCGCCGTCGAGCACCTGCCTGCCTGCCTGGCCGAGCCAAGCAGCTCGCTGGAGCGGCAGCTGGGCTGGGCCGGCAGGTGGGCCGGGTGGGCGCCAGGTAAGTGTTTTCTCTCTCTCCTTTTTCTATTTTCTTTTCTGTTTTATTTCTTTTGCAACTTTGTTCATTTAATCAAAATGCCTAAACATTTTTATAAATCATAACACTTGTCATATCTGCTGTATATAATATGAACAGTAGGAAACATTATAGTTTATGATTATTTGAGCATTTAAAATATTTTATAGCATTTAAATGCCCAAATTCAAATACCATATGATTTAATCCAAAACCCTAGATTGTCCTAGAAAATTGTGCACCATTTTTGGCAGAGGTTTAAGACCAAGGCAGAAATGATGAACATTTTGAAGGGCATTTTGGGTACATTGGAAAATATTTTAGCAAACCCTAGTTGTTAGGGGAGGGGTGCTGGGGTTTCTGTTAATCCCATTTCAAGTTTCTTTGAAAGTAAACATGATGCACACTCTAGTCAGATCCTAATGCAAGTGCTAGCTAGGGATGTGACAACTCACCCCCACTTAAAAGAATCGCGTCCCGAGATTCGGGTTCCTCCGGAAAGAGGGTGGGGTACTCAAGTCGAAGACGATCCTCCCTTTCCCAAGTAGCTTCACTCTCGGAATGATGTGACCATTGAACCTTGAGAAACTTGATATTGTGGCGTCGAGTGGTGCGCTCGGTTTGATCAAGAATACGAACGGGGTATTCTCGATATGTGAGATTGTCTTGGAGATCAAGCGTTTCGTGGTCCACTCCGCGGATAGGATCCGAGAAGCAACGCCTGAGTTGAGAAACGTGGAAAACATCATGAACTCTGGAGAGGTGCGGAGGTAGTTCCAATTGGTAGGCAACTTCTCCTCGTTTGGCAAGAATGCGAAAAGGACCGATGAAACGAGGGGCCAATTTGCCTTTGATACCGAAGCGATGGGTTCCCTTAAGAGGAATAACCCGAAGGTAAGCCTTATCGCCGACTTCAAAAGTCACAGCCTTATGATGACTATCATATTGGCTCTTTTGGCGAGACTGGGCTGTTTTCAATCTCTCACGAATGATGCGAACTTGTTCCTCTGCTTCCTGAATCATATCCGGGCCAAAGAATTGTCTTTCGCCGGTTTCTGACCAGTTAAGAGGTGTTCGACACCTTCGTCCATATAGAATTTCGAAGGGAGCTTTACCCAAGCTGGCTTGATAACTATTGTTATAAGCGAATTCGGCAAATGGAAGACACTTTTCCCATTCCATACCGAAAGAAATGACAGAGGCTCGAAGCATGTCTTCTAGAATTTGCTTGACTCGTTCCACTTGACCACTTGACTGCGGATGGAAGGCAGTACTGAAAGAGAGATGAGTTCCCATAGCATTCTGGAAACTTTCCCAAAATCGTGAAGTGAAAAGACTTCCACGGTCCGAGTTAATCTCCAACGGTACACCATGTAGTGATACTATTCGAGAGATATATAAGTCTGCTAGCTGGCTAGCGGTAATACTCTCCCGAACAGGCAGGAAGTGAGCTACTTTAGAGAGGCGGTCGATAACGACGAAGATAGCATTATTCCCTTTCCTGGACCTAGGAAACCCGGTAATGAAGTCCATACCGACTTTATCCCATTTCCATTCAGGAATAGCTAGAGGTTGAAGGGTGCTAGCAGGCCATTGATGCTCTGCTTTAACTCGACGACAAACGTCGCAGTTAGCAATGAACTGAGCGATTTCTCTCTTCATCCTAGTCCACCAGAATCTTTGACGTAGGTCTTGATACATTTTGGTACTACCGGGATGATCGTGAGAGGAGATTCATGAGCCTCCTTGAGGATCAAACGTCTTAGGTTTCGTACTTTAGGAACCACTAAACGGTTGCTAAAGAATACGACTCCTTGATCATCAATTGAGAAACATCCTGCAACTCCTTTCTTGATGTTCCTCTTAATACGGGAAATTCCGGGATCAACCTTCTGTGCTTTGATGACTTGATCCAAAAGGGTAGGTTTCGCCACCAAGGTGGAAAGGAATCCTCGAGGAACAATGTGAAGGTTAAGCTTACGAAATTCCTCGTGGAGAAGTGGTTGACTTTGTTGTAACATTAAATTGTTACAATAAGACTTACGACTTAGTGCATCAGCCATGACATTGGCCTTTCCAGGAGTGTAAGTGATTCCTAAGTCGTAGTCGGTGAGTAACTCAACCCAACGTCTTTGTCTGAGATTTAGATCCGGTTGGGTGAAGATATACTTCAAACTTTGGTGATCGGTGAAGATTTCACAGCGATTACCAAGGAGGTAATGCCGCCATGTTTTGAGTGCATGGACTACAGCTGCAAGCTCTAAATCATGAGTAGGATAGTTATCCTCATGTGGACGCAACTGTCGGGATGCGTATGCAATCACTTGACGATCTTGCATGAGAATGCAACCTAGTCCTTGTCACGAGGCGTCGCAATAGATTATAAAATCCTTGGAAAAGTCTGGTGGTACCAGTACAGGTGCAGATGTCAGGCGTCTTTTCAGTTCCTGAAAACTGGACTCGCACTGTGGGGTCCACTCAAACTTTTTATCTTTCTTGAGGAGTTCGGTTAGAGGTTTAGCAACCTTGGAGAAGTTCTCGACGAAACGTCGGCAATAGCTCGCTATGCCAAGAAAACTCCTAACTTGCTTGACCGATTCAGGAGAAGTCCAATCAAGGACGGCTTGAACTCGCTCGGGATTGACAGCAATACCCTTGCCAGAGATCACATGACCTAGATAGGTTACTTCTGGCAACCAAAATTCACATTTAGAGAATTTGGCATAAAGGCGGTGCTCTCGAAGTTTCGTCAATACCAGCCTTAAATGCTCGGCATGATCTTCCTTGTTCTTGGAGAAAATGAGTATATCATCGAGGTATACCACGACGAATTTATCCAAATACTCCATGAATATAGAATTCATTAACTGAGAAAAGGTAGCTGGGGCATTGGTTAATCCGAAGGACATGACGGTGTACTCATATTGGCCATAACGAGTAATGAAAGCCGTTTTAGGAATGTCCCCGTTCTTGATTTTGATTTGATGGTAGCCCAACCTCAAATCCATCTTAGAGAAGACTGAGGATCCAGCGAGCTGATCATACAGGTCGTTGATCCTGGGAAGCGGATACTTATTCTTTATGGTGACCAGATTGACAGGTCGGTAATCTACAACCATCCGCTCCGTTCCATCCTTCTTCTTGACGAAGAGGACGGGGCAAGCCCAAGGGGAAGAACTAGGACGGATGAAACCCTTTTGCAAGGACTCATCGAGTTGTTTCTTTAGCTCAGCTAATTCTAGTGGTGCCATCTTATAAGGTCTCCTAGAGATTGGGACAGTTCCAGGAATAAGATCTATCACGAACTCGACATCTCTGTCAGGTGGAACTCCTGGCAGTTCTTCTGGAAAAACATCCGGAAATTCACGGACTACCGGGATATCTTCGAGTTCTGGTAGAGGGCTGGCATTAAGAGAATAGAGCTGACGTTCAGCCATTCGAGTCAAGACATTGACTATCTTGCCGGAAGGGTGTGTAAGTTGAACGGTCCTAGTAAAGCAATCAATCTTGGCATAATGAGTTGTCATCCAATCCATACCCAAGATGATGTTTATATCCGAGGACTTGAGAGCGATTAGAGATGCAAGGAAAACAAGTCTATCGACAAGGATTTAATTTCCATGGCTTACCCTAGAGGTTTGCCACTTTGAACCAGGAGTTTGAATAACCATGGAAGTAGGCATGTCACAAAAAGTCATGTTGTGCAATCGAGCATAGCTTTCAGATATGAACGAATGGGATGCTCCAGTATCGAAAAGAACAGATGCCGGATGGCAGTTTACGAGAAGCGTACCAAGGACGACGTTAGGATCCTCATAGGCTTCTTCAGCAAAAACATAGTTGACATGACCACGTGCAGTGGGGATTGGCTTGACATAGTTCACCTTGCCGGTTGGCTTACCACGGCCAACGGGTTTTCCTGGCTGGTTCTGGGGACAATCACGCATGTAGTGTCCCGGTTCTCCACACTTGAAACATGTCACAGTGGTGGTGCGTGGAGCAAAGTTGGAGGGTGGACCTCCATAGGTCTTAGCAGGTGCAAACTGTTGAGTTGGGCGAGGCGCCTCATAGGATGGCCTCGGTGTATACTTGGGTGGCAGAGCAGTGTTAGGAACCCATACACGGCGCTTGTGAGAACCAGAGCCGGATGAGGAACCAAGGTCTCGAGTATGCTTGCGGGTGGCCTCGAAGTCGGTCTGGCCTGTCTCAGCACTGATAGCCTTGTTAACCAACTTCTGGAAAGAGGTGCACTCGTGCAGACGTAGATCACGACGAAGTTCAGGGCTGAGTCCCTTGCGGAACCTCGCCTGTTTCTTGGCATCGGTGGATACTTCCTCAGGTGCATAGCGTGCCAGATTACCAAACTCACGACTGTAGCCATCCACAGTCAGACGGCCCTGGGTGAAATTGCAGAATTCCTCCCGCTTGCGATCCATGAGACCTTCCGGAATGTGATGTTCACGGAATGCCTCACTGAACTCAACCCAGGTAGTGACTTGGCCGGCAGGACGCATAGCTTCAAAGTTTTCCCACCAAAGACTGGCAGGGCCCTCAAGATGGTAGGCGGCGTAGATAACCTTGTCAACTTCGGCCACACGGGCAGAGTGTAGCTTGTGGGTGATACTACGTAGCCAGTCATCAGCATCCAGAGGTTCAGTGGAGTGATGGAACTTCGGTGGACACATCTTGATAAAATCGTGGATTGACACCACGTCATTCCTCTGACGGAACCCAGTGTTTTGCTCTATGCGTTCCAGCAGACGGTTGGTCTCTCTCTTGTTCCGTTCTGCTTCAAGCATAACTTCCGCGAAGGAGGGTGGCTGGGGCAGATTTCCATCTCTAGCCCCACTAGCCTCACCCTGCTCCTGAGCAGCAGGAGTGTTGCGAGTGTTGACCATCCTAGGAAAACAAAACAACGGTTTAGACAAGGATGGCAAAAATTTGACATAGAAGTGCAGAATGTAATGGATGACACAGAATGCAGAGATGTTCATCCGTACGACATGGTAATATAGGAACTGCTATATATACACCAGTGGTCATACACACCATACAAAGTTTAGTACAAGCCAAGGCTAAAGTACAACTGCGATGAAAGACGATACATCCCATCAGAGGCATTCCAAGCTCCTATACATTATTTAACTACACCTCCGGAATTCAGTACACACTAAGTCATATTCCACAAGACGCGCAGGACTGTGGAAATACAACTACTACAATACTACTACTACCACGGACTAGCTCAGACATTCGCGTAGTAATCCTCGTAAAGATTACCACCGTAGCCTGGAAGTGGTACACACGGATCTTGGAACTCGCGAGCACTCGAAGGTTGTGGACCATAAGGGCATGGGTGTGGTCTCGGTCCTGATGCTGGTGGTAACCGACGCCCACGTGGAGGTGTAATACCCCCAACGTCACGCCAATCCATGCGATCAGGTAGACGAGTCCGCACAGGATACAAATCCCGCATGTCCAGATATCCGACGTGCACAGCAGGTGCAAGCCGTGTCAAAGTAGTCCAGTGAGCGGCTCGGGTGTTATACAGCTCCATTCGGAGGGCACGGACCTCACGGTCCCTATCCTCCAACATCTGAACAGTAGTCTGAAGCAGTGGCTCTTCATGAGCAGCATCAGTATACAGACCAGTGTAGTAGCCTTCTTCTCCGGGGAGTGAAGCTGGCATGTAACAGAACTCAGCGTTCAGCAACAGGGCATGCCTAGCACGGAGAATGGTCATCATCGAATAAGCGGTATCCTGCACTACCATCTCGATGGTAATCCCGAGTCCATAAGACCAATGGATGGGATCATTAGCTCCGGGATATGAGGGGTATATCCGGACTATGCAGAAATACTGACTTTGATTAAAATCCCGATACTGTTCCTCCACAGTGAATTCAGGATACCAGCGATAACCGGTCTCAGTCATCACACGGACTAGCATGGCCGTGTGACCGGGCACATTAATGCACCGAGTCAAACGAACCACTTGGTGAGGAATGCGGCCAGACATCTGAAACACCAAATAATGCAAAGGCATTAGTGTTTCTGGAAGAAATCGGGCAGCATAACAATTGTAAATGCTCAAACAAGGATTTGAGACATCATACAAATGATAGCATAGCCACTCAACAATTCCATATCAAGGTTCCGGTTCAATAATCATCATACTCCAAAGGATAGAAACTGAACTGAGGCTTGAAACCAATAATCCTAAGAGTCTACGGATTAGTAACACGTGAACCTAGTAAGGATAAGAGGCCTAGTCCTAAATCCCCGTAGAAAGAATAGACAGACTCAGATCAGAAGGGCATAAGGTAAAGGAGTAAAAAGAGCCTTACGTTCCCTTCCACAATCAATTCCCCTACATATAACTAAGAATTTTTCTAGACTCAACATCGACCAGTTTGGCTTGAGAAACCTACAGGCAGTCCAGCTCTGATGCCAACGCTGTCAGGACCCCGATCCTAAGCCACACCGATCTAGCTGTAACACGTCATATCACTTTGCGGCCTCACGCACGGTAACCCCACGGGTGCCACCTTACCTGGCCCAGGACCGTTTGCGCATTTTGGCACATGTATATGACAGTGTCGCTAGCATCCATATGACAGAGAACCCGGGCCGACATGGCTAGTTATAATCCAAAAGTGGCACTAAATTACAGACACAGGCATCCATGACCCAGCAACGAACGTGTCGGTCATCAACATATGAACCCAAGTCGTAGCAAGCTACACGGACTTAAAGGAACAACGCGTGACATTTCCCCTAAGGGACAGACACAGGAACGAAGAAGGACACATGCCGGCCAGCCTACGTGTTCCGAGCAGTAGCAAGCTACCAAGGCTCATTGGAATCACTAGGAGGCATTTCCCTGTAAGATAGGCTACCAAAGGAAAACAACTAGGTGTCGGATCCCACACATACCAAGCATTTCAATCATACACGCAATATGCTCAATATGTGCAAATACAACATTGCATCACAACAGAACTCTATGACTCAAAGTACTTTATTTAAAAGGCTCCAAGAGCCATACATAACATAGTCATACAGGTAGGGGTCACATGACCCAACACTCAAGTCATACAGTCATACAAGCACAAGCGGAAGCTACATGTCTGAGTACAGACAACTTAGAAAATAAAACAGGCTTGGTGTAGCCTGACTATCTACAAGGCCCTTCACAAGCTCCAGATCACCGTCTGGGTGTCAAGCTACTCGTCGACGTCAACGTCTATGTAGAACCCATCAGCGGGGGCAGGGTTCTCCTCTGCAACAGTTATAAAGCAAACATGAGTACAAAGGTACTCAGCAAGTCTTACCACAGAACCTATCATACATGCAACATTATCAAAGGGGGTAGTGGAGTTTATAGCAGAATGCCAGCTTTGACCTTGGCTAACCTATACTACAACTCCCAACAGGTTGCAAGATGTTATTACGAACACGAGTCCTCTAGTCACCACATCAATACACTAACGAGGATCCTCTTCCGTCATCCTACGGAAGGGCCATCCACGGCACTCACGCTTATCTTGAGGCTTTTAGTAGTATCCATCAACTTGTCTATGAACTGTAAGAGTAACCAAGTAGTTCGTACCGCGAACAACGGCTATTCGAATAGTATGATAACCCTGCAGGGGTGTACTTCTTCACACACGCTTCCACCGCTTATCGCCGTTTACTCGGCGTGTACTCGGCAACCTTCAAACGGAAGCCCAGCGAGGGTGTCGGCCACGACCTGAATAACTACTCAAGTCTCTCGTCCAGGTTTATCGCCTATTTGGGTTCCATCCGTGGGGAGATCCGACCGGGGTGTCGCTCACGGCCCCAAACGATGTGTACAGGGTTCCCGAGTCACCAAACGGGCAACCGGTACACCGTGCCACGTACCTGTCGCATCACAACCCACCCCAAGGGTCAGCGTTGTGCACGACCTCCAGTAAGCTATAAACACCAGAAACTAGTTGCAACTCCTGGACAGAGATCAAGGGTAATTAATAAGTCGAGAGGATCCATTGGTTTCGGGCCCAATGCATGGTAGTAACTGCAACTTGAACCACACATACAGATCTCGGGTCCTATGTACGGTTCCAATGAAACAACCCACCACGTACTCCTACATGGCCTTTCATCGATACCTTTACCAAAAGTATTCTACACTTCCTTCTCTTTATCGAAAGATTGTTTCACTCTGATTCATCACCCAGATGAATCAGACCAGACACAACTCTAAGCATAGCAGGCAACATAACAAAATAGCATGGTGGATCACACATCACATGGCTCAATCAACTCCTACACATGCTAGTGGGTTTCAACTATTTACTGTGGCAATGACAGGTCATGCAAGGGAATAGGGTTCAACTACCGCAGCAAGTAGCAGTTCACGCGCTGTTGCCTTAATGCAGTAAAAGAGAGCAGGAGCGAGAAGATTGGGTTGTATCGGAATGATCAATGATTGCTTGCCTGACAAGGTAGTTCTCGGGTACTGCTCTTCAACTGGATATGCAGCAGTATCCTCGGGAGCAGGACCTAACACAGGGAATACCGACGATACAATCATTAACAAACAAATGCAACAATATGATGCATGTTTATGACATGGCAAGATGCATGTGTGTTGGCTAATGCAACTAAAACCAGAAGGGTTTGAACCTATTTGAATCAAGGATTCAAATTGAAGTTCAAACTATTATTTAAATAAGTGCATTATCATGTTTTTGATATATACAGCAAGTTAACTTGTTCAAACATGCATGAAACCAGTGCCATTGGATAGATTGGATTTTTCTGATCATTTTTCATATATAAATCTTTTCCATCTGAGCTATGGTTGATTTATATGATTTTTAGAAGTTTTGGGTATTTTCTGGAATTTCCTGAATTATTATTATATCTAAAATCCCAGAAAAACCTTTACTGCGTCAGCATGACATCATGCTGACGTCAGCCAGTCAACAGGGCCAGTCCAGGTCAAACCTGACCAGTGGGTCCCTCATGTCAGTGTCACAGCTAATTAACTGGGTTAATTAGAGTTAAACTAAAACTATTTAGCTGTCAGTGGGGCCAGGGCCCACATGTCAGTGACTAAACTAATTAACTAATTAATATTAAATTAACACCTAAACTGAGTTTGACTTGCGGGCAGGGCCCACATGTCATTGACCCAGGGGGTCAAACCCGTGGTCAAAACTGGTCCAACTCGCCGGCGTTTAGCCACCGACGAGGCCAAACGCGGCGGCGTGCTTCGGAAAACGGCTGTGGGGCACGGCTCGAGCTGCGGCTGGGTGCGTTGGAGAGCTCTTGCTCTTCCGCATCGGATGGTGGTGGTCGCCGGACCTGGGGTGGCCGGAGACGACGGCAACAAGCTCAACGGCGGCGACCGGCGTCGGGCGTGTGTGGGGATGCGGCTGCAGGGGCCTAGGCGATGCGTGCGTAGCACCGTTCGCATCTACGTGTTGTGGTGAGTGCGTTGGACGGGTGCCGGTGACCAAATGGTCACCGGAGCATCACCGGCGACGAGCACGGCGGCGGTGCGTGCGGTGGAGCTACGTGCAGTGGGTTACAGGGCAAGAGGGAGCCAACGGAGAGGGGGAGGAGGTAGCTAGGCTCACAGTGGTTGCAGCAGACACCGAAGCGAGCTCGGGGGTGGTCGGAGCTGAGCAGCACGACGCGGGGGATCTCCGCAGCCGGAGTTGGGGAAGAAGAGCTCCGGGGCGTCTCCAGGGCGGGCGAGCGCTCGGGGTTCGGCCTGTCGAAGCAGTCGAGGTCGGCGGAGACGAGGGACAACACGGCGGAGCTCGGGGACGACGGTGGACGTGGTTTCTACGACGGTGCGATCACGGCGGCGTCGGCCATGGCGCAGGGAGAGAGGAGGAGAGGAGCTGGGGAGAAACGGAGGTGTCTGAGGGGTCGAGGGGGACGTGGACGTTCGATCCACTCCTCCAGGACGGTGAGGGGGCGAAGCAGGGCGGCGGGCAGCTGCGTGGCGCGCCGTGCGGTCGCCGTCGAGCACCTGCCTGCCTACCTGGCCGAGCCAAGCAGCTCGCTGGAGCGGCAGCTGGGCTGGGCCGGCAGGTGGGCCGGGTGGGCGCCAGGTAAGTGTTCTCTCTCTCTCCTTTTTCTATTTTCTTTTCTGTTTCATTTCTTTTGCAACTTTGTTCATTTAATAAAAATGCCTAAACATTTTTATAAATCATAACACTTGTCATATCTGCTGTATATAATATGAACAGTAGGAAACATTATAGTTTATGATTATTTGAGCATTTAAAATATTTTATAGCATTTAAATGCCCAAATTCAAATACCATATGATTTAATCCAAAACCCTAGATTGTCCTAGAAAATTGTGCACCATTTTTGGCAGAGGTTTAAGACCAAGGAAGAAATGATAAACATTTTGAAGGGCATTTTGGGTACATTGGAAAATATTTTAGCAAACCCTAGTTGTTAGGGGAGGGGTGCTGGGGTTTCTGTTAATCCCATTTCAAGTTTCTTTGAAAGTAAACATGATGCACACTCTAGTCAGATCCTAATGCAAGTGCTAGCTAGGGATGTGACAATACCAGGGAACAAGAATGATGAGTCCTCGTGACTCACAGTTACTACACAAACAGATGCATGTACCTCAGAGTTTGACGCAAGAGATGTGCAAGAGCTTCAGTGGGAGTTCGATGAAGAGCACGGGCGTATGTACATGACGTACCCCAACGATCAGTAGTTGTTCCTACTAGGGCCTATCATGATTAGCCTGTGTGGTATCCTTTTCTTTGTTTGATTTCGTCCGTAGTCAGACTATGTGTTCCCTGGATGAATGTATGTTTATTGTATTAATTGTGTGACGTGGCGAGTGTAAGCCAACTATGAAACTCTCTTTCATCATGTTCATTACATGGGTTGTGTAAAGATACCATGCTTGAGACCATTCCAGAATGCGGTTATGACTCTAAGTCGTGCCTCGTCATGTAGGAGTTATAGCCGCATCCTGGGCGTTACAAGTTGGTAATCAAAGCCTTCCCCGACCTAGGAGCCCCTGCTTGATCGATCCGCTGCCGATGTTGAGTCTAGAAACAAAACTGTTTTGAGTCTTAGGAATATATATATTAGAGAGTAGGAATTCTTTTACTCCTTATCCCCTTCGTCGCTCTGGTGAAGACTCCCAACGTAGAAGTTTTGACTTCACTCTCCTCAATTTTCACTAATTCTTTTTAGGATTACGCGGGTATTGTTGGCATCATTTCGATATCTTTGTGCCGAGAACATTGTTCTTGGTGCCTCCTATCATTTTGGGGTTGTGGCAATGTCCGAGGGAGTTGAGCTCGGAGGTGTTGTCGTCATAGTTGTATCGTTGCAGTTTTGGAATACCAGAGGTGTCCGACATCGAAAACTCTTATATGTGTATCTGGTGGTGAGATAACTCCGACGTCACCCAGTATTGGGGGATAGTTCGGGAGTATTACCACATCTAGTATAGCGGATTCTTTTCAAAGGTCTGAGATACACGGTTTCCGAAGGTGCCTAGTTATGTGTTGACGGATGGATACAGCTGGATGTAGGGATTGTTTAGTTGGGTGAGATATTTGTGCTTCCCCTGTATCCCCAACAACGGATTGCATAAACAGAAAGTTTCGGTAGTAAATAGGTGGGAATTCAAGTAGCTCTAGGTAATCTTCCGACAAATACATGATATGAGGTTGGGGTTCAACGTCTAGTGATTCGCCTATCACGGTCAATTTTATAGTGGTCCCGTTGCATCTTAAAGAATCCTTGGCTATGATGATTCGGGGACGCAATGTCCGCTGCAACGTCATGCCTGTGGGGCCTCATAACAAAAACTTTGGACGGACTCTCTATCATATATTTGTTTTGGCTTATTCTGCAAGCCAAATCATTTGTTTTGTTTTGATTGTGGTATTCGAGTTGCTTCGATGTCAAGTGTTGATTCCATACCTTTCCTAATCAGTGTTCTCATATTTCTATGGGAGAACTAATCCTTCTTGATCATCAAGATTGTCATGTTAAGTTCTTTTTCAACCAATGCTTTTCTCTTCAAGATTACTCGATCCTTTCAATATGTGCAAGACGAATTCTTGGTTTTTCTCAACGGTGTTCATTATATTCGTACCAATTGTCTTTGTTTTCCCCACCCTCCCACCCTTTTTCTTTATGGAGCCAGAAATCTCAAGTCAAGTATCCATTTTATTCATGTGAAGTCTCTTCATTCTTTCTGTTGTTTATCCAGTGATTTATCATGAAGATGTTCAAGAGCTTCACGTTTATCATTCTCTGTTCATGTTTGTTCCTCGATGGACTAAATTCAAGCTTTAGTGTTGATCATATCTCTTCCTATTGTTTCACATGTTTTCCCATGTTGGAATTTCTTATCCAAAGCTAAATTACCTCTTCACCTCTGTCTACTCATATCCGGAGTGTACAAGATATCTCAGAAGATTTACATTTCCATTCTTAATCCGTTCAAGATAATTTGAGGTTGTTACCTCATTTAAGCCATTTCATTCAACCGGCGCAATCTCTCTTACAAGCAATATTTTCCTATGGTGTTTCTTTTTAGTGGGCCCTAACCCACTTGTCTTTTTTGAGGATCTTACCTCACTCTTCTATTTTTCTGGAGTTATTCTCAAATCCTTTCCAAACTGTGACGTAAGAATGGATTTCATCAGTCATATGCCTTCTCCAAGATCGCTTTCAAATTCTTTTCGTCGTTGGTTCAACCTTTTAATTCTTCATTTCGGAGTGCCACAATAATCAATGATGGTGTATCTCGTCGTTATGGTAGGTTTTGAAGACTGAAGAAGAGTTCCTCTTGAATCCACCCATTCTTCCAAAGATTCATGGTTCTAGCTTCATGCCATCTCTCAATTTATTTTCCATCGTGAGGAATTCTTTTCATACCCATTCGAAGCATTTCAGGAGTGTTTTGTGTTGTTTATACGGAGGTCATCATTTTAGAATTCTTTATTCTCAATGTTCTACTATTGTTATCAACTTTTTCCCGTGCATCATTCAAGTATTCTCTACTCTGCTCGTGATCTCTTCGTTCTTTTGTATCTAAGTTTCCTCAAGTGCCTTTGTTCTTTTTCTAATTCTTTCCGGCAATTTGTTCCCAGTTCTTCATTCATTTCAATCCTATTGGTGGTCCGTTGCATTGTGCTATATCTCTCTTTAATCATTTTCAACGCGAATAAGTAGTATGAAAATCCAATACTTCTCATCAATTTAAATTGGTGAAGGATACACATAACATAATTATTATTCTTATTTCATCCAAGTGATTAATTCCTTTGTTCGGAGTTCGTTCATGGTGAATAAACTCTAGGTTCGAAGTGTTTCATATTTATTTACAAAGGTCCAGTTTTTTCGTTCTTGTCACAAAGCTCTATCTAAATCTTTGCAAGGTTTCTTCTTGTTCTTTTCAACCTTCACTCCCTACCATTTCTTTTCTTACCGGAGTTCTTCATGGTGGTTCATCGTGATTTAAATCATCCTTGAAGTATTCTTCAAGATTCTTATTTGAGGAGCTCAAGTATTCTTCTTCTTGCACTTCGAAGTGCACATATTTCTCCCTTATCTTTTGAGGTGGTGTTATGTCATTCTTGACAATTTCTTCCATGTTTCATGATTCACAAGTTATCAAGAATGACATATTTAGACCCATAATTTTACTTTGTTGAGGAGATCTTTTCGACCATTCAATTTCTTCCTTGGAGTTACCTTGGGTTATATTCCCCCTAAAGCTTTTCCCTAAGGATTGTTGCTAATTGTGGTGCTTATAAATGGCCAAAGTTCTCCATTTATCCTCCTGGTGAAATAAGTTTTTTGTATCCTTGTTGCTCTCGATCAAATCAATTGTTTCCATTAGTGGCATAATTTCACCTCTAGTTTTGATATGTTTTCATAAGTCCACGAGGAGCATATCTTTTGCTTGTTAATTTTTCCAACAACTCTGTTTAATCCATATTTGTAAGGATGCTCTTTCAAATTCATTTCTAGTAGAAGATGTTGTTCTTCTTCGTTCTTTTCACTCCATTATTTGTTCCGAAGGCTTTGTGATATTACTCTCTTCGAATCATCATCTTGTCATATCCAGATCATGTTCTTTTCCTTTCTGGTATAGTTAACAGGAGTGCCGTGTCCTCCATTCAAGTTCTCTCATCTTATCAAGTTTTGCCTCTCTTTTCAACCAAAGAGTTGTCTAAAATATTTCTTACCCCTTGTTCCATTCTTTCATCAGTTTCGGAGGTAGTTTGTTGGTATTTCATCAAGTATCGTCCCAACTTGGCAAGTCCATGTTAAATTCTTGCATTTTCAGTCGGAGTGCCGCTGAATTCTTCTTTCCTTGCTTCTCTTCAGCTAGAGTAGTTTCAAAGTCTGTATTGTTCCTTGAGCTCTTGGTTCTTGTCATATTACTTGTTCCTCTTGTCTAATGGAGCGTTTCAATTTCTTTCATCTTCGTCGTGTCATTTCTTCAAGTTTTCAACCTCTCAAGGTATGTTGGTTTCACTCGTTTGTCGAAGAAGAAACTTTGTTTTACCTCTTCCTTTTCCATTTCTCTCCGGTGCCATCCCTAGGATCTTAGGTCGAGATCCTCTATTAGTGTGGGAGAGTTGTGACGCCCCAAGATCAACGCTCCAGAAGACTTCCATACATTTCATGATCATCGTGTGTTTTATTTTACTTGCTCTATTTATTTTTGCATTGCATCATGTCAACATGCCATCATGTCATTTAATTTTTTTAAAACTCAACTAAATAAATTGTGTGGATCTTTGATTCATTTAAATCGAGGGAACCACATGGTGATATATCTTTATAACATACCATCCCAATATTATTAGGGAGCTATAATAACGTTCCATTAATGTGGAATCAACCCCAAAAAACTTGCATTCTAGGTCTCTCTCGTTTTCAAATATTCCAAGTCCTTGATATTTTTCCAAATACTTCAATTCCAAGTCCTTGAAATATGTCAAAGTAGCTCCGTGCCAGTTTTTAGCTCAACTTATATTTATTTGGACCTCCAAATAAATATTTTGCTTCTAATTATTTTCTGTAAATAGAAAAGGAAAATAATTTTCCCTTCTTTTCTTTTGATCCAGCCTGCTAGTCCTCCTGGCCTTTTCCCCCTCCTCCAATTTGGCCCAAGCCCATACACTGTCCTAACCCTAGTCCATCAAGACTCCAGCCCCGATCGATCTCATTTCCCCCTCGTTCCCCCTCCCTCGCCGCCCTCACACACGCACACAGAGGGGCAGCGCTCGCAGTCGATCCCCATCTCTCTCGCTCTTCCTTTGATCCCCATCCCCCTCCGCTCGACTCCCTATGGGGACCCCGACTCGTAAGTCGTGATCACCGAATGCACGTGTACAGTGATCCCAGAGATCAATGCTCACTGAACACACAGAAGCTGAATAACAAGAGTCTTACATCCATACATACCGTGTTACACAAATAGGACCATTAAGGTCAAGTCTTGAGTATAACATCGCAGCGGAAATCTTCAATGACAACTTGGACCCATGCCATCTGCCTTAACCCTACAGGCATTCTGACTGGGAAGCATCCTAGCTCGCGTGCTCGTCACCAAGAAATCTTCATCATAACCTGTTCTCTCATGCCTGGCCAATAAAATAACCAGTGTGTCGGTGTACTAAAGTAGGGGTACCTTAGTATCCCGACTTGTGCACAGGCAGTAGCAGCATCCCGTGGTCGGGCTCACCACGTGCCCGCCAAAGCCCGCTCTAGTTCTTTTGAAGCCATTCAAGAACAAAGTATACAAGTCAGAAGAACAAGGCCCTGGCAAGAGGAGCTTCCCGGGAAGGCTGCTCCAAGCACAAGACCACTCTATTTTCACAGGACCCTGGCAAGAGGAGCTTGCCAGGAAGACCAGAAAACAGCATCTCAGAAGACATATCGTGGCGCATCACGCGCCCCGGCAGGACCTGGGGAGCGACAAGCTTCTGGGCCCGGCAAGAGAGCAACCCCGACAAGGTGCTTGCCGGGGGAAGCTTTCACTGTG
Source organism: Secale cereale (assembly GCA_902687465.1). Classification (NCBI taxonomy): domain Eukaryota; kingdom Viridiplantae; phylum Streptophyta; class Magnoliopsida; order Poales; family Poaceae; genus Secale; species Secale cereale. The sequence continues at coordinate 222,393,953 of LR738709.1, forward strand.
TGCCCATGCTCCAGCTCATCTGTCCACGCGTCGCCCTGGGGCCCTTCCAGGGGCACGTGGCAGATGGATGTGCAGCCTGGGGTACATGGTGGCGAGCCGCGGTGACGAGGCCACCATCGTGGCGAACGGAGACGCCCGGGCGGACGCTTTTGGGGTGACGGCGACGGGCATTCAATGCCCTTGTCCCCCATCGTCAGGGTTGGGTATAGACCACTGTACATACACTGTTTATGCACTGTTCCATCTACCACCAATTTTACGCTTTTACCCTCATCTACGTTGACACCTGTCGGTGACCCCTTTGAGCTATAAAAGGAGGCCCATGCACAACGTAGAGGGGGTTCGGTTCCAGAAACTTGATCACTCCCATGCTCGGTGTAGCTAGTACTGTAGATCTTCTTGCTCCCGAGCCAAGAACTCAATACAACCAAGGCAGGAGTAGGGTTTTAGGCATCCGTGCGGCCCGAACCTGGGTAAACTGCTCGCGTGTGCCCCTCGATCTGCTCTTCGTGCTCCCTCCGCTCCCTTGCCGGACCGAAAAGGGGCTCCGGTCCCATAGGTGTTCACGGGCGATCAGTTTCCCCGACATCTTTGGCGCGCCAGGTAGGGGGCGTCGAGGTTGTGCGAACCTGATCCGGCGCTCACGCGGGCGCAATCTTCAGCAACTTCACCAGCTTCATCAACCTCATCGACTACATCAGCATGCCACCGATGAAGAAGGCTTCGGAGGTAGGCGGCCCGTCCGCGTCGATCCCACCACCACCGGAACCAACGGTTGGTGGGGTAGACGCTGGCGGAAGGGTGGACGCCGGCGAGGACACTCACGGCGCCGCCAAGTCCAAGGACAAGACGGACGACCGAGCCCACTCCAAGACCTCGGTGTCCGTGCACGCTCCGCGCCCCTCTCAGGAGGTGCCGGACCAGCAGCGGCGTGGTACCGGGGGTACCATACGCTTGCTGGGACGTAGCCAAGCCGGCGGGTCGCGAGACGCTCAAGGCCAGCGCGCCGGCACGAGCAAGGCGCGATCGCCGGGGCGAGAACCTGCTCCTTCTAACGCTGTTAGAAGTCCGAGCATGTCTCGCTCCTCGCACCGCTCGCCACCGCTTCCCTCCTCTCCAGCAGAAGCTCTAGCTAGGGCTCAGCTTGTAGGATCGAAGAAGTATGTCTAGAGGGGGGGTGATTAGACTACTTGACAATATAAAAATTCTGTCTTTTATCAAGAACAGATTTTGACAGTTTTTGCATAGCACACAAGTCAAGTAACATACTACACATGCAATTCTAGAGTATGGGCAGCGGAAAGTAAATTGCATATATAGTAAAGAGAGGTGGAGAAGATCAAACGCAGTTTGGTGACACGAAGATTTTTGTCGTGGTTCCGATAGGTGGTGCTATCGTACATCCACGTTGATGGAGACTTCAACCCACGGAGGGTAACGGCTGCGCGAGTCCACGGAGGGCTCCACCCACGAAGGGTCCACGAAGAAGCAACCTTGTCTATTCCATCATGGCCTACGCCCACGGAGGACTAGCCTTACTCGGGGTAGATCTTCACGAAGTAGGCGATCTCCTTGCCCTTACAAACTTCTTGGTTCAACTCCACATCTCAAAGACGGAGGCTCCCAAGCGACACCTAACCAATCTAGGAGGCACCACCCCCCAAAAGGTAATAGACGGTGTTGATGATGATGAACTCCTTGCTCTTGTGCTTCAGATGATAATCTCCCCAACACTCAACTCTCCTCACTGATATGGCTGTGGTGGAAGAAAGGTTTGAGTGGAAAGCAACTTGGGAAGGCTAGAAATCAAGTTTCATATGGTAGGAATGGAATGACTTGATCTCAACACAAGGGTAGGTGGTTCACTTCTCAGAAAGTGTATGGTAGAAGTGGTGGTACTTTCTGATGGCTCTCCTCACGAGTGAAGAGGGGGTGGAGGGGTATATATAGTCTCCTCACAAAATCCAACCGTTACACACACATTTGACCAATCTCGGTGAGACCGAAGTGAAAACTCGGCAGACCGAAAGTTCAAATATAGTGAACGTTGGGATTTTCGGTGGGACCGAAAATACCATCTCGGTTAGACCGAAAGTACAAAGGATATGAACGTTGGAGTTTTCGGTGGGACCGAGAAAGAAAACTCGGTTGGACCGATTTGAGAAAGGACAGGAACATGCCAGAATCGGTGTAACCGAAAATGCAATATCGGTGAGACCGATTTGGGTCAAGACAGAAGCTTGCCCATTTCGGTGAGACCGATAATACAAACTCGGTTATTCCGAAATGATGTGAAATGGTTACAGAAGGTTGGTAGTTCAGTTTCGGTGAGACCGATCTCAAACTCGGTATGACCGATTTTTCTAGGGTTTGGAATATGACAGAAGTGGTTCATCTCGGTGGGACTGAGTTGGAAGAATCGGTTTGTCCGAGATTACTTATGAGTGTGTATAGAAGTGAAAGGTGCTGATAGTTGAAGGAGATATATCACTAAGCACTTGAGCAACCAGATCATCAACACAACCTCATCCCCTTTTAATAGTATTGGCTTTTCCTATGGACTCAATGTGATCTTTGATCACTAAACCAGAAATAGAGTCTTGAGCTTTTGCCAATGCTTGCCTTAGCATTATGAGGGGTCCACTTCTTCAGTCATCTTGCCATACCAATGGGATTGGGTTTCTTGAAACATACTTGATAAAAGCATTAGTCCAACCACAAAGTATGTTGTCATTAATTACCAAAACCACCCAGGGAGCAAATGTGCTTTCAATCTCCCCCTTTTTGGTAATTGATGGCAACACACTGAAATTATACTAAACAAAACATCAAAGCTTATTGAAAGAAAGACAGAATTATCATGAAAGCTTTGACAAGCATGCAGTACACATGCTCCCCCTACAAGTGTGCAAGATTTTCATAAATTATGGTTTTGGACTACCACAAGCACACAAGAGAGATAAGTAAGATGTGCTACATGCAGCTTGGCTATATGCATCAGAGCAGAAGAAAAGGAAGTGAGTGATAATGCATATGTGCATGGTGATTTCTTGCAAACAAGTATTTACAAGCAAGTCGCCATCATGCACACTCTGCAAGATGCATATACTTACCTTGAGGTTCCTTGGCACTTGTACCTGAAGGGATAAACTTGGGAAAACAAGGTTAGATAACACAAGAGTATTCCTTCAACCAATTGCAAGAACATCAAGAGTACCAAGCCAGGGAGGACATGTATAAAGAGTGTCTCATATTGAGCACAGGCTTGAATCAGCAAACATGTCTCCGAAGCTAAAGATTTTCAATGAACTCTGAGAGATTTTGCTTTTCATAGGATATCAATTGTGACGATTCCTCTAAGTCTTCTCCCCCTAAACGAAAAGATTTCATAAGATACCAATTGTGAGAACAAGGGGTGTGATGGAAAAAGCAAAATCAAAAGAAAGATGCCAATTGTAATGTCCAATGTAAAGCACGGCAAAGCTTTGATGTGATTCTCTCTCCCTTAAGATAAGATTGCTTAAGGCTTCTCTTCTCCCTCTACTCCCCCTACTCCCCCTAAGTCCTCTCCCCCTTTGACATCAAGTGCCGAAAAGGACAGCAAACTAGGTAGGACAGGAAAGATGGAAAGAAGGAAGGAAGTGGGATCCTTAAGAATCACAACAGGATAAATAAGAACATGCATAGAGAAACAATTTGAATTTAAATTTGAGTCCTCTCCTCCTTAAAATTTAAAATTGAGTGGAGCTGTAGAAGTTGATGTCCTGGAAGATAAATCGGTGACACCGAATTAGATGGATCGGTGGGTCCGAATCCTTTTCGGTTAAACCGAAAGTTTCAAATCGGTGACGCCGAGTTTATTCCAGGGAAATACAGAAATAATTCAGCTCACTCTGCGAGGAAAGTTTCAAAGGATTTGCAAAGAATTTGTAAAAGATTTCCGGGGAATTGATCAGAGCCATAAAAAGATTTCCAGAAGGATATTCACAAAGAAACATAAGAAAAGAGATAAAAAGACTCCTAGATGAAGTTTTTTTTTGTTTAAAGAAAACTCAATGAGAGAACATAAGAGAGAACAGAAAAACTCCAAAAGCATATGTACTTCATCTAGATAAAGGTCGGCGACAAAGTCACCTATGTTTGAGTATATTGACTTAGGAGTCAAATGAGGACATTTGATTATAGGTCATACTCATCGTTTAAGCTCAAAATGGGATTGCCATTTTTCGATTAAGCATTTGATGTGATCACATCTTATGAAGCTGCTTGTACTCATGACTTTGAGCAAAGCTCCTCAAAGATGTGAAGAACATACCTTGGGCTTGTTGATGCTTTGCTCATGTAGGTGAACTTAATGTAGGTGCTCATTGAAGTTGGAGCGCCATTTCTACTTGTGTAGTTCATCTTCCTACATGGGTTAGGCAAGCAAGGAAATACTCGAGAATATCCAAGATGACAAGAGTGAAATACTAGATGTATAAGATGTCAAAAAGGATATGTGAAATTTTGTTCCTTGAACTCAACATCCCAAAGGACTAGATACTTGGTCAATGACAAGATTACTCATGATTTGAGTGTGTGGTAATCTTGTGGAATGTAGATCATCCAAGTACCTGCAAAGAGTTAGATGCAATACAAGGAGGCAAATGTGTCCAAGACATATGATCATCATCATAAGAGAAATATCAAGGATTAGTCAAGATGCTCATGCCTTGCATGCATCAATGGAGTTATCACTCCAGGTTTGAAGCATCAATGATGTTCAACTCACTCCTTAAGCGACAAAACGCTTTCTCATCAAGAGGTTTTGTAAAGATATCAGCAAGTTGTTTGTCAGTACGAACATGCTTAAGATTTATGTCACCCTTGGCAATATGATCACGAATAAAATGGTGACGAACTTCAATATGCTTTGTTCGAGAGTGTTGCACTGGATTGTGTCCAATTTTGATTGCACTCTCATTGTCACAAAGCAAGGGAACACGTCTCACATGTATCCCATAATCTTTAAGCGTTTGTGTCATCCATAGTAATTGAGCACAACACGAACCAGCAGCAATATATTCTGCTTCGGCAGTGGATAATGATACCGAATTTTGTTTCTTGGAGGACCAAGATACAAGGGATCGACCAAGGAATTGACACGTACCCGAAGTTGACTTTCTATCAACCTTGTCACCGGCATAGTCCGAGTCGGAATAGCCAACAAGATCGAAAGAGGCCCTCTTAGGATACCAAATGCCAAAGTTTGGTGTGTGTATCAAGTATCTCACTATCCTTTTAACAGCTTTAAGATGACATTCTTTAGGGGCTGCTTGATATCGCGCACACATGCATACACTCAACATTATGTCAGGACGAGAAGCACAAAGATATAGTAGAGAACCAATCATAGAACGGTAAACCCTTTGATCAACGGGTTCTCCATCTTTTGTCAATTCATTATGTCCACTAGTAGGCATGGGGGTACTCATACCTTTGCTTTCTTGCATGTTGAACTTCTTGAAGAGATCCTTGGTGTACTTTGTTTGTGAGACAAAAGTACCCTCCTTAGATTGCTTGATTTGCAACCCAAGGAAGAATTTGAGTTCACACATCATGGACATCTCATACTTCTCCGACATGAGCTGTCCAAACTTCTTGCTAAAATGGGGGTTAGTTGAACCAAAGATAATATCATCAACATATATTTGGCACACAAATAGTTCACCATTAACCCTTTTTGTGAACAGCGTTGAGTCTATCTTTCCAATCTCAAACCCTTTTTCAAGAAGAAAGCTAGTTAAGCATTTGTACCAAGCTCTAGGAGCTTGTTTAAGACCATAAAGAGCTTTGTGCAACTTGTAAACATGATTAGGCTTTTTTGGATTCACAAATCCGGGAGGTTGTTTCACAAATACTTCCTCCTCAATTTCACCATTTAGGAAAGCACTTTTGATATCCATTTGATAGAGAGTAATATCATGGTGATTGGCATAAGCAAGAAGAATGCGAATGGATTCAAGTCTAGCAACGGGGGCATAGGTCTCACCATAGTCCATACCTTCGACTTGTGTGTAACCTTGAGCTACGAGACGAGCCTTGTTGCGGATGACTTGTCCATCTTCATCCTGCTTGTTCCGAAACACCCATTTGGTTCCAATGATGTTTTGATCATCGTTGGGCTTCTCTACCAATGTCCACACCTTGTTCCTCTCGAAGTTGTGTAGTTCTTCGTGCATAGCGTTCACCCAATCCGGGTCTTTAAGTGCTTCTTCTACCTTCATAGGTTCAATACTAGAGATAAATGAGTAATGCTCACAAAAGTTAGCTAAGCGAGTTTTAGAGCGAGTAATTCTCCCGGAGTTGATGTCATTCATCATTTGTTCCACGGGATGATTTTTCTTGACTCTTGCTCGGACTCGGGATAGCTTTTGTTGATGTTGTGGCTCAGCTTCCTCATCATCTTCATCTTCTTCTTCTTCTTCTTCATTGTTGTTGGTGTTGTCTTGAGGTGGTGGAGAAGGAGGTTGCGATGGATCTTCTTGTTGCATTTCCTCATCTTGGTGAGTTCCACTTGTGGAGGCCTCCATGTTGCCTTGAGGTTCATCTCTTCGTGAGGTAGGTGGCTCCACATATGTAGATGAGGTACTCTCCTTCACTTCCATGGGACGGATCTTCCCGATAGATAAATCTTGGATTGCTTCCGATGGGTCCTTGTCTCCTACATCAATAGGCATTTGCTCTACTTGCGAGCCATTAGATTCATCAAACTTCACATCTACCGTCTCTTCAACCTTTCGGGTGAAATTATTGTAGACACGGTAGGTGTGGGAGTTTGATCCATAACCAAGAAGAAAGCCTTCATGAGATTTAGGAGCAAATTTAGACCGACGATGCTTATCAAGGATGTAGCATTTTGAACCAAAGACACGAAAGTATCCCACTTGGGGTTTGTTACCGGTGAGAAGCTCGTATGATGTCTTGCCAAGAAGCTTATGAAGATAAAGCCTGTTGATAGCATGACAAGCTGTCTCGATCGCTTCTCCCCAAAAATGTTTCGGTGTCTTGTATTCATCAAGCATCGTTCTTGCCATCTCTATGAGCGTTCGGTTCTTCCTCTCAACAACTCCATTTTGTTGAGGAGTGTACGTAGCCGAGAACTCATGTAGAATCCCTTCCTCATCGAGAAAAGAGTCTACATTGGCGTTCTTGAACTCCGTTCCATTGTAACTCCGAACTTTCTTGATCTTCACCTCAAATTGATTTTGGGCCTTTTTGGCAAAGGTCTTGAAGATCCTCTAAACCTGCGATTTATCATCAAGGAAAAATACCCACGTAAATCTGGAATAATCATCAACTATAACTAGACCAAAGGAGTTACCACCAAGGCTTTTGTAAGCATTGGGACCGAAGAGATCCATATGAAGAAGCTCAAGCGGTCTCCTAGTGGTCATGATGTTTTTCACGGGATGACTTCCACCAACTTGTTTTCCTGCTTGACAAGCACTACAAAGTCTATCTTTGTCAAAGAAAACATCTTTAACACCAAGAATATGATCACCTTTGATTAGCTTGTCTAGGTTACGCATACCAACATGTCCTAGCCTTCTATGCCACAACCAACCTTTAGAGGATTTAGCAATGAAACAAGCTCTAGGTTGGGCTTTCTTAGTGAAATCAACAATATATAGATCACCTCTACGTATACCGGTAAAAGCCATGTTTTGATTATCACGACGAAAGACTTGGCAATCTACTTTGGTGAATAGCACATTGAATCCAAAGTCAGCTAATCTAGACACGGAAAGTAAATTGTATCCAAGAGATTCAACAAGCATGACATTTTGAATAGAGCTATCATGAGATATGGCCACCTTACCAAGGCCAAGTACCTTACCTTTGGAGTTGTCTCCAAAAGTCACATACTTGCGTGGGCCATCGTTCTTTGCAAGCTCTCGAAACATGTCTTTGTCTCCGGTCATGTGATCGGTGCATCCACTATCAAGAATCCACTCTTTTCCACCGGACATGTAGTCTCTCATATTTGCCATAAGATTGAGACTCTTCATGACCTTGTCTAGCTCGGTGTCCGAATCAGAGTAATCATCATCATGCTCATGCTCATCATCATATTGACCCATAGATTGTTCATCATCAACACCTAGGTCAATTTGATAAGTACTTGCATTAGTTTGGTCAATGGAACAATAATCTTCGGAATGCAATGCAAGAGCATTTCTAATTATAATATTGATAAGACTGGGATCACCCTTCTTTTTCATAAGATCACGAAGCTCAAAGAAGCATTTATCAAAGTTAGGATCATTGGGGTGCAACTTATCAAATTCAATAGTCTTGTGTAGAATTTCATCAAGACTTCTCAG
>LR738709.1:222409837-222551095 GCA_902687465.1 Secale cereale
GGGGAAGGAGACAGTGGTATGGACCAAGTGCTATTCAAGGAAGGAAAGCCTTGCCGAGAAGCAAACAGAATACAAAAGCTAAGTTGCCGAAGTTTGAGCATTCAAAATTTTAAAATTATTAGTTATCTTCCTTGAACGACCACACTTTGTATGGAAAACATGTGCGCAGAGGAACCTACCCGTGGCTAACCGCGCCCTTACTTTGTTTCGAGCATGCTCAACGGCTTAAGTGAGCTGCGACAAGTGTCACGCCCTTATTTCGTTTCCGAGTTCGCTCAGCAACCTAAGTGTGCTGCGACTAGCTGCGGCAAGGTTTCTTGCCGGCGAGGGCATTGCCAGCAGGCTGCTAGGAGTCCCGCACTCAGCGCTCGCGGCAAGGGTCCCTTTGCCGGCAAGTTCCCTAAAAGCTTAAGGTGGAAAGCATACAAAGTGAAGGGATTAAGCAAGAGAGATAACACTGCATATACTATCCAAAATAAAGTTATATTACAAGATAACTTGCCGCTGTTCTAACCAACTACTATCCATGACTAAATCGACAGCGGCAAGGGAAGCAGAAAGAAGGGAGCCTAATCTACATGGTCTCCGTCAACCCTCTTGATCTTGCCCGCCTTGGCCACGATGTGGGCAACTCGTGCCTTCAACGCTTCCAGGTCAGCTTCGGGCGGCAAGGTCCGGAGGACGTTCTCGAGATTAATCCCGGGGTTGCGGTAGACGATCTTCGTCAACACCCGCTCCAAAGTACCCATGCAAAGCCGGCGCGCCTCGTTAGCCAGCTGAGTGGGGACCCTCTCCCGTAGCTGCGCGAGGGCCGGCGCCACTCCCCTGAAGAACAAGCTCAGCTTGGCGCTGTGGGGGAGGCTCTCGTCGGGGGAGTACACGAGGTGCTCCGCCCTCAGCGCCACCATCTCCTTGTCGGTGTTGGCGGCAGAGGCGACGAGCTCCTCGGTCCACTGCTCCACCGCCCGCTGGAAGTTGTTCTGTGACAGAGCGGCACTGTCCAGCAGCGCCCTTTCAGCCCGGAGATCGTCCTTCAACTTAGACTCCCTGTCCCGAGCCCTGTCAAGCGACTCAGTAAGAGTGGACAATTTCAGCTCCAAGTCTGCGATGGAGTCCTTGGCATCGTTGAGCTCTTTGCCCTTCTCAGAGAGTTGGACCTGCAGCTCCGAGTGGCTGTGGGCATCCTTCTCCCTTTCAAGTTTGAGCACGGCAACCTTATCCTCGCTCGTCTTCAGATCAAGCTCCAACCGCGCCACCCTCGCCTCCAGGTCCCTCTTGGCGGTCTCTGCGGCAGCAGTGGCATCCCTCGCCTCCTGCAGGGCCTCGCCAATGGCCTGCTCGCGCGCGGTAAGGTCGTCCTCGTGGCTATCGAGGTCGACCTTTTGCTGGTTCAGCGCTCCTTCCCGCCGAGCCAGATCCTCGGCGGCCAGTCGATGCTGCTCCTCAACCTCGGCCTTCTCGAGGATGAACGCCTGGTGCGCCTCGGCGAGCTCCTCCCGCTCCTCCACCAAGTTCCGGAGGGCCGCTTGGTTGGCGGCGCGGAGCTCGGCGGCGCGCTTCTCCAAGTCGATGTTAGCCTTGGCGGCCAGAGCCTCTCGGGACTCCAGCTTGGCCTGCCTGGCTTGGTACAAGGCCAGAAGCCGGCGCAGGAGCTGCTCCTCTTCGGGCTCACTGCTGCTGCCGGGCGCGTCGACAACCTTCAGCCCGGCGGAGGTGAGGACTTCTCCATTGAAGCTCTCACCCTCCACGGGTTCCATTGATGAGGACGCCCACGGGACTTGGATGAAGACCCCGTTGGCGGCCTCCAGATAGATACCCGGCCCAGTCGCGGCGGCGGAGGGGTCGGCGGCCGGTGCAGCGTCCGGCGCTCCTGCGGCCTCGGGGCCATCAGTGCGGTCGCCGGTCCCCTCCCTAGCTGCCACGTCAGTGGCCGTGGGGGTCTCGTCGGCGACGGGCTCGTCAGCAGTGGCGGCGTCGCCAGCATTGTCACGCACTTCCTCCTCAGCGATGGTCTCCGTCTCCATCGGCTCCGGGAGAGGCGGATCTGGCAACAGAAAAAGAAGAAAAGAAGAATCGTCAAGCAAATATCCAAGAAAGAAGAGTTCAGAAGAAGGAAAGTACAAGGGTTTACCTGCGCGGGCCTCTTCAATGACGGGGTACCTCGCCGGGGAGTTCTCCCTTGGCGGCGTAGTAGTGGCCCCCGCCGGCGGAGGGCTGCTGGCGCCTTCCCTTGGCGGGGTGCCCTCCCTTGTCGGGGTGCTCGCCCTTGGCGGGGTACTCGCCCTTGGCGGAGTACCCGCCCTTGGCGGAGCACCCTCCCTCGCCGGGGAGCTCCTCCTTGGCGGGGACGGTGGGACAAGCGGCTCGTCGGGAGCAGTCTCTTGACGCTCCTGCGGCTGCGGCTCCACTTCTGCACAAGACAACAAGCAAACAAGACATCAATAAGGACAAGAAGCTCAAGCGCGCCCGATAAGCAGAAAAGTGAACAAGGAACTTACGCTGGGGGCTGCTCTCCGGAGCAGCAGGCTGGTCCGGCAAGCCTGTCGCGGGCACGTCTCCTGCCGCGGCGACGGGCTCGTCGTCCTCAAGGTCAACCACAGGGATCTTGGCCCTCTTCGCCATCCTCTGGGTCAGGGTCCTGGAAGCCAAACAAGATCAGAACCAAGCAAGAGAATTCAAGACAAGAACAAAAATCAAAGGAAATAAAAGTTGCAAGTGCTTACTCTTCCTCCTCCTCGTCGGAGCTAAGGGTGGAGAAGTCAAATTCCGCCTCGCGCATCCCAGCGCGAGGAGCTGGAGGAGTAGGCTCCCTCGGGCGCTTGGCGGGCTCCGGAGCCGTGGGTTGCGAAGACCCCGCGTCGGTCGTCGCCGAGGACTGAGGAGCAGAAGGAACACCAGAACCGCTCCGGGAAGATCCCCCTCCGCTCGCCGCTGGGACACGGGGCGCCTCCTTGACGACCTTGCTCGTCGTGGTGGCGCGCGTCGCCCGACGCTTCGGCTGCTGTCGGGGCGCCGGCTGCTTCACCGTCTCAGTGGTCTTGCGGAGGCGCTTCTTCGGCTATGGCGGAGGACTTGGCGGTGGCGGAGAGTTCTCCAAGGATGAGGAAAGGTCGTCGAGGTTCAGTGACCCGCTCGAGTCTTCATCGGAATCGCCCGATTCGGCGTCCTCCTCGGTGGGCTCACTGGACTCAGTGCCTTGCCCGGCAGCCTCGCTTGTCCCGGCAGGCTCCCCGGAAGGCTTCCCGGCGGGCCTCAGCAGTTTGAGGATTTCTTCCTCCTCGGCCCGGCTCATTGCATTCGCTGCTTCTGCTTCCTCCACGGTGTACCCGAACTCACCCGCGGCCGCCGCTGCGGCGGCCTCCTCCATTCTGTTGGCTGTGTATGCCACGTCCCGGTCGATGGTCGCGCGGGTGAGGCCCTTCTTCTCGTCGGGGTTGCGCGGCCGTTCAACCAGGTTGTCAAAGAAGGTCTGCACGGTCTCTTCTGAAGGCATCAGCCAAGTAGGAGCAACCCCGTGGGAGTCGCACTCAGGCATTATCGCACGGATAGCACTAATGGCAGAGTTGTTGCATAATGGAACCACTCCGTCCGACGGGGTGAACCACTCCGGGTGCTTGGGGTCATGCTTGAACAGCTCCCGGATCATCCCCTTGAGTTCCAAGACGGTGAAGTTATAATTCAGCCCGGGGTGCAGCCTCATGAAGTCTGTCGCGTTGCTGAACTCCCAAGCGGGCCTCTTCCTGTCCTGCAAGGGGGCAATGCGGAGACGAAGGAAATCCGCCCCGAACTCGCCTACAGTAAGGTTGGCGGCCCGGAGGCGGAGGATCCTAGTGAGGGCAATCTGCAACTTATCGTCCTCCGGGGCCAAGTCACTCCAATCCTTGCCGCGCACTATTGCCGCTCGGCGCGGGGAGGTAAACTGCTGGGGTTCCTCTTCCATGACCCAGCACCAATCAGCCCTCTACTCCTCCCACTTGCCGCGGAGCTCTCCAATCAAGTACGCCTCTTTCTTGTTAAGCCTGAAGATCCAGGAGATGCCACCGGAGAGTGGAGATCCAGACTCTACTCTAGGTGTGAAGAAGTGGCGGAAGAGAGCTACGTTGGGATGGACCCCGACAAAGTTTAACGGCCATTGTAAGAACGGCATTCGGGGTTAAATCTAGGAGGTGGAAGCCGTACGTGTTCATCACATCGCAGAAAAGCTCAGAATACGGAGGACAAAGGCCACAGTGGAAGAACAAAGCGAAGTAGTGGTAACCTCCCGGGTACATGTCGATGGCTTCGGCGGGGAGGACCCTGGTGCGTGGGTGAGCTTTCGTCTCCCTCGCCCAGAACAGGTAATAATTGTCCCGCAGCTCCCTCGCGCCGAGCCTCGGCAGGAAGACCACCATCCTCTTCCGCATGGCTGCCAGCTTCGCTGCCTTGTCGGACTTCTCTTTCTTTGCCTTGTCGCTCTTCGCCTTGTCGCTCTTCGGGGCCATGGCGGGGACGGCGAGGGAGGTCGACGGCGCTGCGGATGCTGGAGACGGCGGAGGAAGGGTGGAGCTCGGCTCTCTGTCGACCTTTGGGGAGGCGGAGAGCGGCGGGGGTTTCCGGAGATTGAAGACACAATGAAGCAATAGGGGGAAGTGGGGGACGTTCCGCATTTTCCCATTAAAGAAACAGGCCACGATCTCTCCCACGACGCCGCAATCGACGCGTGCCGTTAGGGAGAGATGCGGCGGATAAGGAGAGGGATATGGCGCGACGTGGGCCGCGTGTGCCCGTGCACTGTTTTGGGCCTGGCCCAACAGCGCTCGGAACCGTGTGCGGCCTAGGCCCGGGGGCTCCTGTCGGTGTACTAAAGTAGGGGTACCTTAGTATCCCGACTTGTGCACGGGCAGTAGCAGCGTCCCGTGGTCGGGCTCACCACGTGCCCGCCAAAGCCCGCTCTAGTTCCCTTAAAGCCATTCAAGAACAAAGGATACAAGTCAGAAGAACAAGGCCTCGGCAAGAGGAGCTTGCCGGGAAGGCTGCTCCAAGCACAAGACCACTCTATTTTCACAGGACCCTGGCAAGAGGAGCTTGTCAGGAAGACAAGAAAACAGCACCTCAGAAGACATATCGTGGCGCATCACGCGCCCCGGCAGGACCCGGGGAGCGACAAGCTTCCGGGCCCGGCAAGAGAGCCACCCCGGCAAGGTGCTTGCCGGGGGAAGCTTTCACTGTGTGCCCGCGCTCCAGCTCATCTGTCCACGCGTCGCCCTGGGGCCCTTCCAGGGGCACGTGGCAGATGGCTGTGCAGCCTGGGGTACACGGTGGCGAGCCGCGGTGACGAGGCCACCATCGTGGCGAACGGAGACGCCCGGGCGGACGCTTTTGGAGTGACGGCGATGGGCATTCAATGCCCTTGTCCCCCACCGTCAGGGTTAGGTATAGACCACTGTACATACACTGTTTATGCATTGTTCCATCTACCACCAATTTTACGCTTTTACCCTCATCTACGTTGACACCTGTCGGTGACCCCTTTGAGCTATAAAAGGAGGCCCATGCACAACGTAGAGGGGGTTCGGTTCCAGAAACTTGATCACTCCCACGCTCGGTGTAGCTAGTACTGTAGATCTTCTTGCTCCCGAGCCAAGAACTCAATACAACCAAGGCAGGAGTAGGGTTTTACGCATCCGTGCGGCCCGAACCTGGGTAAACTGCTCGCGTGTGCCCCTCGATCTGCTCTTCGTGCTCCCTCCGCTCCCTTGCCGGACCGAAAAGGGGCTCCGGTCCCATAGGTGTTCGCGGGCGATCAGTTTCCCCGACAGAGTGGCAAGCCAATGAGTACTTTGAATGTACTCGCAAGCAACCCAAGTGTGATGACAGAATAATTATGCAAAGCTCTACTGCTAAATTGGCAGTTTTGCGGAAAGCCAGGTTTTTCACATGCAAGTATGATCAACATATAACATGGATATGCATGTGTCTGTAACAAGTATCAGGAGGTCACAGACATCAATATCGAGAAAGAGTTGTAATCAACTCATGTTCAAGCTCATTGTGACTTCCTCACAATCACATCAACAAATCCACCGTACCGTGTTGTTTCCTCACACACACACACCAGGTTTCGCAAACATTGGACGTAGCCCAAGAGCGGTTACCCAACTGTCCTTGACCGTGGACACGGCTATTCGAATAGTTTTACACTCTGCAGAGGTTGTGCACTTTACCCACAAGATCTGGGGAACTTCCGTGTCATCCACGACCCGCGGTACCTCAAGTACCCGGGGTAAGCACCCGATCACTATCTTTCCCTAGACGACACTAACATAGAGTCCACTCGATTGGTAGTAACCCCCGTGCCCACATCTTACATCTTAATAATTGTGGAGACTTGCTCCCATATTCATCACATACCACTAACACGGGGTACCAACGGTGTGTTCGGTGCCCTGTGAAAACAGTCATGGCCGCCTATCCAAGCACGACCCCGTCCCGAGAGTGACCTCAAGTCACCCCCGTCACTAGTAATGTGGGCACCATGCTAGTATCGACCTAGGTAATCAATAATGTCCTTTCCCATATAAGGGTAGAGTGGTTGCACATGTATGGTTGGAATAACGGTGGCAACTTAAACCAATCCGTTTTGAAAACAACACACACACTTGTCTCGGTACACCACTTCGTCATCAAGTGGTTACCCATCTCACCATCTCCCTCGGCATAAATGGCACCCGACGGGGTTCCGAAAAGTCTTTTGAAAGTATTCGGCCTCCGTCACCATGCATATACCCGTCCCATTTGCGTAGCCACTATTAAAGCAACCTAACTACTCCCACCCACATAACCCAGATAGGAAGGTAGGGTCATGTTTGATGCAAGTTTCAATAGCAAGGTAACAAAGGCACCAACCAAAGTGGTCACTTCTTCTACATGATTCTGATGCATTGATAATAAGGTGGTATGGGACATGCATAAAAAGGTTTCTCGAACATGGTCAAAGGGCTGCTTGCCTTATTCTTCCGAGTCTTCAAACCTTCTGGTCCATCTCCGAGTATTCCGTTTATTTCGTCAACTAACGATGGAAACAATCATAATAAGCAACACAATCAAAGCAAAAATAAAAGTGCTCTAAAAATAGGAGTTGGACTTTTCTAGGATACCTCTGGTCATATGAAAAATAACCAAGGTGGTTTCATAGGTATTGGATCAATGAATAGTTTGGATCATTTCAATATGATGGAACCAAGGGGTTTATGGATTTGAAAGGAGTGTACAGAAATATATTCTTGAATGATGAGCAAAGGCACCCATCAACAAGTCATGATTTTAGAAGCATCTAGGAGTTGGTTTCATTGGATTTGGAATTCAAATGATTTTCCTAGGATTTTGCAAAGCTGATAAATATGAAGAAATGGCTCAATATTTGGTGGGGTACAGAAAGTGTTAATAAAAATGTTCCCAAACTAAGTTTGGATATGACAAGCATCTAGGAATTTGAACCACTGCATTTGGATCAAATTTGAGCCCTCTGTGATTTTCTAAAGTTCATCACAGAAAATGAAATAAGGGTATTTGATAATTATTTGTGAAGGAAATGTCTCTGGAATAATGTGCATGTTGCACCATGTGATAGAGCATGATTTATGGAGTCACTGTAAATTTGAATCACCAATTTTGGAGTTCAAATGAATTGTTTAAGCATTTTTGAAGTTGACTAGATAAAGAAAAAAGGAAAAAGGGAGGGGTTATACCCTTCGCTGCGCTCAGGGCGGTGGATAGCCTGTGGGCCAGCCCTGCGGCTCGGCTAAGCGGGCGGAGGTGGTGACGCCGAAGGCGTCCTGGCAGAGTACGCCTCCACGCGGGGGAAGCGGCGTCTGCTGTCCCGCCTCCACTTAAAAATCGGCGGGCCCAGCGTTGGAGTCGCTGACTCGCGGGGCCCCCTGCCAGCTGGGTCACTGACGCGCAGGGCCCAGTGTTCAGGCCATCTTCAACCTCCCGCCGTGCGTCCTCACCGTGGGGACGAGTGGCTCCCGCCGGCGATTTGCCGGGGCCACAGAGCGTCTCCGGCGACGCTCCGCCCACCGGCGTGCTTAGGAGGGCACGCCGCACCCATCCATGTATTGCACGCATGCCGGGGAGGGCTAAAGTGGCGACGACTTGGATGACCGCGGAGGCGACCGTCGGTGTAGTTTGGCACAGCGGGGAAGAGGCGGGGGAAGGAGGAGCTGGAGCTTGGGGTGAGTCTGGGACGGTGCTGAGGTGGTGCTGGAGCGGCTAGGTGGAGGGGAAAGGGCCTGAGGCGCCCGAATTTAGGCGGCGGCCAGCGGCTCTGCTCCGGCCGTAGTGATGGCTGGAGGGCACTGGAGGAGGAGTGGGACGGTCCAAGAGGATCAGGAGAGGGAGAGGGAGTCCAGGGCATAGAGAGGGAGGCTCGGTATGGCCTTATGTGGCGAGGCCCTGGTGCACCTTGGGTGGCATCCGCGGCCATGGCCAAGGCAGTGCTAGGGGACGGAATTGGCACACAAGCCCTTGTCTAGGGTGTTCGTGGGCATGGTCTAGGACCAGGGAGAGAAGAAAGGGAGCGGGGGAACGGTCAGAGGAGTCGCGCGTGTGAGCTTGCTCACTGGAGCTCGGGGTCGGCCGGTGCGCGTGCGAGCAGGGGTGAGAGAGGAGGGGGCCGACCGCCCAGCAGGTTGCGGACGTCGAGGCAGCCTCGGGGGACACGAGGGGGGAGGCCCTATGTGGTCGGGGCCGGTGATTGGGGGCGGCTACAGTGCGCCAGGGCACTGTAGCGCGCTCCAGAGCACCCGTTTGGCCTGCATGGCCGTGCCCGCGCTGCTCTGGACGCGTCCCTCATGCCCAATGCTGTCTAGGGGGTCCGGGGAGGAGTAAAGAAATGGTCTGTGGCCTTGGATGCTCTAGGAAGCCACTGGAATGAGGAGGGAGGTGAAGAAGAAGGTGAAAACTGTTGTCCAGAAGAGTAAGTTGGGGTTTTACCCCCTCCAATGATTGAGCTGAGGCCATAGAGAAGTTACTGGGGGTAGAAGATGATCAGGAGAAGCTGTGGTAAGAATTTGAGGTAAAGGAAAATAGTAAAAGGGGTCCAAACAATGGTTTTGGTAATTTGACAAAAGGTGTTTGATCAGGTTTTAGGCAAACAAAATAGCTCCAATTGACATGATACTTAACAGGATCAATTGTCACATATAACTAGGGCCTTCCACCAAATTTGAGCTCATTTGGGCAAAATTGCCAATGTAACTTTGGTGAACCCTAGAAATCAACAGAAATGGTTTCTCCATGTTTGAGTTGAGCTATTCATCTCCCCTTGATGCACCACTTGGTGTAGCATCATCATTTGGGGGTTATGATCATGCCCACAAAGTTTGAGGCCCCAGGTAAAAAGTTGACAATGTAGAGTTGTTCAAATTAGAATTTGAACAGAAATGGTTTTGGGGCAGTTAGACCAAGTTATGCTTCTCCCAAACTTGTGCCATTTGGCATAGATGCATAATTACATCATTTTAGTATGTGCACCAAGTTTGAGAGCATTTGGACAAGTTTGGCAATGTAAAGTTGCTCAAACTTCAAAATGGACATAATTGGTTTTGAGGGGATTAGAGGATGTTCCCTTGATCTTCAAGGCATGAGGCTTTGCAAGATCATTAAATATGTCATATATGACATGATAGAATTTCCCTGGAATTTTTGGAGAATATTCCCCATGTAAATATTTCAAAAGCTTGAAATATCGAGAAAGGGTTTTGGAAGGATTTGTCCAATATTTTGAACATGACCATGTGTTGAAACTCTTATATATGGACAATATATGTCCTATGAGTTTCCCTGAATTTTGGCAAATATTTTTGAAATGATTAAATAATTTTTCCCTATTAAAGACCATTTCTGGCCTTAAGAAAAAACTTTTAAATAAAATATAAAAATAACTTTTAAAATTATAACTTTGTGGTTTCTGGGAGTCCCATACCTAATAGGATTCAAATATACTTTTTGAAAGATTTTCCACACCCTAAATAAGGTACTTGTAGTGCAAACCTCAATTCAGGGGTTTTTGGAAAACTAATTTTAGAAAATACTATTTGGCCAAAATATTTTTATAAGAAAATTCTATGCTGGTCTATACACATGGCATGATCATTGGGAAAAGGTTTTGGATCAAGGAGATGAAGTATAAGAGTTGGAGGATTTATTTGATTTTTAGAGCACTAGCAAACAGCAGACAAAAGTCAAATCAAGCAAAGTCAAAAACACACAATTTTTTTTGTAAATCCACATTTTTAACATGAAAATTAGCTTAAGCAAAGTGACATGAAAATCAGGGTGTGACACTCCCTCCATGTTGCAAGACCTTCTCGTCGCCAGCACCGCCCCCTATGCTCCATCGTCAGCCACCACGCCCCCGCCTCGTTCTCCCACCTCACCTGCTACCGTGCTCGGCCCGAGCGCCGCCGCGTCATGGCGCCCGCACCCACAAGCGCATCGCCGCCGCCTTCGCGCCTACCGCCACCATCGTGCCCGAGCATCGTCCTCCTCGACGCCGGCCCCGTCACCAAGCGTTGTCCGCTCGTCGCCCCTCCCGTGTCTCCGTCTCCACCTTGCCACCCGCCGGCGACCAAGGCTGCCGGTCCACGCCTGCCACTTCGTTCCTCTGCTCCGCCACCGGAGGCCGCCATGGGAACCAGCCTACCTACCATGGGGTTGCTGCCCCGTGCACCCCCACTACCTTGGTGCCTTCTGTCACGTGCCACGACAAGTCTAAGGACCTCACTACTTCAGGATGCTGCTAACGCGACACTACGATCAGAGACCGTTCGAGAAACTGTGTGTGATGCAGTAATCACAAACGGTGGTGTATGAAAACCGTCAAAAAGGTGAAACCATTTGCGATGGAGGATGCATCAAACATGGTTTAGATTTCAGTTGCGTGTGCGATGAAGGGCATACGGTTAAGTTCAATTAACTGTTTGCGGTGAGGAGGAACAAAAGAAACGGGCAGCCAGATGAAGGCGTGTGCGATGTAGAGCATATGTTTAAGTCGGATGAACTATTTGTGATTAGGCAACACAAAAGAAACGGTCAGGCAGATCAAGGTGTGTGCGATATACGGCATGCGGTTCACTCGGATGAACTGTTTGTGTTGAGACAAGAGAACATAAACGGTTCAATATAAGAAGATGTGTGTGATACGCGGCAAACAGGTCTATAATAAAAAATGTGTGCTAAGACCGATAATAACACATATGGTTGCTCCTAATAAGACATGTGTGTTGTGCGATGGGATTGCATGCATACAGAACAACGTAGTATATATATACACACACTTATAAGGACATGGTTGCATAACCAAATTAAACATCCACTTACATAGGTGGCTACTATACAACCATGACATTTTCACACACCAAAGTAAACTATTACATGCATAATTACATAGGAGGCTACTACACACATGACATTCCCACACACCAATAAAGTAAACTATATATTAGATGCACGATCAACTAGCATAAACGATCATCTGATCATCACCTACTTCTTGGGACGCTTGCTCTGCTTGTGGCCCGATCCGGGCTCGTCGATTTGGGTAACAAGGCACTTCCTCATGTCAACAATCCGCATGTGCGTCTCGTAGCATGTGTACACGCTCTTGGCCACGAACCTGAGGTGAGGTTCATCCAGTTGCCGCATCCAGGCCCTGTGCCAGGATACGGGACTTGTTCTCTTGACATCTTGCTTCATCTTTTCATAGTAGGGGTCGATGATGGCCGAGGCGAGTTCATCCAGGGAGTCCTTCTTCGTGCTACCCCAGACCCTATAGTGCTCACAGATTTCGGTAAGGTTCTGGCAGGCCAAGCCCGTAACCTTGAGTGCTTTTACATCGTTGGTGGTTTCCACTGTGGTGAACTTGTAGTCGGTGTTGTTTACTAACCTGTTAAAATGGTCGCATGGCTCTGTGGCCATGCAGTAGTGGTAGATGAGGACATGATGGCTCACACACAACTTGGCAACGACAACCTTCTGATCTATGTCGGGACGACCGGTGGTGTACTGTAGGTCGATGCCGACCACCTTGTACTTGTCTCCAGCAAGAAACTGCTCAACGGTGTTGATGTAGTCGTCCACCATGGCCGGGTCGATGGTGTACACCACCGAGAGATCCGTCTCCCTCGCGTGGGTCTCCACTCTATGCTCACTGAACTCCATTGGTGTGCTTGTTGTTTTGTGGGGCGCGATCGAAAGGTTGAAGAGACTAAGGTTATAATGGCCGCAGGAATTAAAGGGGAAGCCGGACGGCCAGGAATATCAGCAGGCTCTTGATGGCAGTTCTAATTTGCAGTGGATAACTCTGCACGTAACTTCATCGCGTGGCAACGCGCGTTGCGCAACCACATGCATACGGGGCCCCCGACGTGATCGTGTGCATGCCCAACCGTTGGCAGATCACGCGCGGAGGGACGCGAGCAGAGCGCGCCGCGGCGCCTAACGACGAGCACATCGCGCTGCGGCGCCTAACGACGGGATAGACCTTCATTAAAGGCAATCAAAATAAGACTGGAATGGACATGTCTGTATTGAGAAAATTAAAGGGATCGCACATGGCTGTATTTACTAGAACGAGAATGCAATAGCAAAA
This sequence comes from Secale cereale, assembly GCA_902687465.1. Lineage (NCBI taxonomy): Eukaryota > Viridiplantae > Streptophyta > Magnoliopsida > Poales > Poaceae > Secale > Secale cereale. The sequence continues at coordinate 222,422,469 of LR738709.1, forward strand.
TAAGAATTAAGACCACGATGATGCGATCGCAGTGGTGGTTACAGTAGGCAAGAAGAAAGATGCATCCATCAATGTACGACCTCCTCCTCCTCAACTTAGTGCGCGGCCGGGTCACTGACCGGTGGCTAAGGAGCGGTGGCTTTTGTGGAGAAGTCAAGGTGCTTCTCAGCAAAGGCATCCAAGGCTTCCAGCCGGCTGAAGAAGGCCAACGTCGTAGCGTCCTCACTGGCCTTGTAGATACCTATGTACATGATTTTCTCATACACATGGATGTGTAGGTCGAAGGTTTCTTGCAGGGTGAGGTCCTTCACGGCGAGCGCGACCTCCAGGTGGCCATTCTTTGTGGCGTCGACGGGCAGTCGCAGGGCCACCAGTGCTTGAAAGATTTTCCGACCATGGAGGCCGATTAGGGTTGCAGGCAATGAGGAGCCCGGGCGCACGGGCTGGAGGAGTACGGTGATGTCTTCCGCAAGCTTCTTGACGACAGTGAACCTGTTGGTGGTGGGAATGATCATCTGGTCTAACTAAGAGTCGTAGCTGGCGTCGACGGCGGCCATCCACCAGCCGGTCACCAACACCGTATGGAGACGATCCATGAGGCCATGGCGGAGGCCAGCGTCGTGGACCATCTTGCACAGCTGCTGGCTGCTCGCGCGCATCGCCGCCATGGGTCTAGAGTGGGCACTGTTGTGCTTATTAGTGTAGGTTCTTAGGAAAATGCTTAGGTGCGTACGATGTGGTAGATGCATTGGAATGGAGGGGCGCCTTTATATGAGTGCAAAATGTGTTGCATTCACATCGTGTTGCCTCATTTCCCGGTCCTCCCATTACTTCCCTCATGCATTCACACGATGCTAACTGAAGGAGGATGCATCATTGGGTGTTCAACATTTAGGGAACTGCTACCCTATCCATCGTCTGCATTAAAGTCGTATCGGGAACTGCGCTGCCCACTGTCAAATCGAATAGTAATGCGCCACCCGCTCCACGCCTGGCTGAACATGCCTTCCTCACCTCCATCTATGCTTAATTACAGAATTTTAGTTGCAAAAATTAGATACTTCTAGTGATTTTTAGCTTCATATTTTGACAAATTGTAGTGTTACAAGGTTGGAAAATGACAATGTTACTCGATCAACAAATGTCAATCTTTCTAGTTTGACAAATGGCAACATACCCAATATTACAGATGCCAATCTTACCAAATTGTTTGTAAGTGGTTCACACGGGTCATCCAAAAGAACCGTTTGTGTTCGAGAGATTCACAAATCCTGCTCCCACTTTGCCACGTCATGTTGATGCAGCTCCATGATAGCATGCCAAGTTTCATGTTGATGCCGCTCCATGATAGCATGCCAAGTTTCATGAATTTTAGACGAGTTTTGGATTTACTATAATTTAAAAACTAGGTATGTCAATGTTTAAAGCCGAGTGACGGTGGCAGGGTGTTCGACATTCATTCCCATTTCTTGCATGGGACCTAAGCATTCACCCAAGGACAAAGATTTGATTTTTCAATAAATTTATATGCACGAGAGCATGTGCATGTAGTTCAAATTTGAATTATGCACATAAATGCATTGAAAACTTACTTAATGCATAAAACGGTCCAAACGAACCCCGAAAAATCACAAAAAATAACACAACACTCCAGTTGTTCTATGTTGACACGAGAAAATAATTGAAAGCAATAAGAGGCAATGGATATTGTTTTTCCCCCAAAGTTGGGGCGGTCCCTACCGAAACCATCATGCTTGTTGTTAGAACCTCTGGTCTATGAGAAGCATATACCCAAACCTGCCCCAAATGGGACAAACTCTGTACCACGGCATGTTGATGCCGCTCCATGTTAGCATGCCAAGTTTCATGAATTTTAGACGAGTTTTCGATTTACTGGAATTTAAAAACCAGGCATCTCAATGTTTGGCCAGCAATCAACGGTGCCATGGTGTTTGAAGTTCATTCTCATTTCTTGCATGGGACCTAAGCATGCACCCACGGACAAAGATTCCATTTTTTAACGAATTTATATGCACTCGAGCATGCGCATGTAGTTCAAATTTGAATTATGCACATAAATGCATTATAAACTCAATTAATGCATAAAAATGTCCAAATGAACCCCGAAAAATCACAAAAATTCACACAACACTCCTGTTGTTCTATGTTGACACAAGAAAAAAAATTGAAAGCAATTAGAGGCAATGGATATCGTTTCGTACCCAAAGGTGGGACGTTCCCTACCGAAAACCATCATGCTTGTTTTGAGAACCTCCAGTTTGTGAGACGCGTATACCCAAACCTTCTCAAAATGGGACAAATTTTGTACCACGGCATGTTGATGCCGCTCCATGATAGCATGCCAAGTTTCATGAATTTCAGACGAGTTTTGGATTTACTAGAATCTAAAAACCATGCATCTCAAAGTTTTGCCGGCAATCAACGATGCCGTGGTGTTTCAAATTCATTCCCATTTCTTGCATGGTACCTAAGCATGCACTCAAGGACAAAGATTTGATTTTTCAACGAATTTATATGCACTGGAGCATGCGCATGTAGTTCAAATTTGAATTATGCACATAAATGCATTGAAAACCCACTTAATGCTAAAAATATCCAAACGAACCCCAAACAATCACAAAAAATCACACAACACTCCTGTTGTTCTATGTTTACATGAGAAAAAACTAGAAAGGAATAAGAGGCAATGGAAATTGTTTCGTCTGGAAAGGTGGGACGTTCCCTACCGAATACCATCATGCTTGTTGTCAGAAGCTCCGATTTGTGAGAAGCATATACCCAAACCTTCCCCAAACGGGACGACATTTGTACCACGGCATGTTGATGCCGCTCCATGATAGCATGCCAAGTTTCATGAATTTCAGACGAGTTTTGGATTTACTAGAATTGAAAAACCATGCATCTCAATGTTTTACCGGCAATCAACCGTGCCATGGTGTTCAAAATTCATTCCCATTTCTAGCATTGGACCTAAGCATGAACCCAAGGACAAAGATTTGATTTTCCAACGAATTTATATGCACTGGAGCATGTGCATGTAGTTCAAATTTGAATTATGCACATAAATGCATTGAAAACTCACATAATGCATAAAAATGTCTAAACGAACCCTGAAAAATCACAACAAATCACACAACACTCATGTTGTTCTATGTTGACACGAGAAAGAAACTTTAAAGCAATAAGAGGCAATGGATATCATTTCGTCCCCAAAGGTGGGACGTTCCCAACCGAAAACTGTCATGCTTGTTGTGAGAAGGTCCGGTTTGTGATTGCATGCCAATTTTCATGAACTTCAGACAAGTTTTGGATTTACTACAATTTGAAAACCAGGCATCTCAATATTTTTCCGGCAATCAACAGTGCCATGATGTTTGAAATTCATTCCCATTTCATGCATGGGACCTAAGCATGCAGCCAAGAACAAAGATTTGATTTTCCAACGAATTTATAAGCATTGGAGCATGCACATGTAGTTAAAATTTTAATTATGCACATAAATGCATTGAAAACTCACCTAATGCATAAAAATGTTCAAACAAAGCCCCGAAAAATCACAAAAATTCATACAACACTCCTGTTGTTCTATGTTGACACGAGAAATAAACTTGAAAGCAATAAGAGGCAATGGATATCGTTTCGTCCCCAAAGGTGGGACGTTCCCTACCGAAAACCATCATGCTTGTTTTGAGAAGCTCCGATTTGTGTGAAGCATATACCCAAACCTTCCCAAAATGGGACAAAATTTGTGCCACTACATGTTGATGCCGCTCCATGATAGCATGCCAAGTTTCATAAATTTCAGACAAGTTTTGGATTTACTAGAATTTGAAAACCAGGCATCTCAATGTTTTGCCGGCAATCAACGGTGCCACGGTGATTGACATTCATTCGCATTTCTTGCATGGGACCTAAGCATGCAACCGAGGACAACGATTTGATTTTTCAACGTATTTATATGCACTGGAGTATGTGCATGTAGTTCAAATTTGAATTATGCACATAAATTCATTGAAAACTCACTTAATGCATAAAAATGTCCAAACGAACCCCGAAAAATCACACAACACTCCTGTTGTTCTATGTTGACACGAGAAAAAAACTTGAAAGCAATAAGAGGCAATGGATATCGTTTCGTCCCCAAAGGTGGGACGTTCCCTGCCGAAAACCATCTTGCTTGTTGTGAGAAGCATATAACCAAACCTGCCCCAAATGGCACAAAATTTGTACCACGACATGTTGATGCCGCTACATGATAGCATGCCAAGTTTCATGAACTTCAGACGAGTTTTGGATTTACTAGAATTTAAAAACTAGGCATCTCAATGTTTTGCCGGCAATCAACGGTGCCATGATGTTTTGAATTCCTTCCCATTTCTCGTATGGGACCAAAGCATGCACCCAAGGACAAAGATTTGATTTTTCAACAAATTTATATGCACTGGAGCATGTGCATGCAGTTAATATGCACAAAAATGCATTGAAAAGTCACTTAATGCATAAAAATGTCCAAACAAACCGCGAAAAATCAAAAAAATTCACACAACACACTTGTTGTTCTATGTTGACACGAGAAAAAAAATCATGAAAGCAATAAGAGGCAATGTATATCGTTTCGTCCCCAAAGGTGGGACGTTCCGTATCGAAAACCATCATGCTTGTTTTGAGAAGCTCTGGTTTGTGATAATCATATACCCAACCCTTCCCCAAATGGGACAAAATTTGTACCACGGCATGTTGATGCCGCTCAATGATAGCATGCCAAGTTTCATGAATTTCAGACGCGTTTTGGATTTACTAGAATTTAAAAACCAGGCACCTCAATGTTTTGCCGGCAATCAACGGTGCCATAGTGTTTGAAATTCATTCCCATTTCTTGCATGGGACCTAAGCATGAACCCAAGGACAATGATTTGATTTTTCAACGAATTTATATGCACTAGAGCGTGCGCATGTAGTTAAAATTTCAATTATGCACATAAATGCATTGAAAACTCACTTAATGCATTAAAATGCCAAACGAACCCCTAAAAATCTCAAAAATTCACACAACACTCGTGTTGTTCTATGTTGACACGAGAAAAAAACTTTAAAGCAATAAGAGGAAATGGATATCGTTTCGTCCCCAAAAGTGGGACGTTTCCAAACGAAAACCATCATGCTAGTTGTGAGAAGCTCCAGTTTGTGAGAAGCAAATACCCGAACCTTCCCCAGATGGGACAAAATTCGTACCATGACATGTTGATGCTGCTCCATGATAGCACGCCAAGTTTCATGAATTTCAGACGAGTTTTGGATTTACTCGAATTAAAAAACCAGGCATCTCAATGTTTTGCGGGCAATCAATGGTGCCATGGTGTTTGAAATTCATTCCCATTTCTTGCATGGGACCTAAGAATGCACCCAAGGACAAAGATTTGATTTTCAATGAATTTATATGCACTGGAGCATGCGCATGGTGTTCAAATTTGAATTATGCACATACATGCATTGAAAACTCACTTAATGCATAAAAATGTCCGAACGAACCCTGAAAAATCACAAAAATTCACACAACACTCTTGTTGTTCTATGTTGACCCGAGAAAAACACTTGAAAGCAATAAGAGGCAATGTATATCATTTCATCCCCAAAGGTGGGACGTTCCCTACCGAAAACCACCATGCTTGTTTTGAGAAGCTCCGATTTGTGAGAAGCATATACCCAAACCTTCCCCAAATGGGACAACATTTGTACCACGACATGTTGATGCTGCTCCATGATAGCATGCCAAGTTTCATAAATTTCATACGAGTTTTGGATTTACTAGAATTTAAAAACCAGGCATCTCAATGTTTTACCAGCAATCAACGGTGCCATGGTGTTTGAAATTCATTCGCATTTCTTGCATGGGACCTAAGCATACACCCATGGACAAATATTTGATTTTTCAAAGAATTGATATGCACTGGAGCATGCGCATGTAGTTCAAATTTGAATTATGCACATAAATGCATTGAAAACTCACTTAATGCATAAATATGTCCAAACGAACCCTGAAAAATCACAAAAATCCACACAAAAGTCCTGTTGTTCTATATTGACATGAGAAAAAAAACTTTAAAGCAATAAGAGGCAATGGTTATCATTTCAGGCCCAAAGGTGTGACGTTCCCTACCAAAAACCGTCATGCTTGTTGTGAGAAGCTCTGGTTTGTGAGAAGCATATACCCAAACCTGCCCCAATTGGGACAAAATTTGTACCATGGCATGTTGATGCAGCACCATGATAGCATGCCAAGTTTGATGAACTTCACACGAGTTTTGGATTTACTAGAATTTGAAAACCAGGCATCTCAATGTTTTGCCGGCAATCAACAGTGCCATGGTGTTTGAAATTCATTCTCATTTCTTACATGGGACCTAAGCAAGATCCCAAGGACAACGATTTGATTTTTCAAAAAATTTATATGCACTCAAGCATGCACATGTAGTTCAAATTTGAATTATGCACATAAATGTATTGAAAACTCACTTAATGCATAAAAATGGCCAAACGAACCCCGAAAAATCACAAAAAATCACACAACACTCCTGTTGTTCTATGTTGACACGAGAAAAAAACTTGAAAGCAATAAGAGGCAATGCATATCGTTTCGTCCCCAAGGGTGGGATGTTCCCTGCCGAAAACCATCTTGCTTGTTGTGAGAAGCTCCAGTTTGTGAGAAGCATGTACCCAAGCCTTCCCCAAATGGGACAAAATTTGTACCACGACATGTTGATGCCGCTCCATGATAGCATGCCAAGTTTCATGCATTTCAAACGAGTTTTCGATTTACTAGAATTTAAAAACGAGGCATCTCAATGTTTTGTTGGCAATCAACGGTGCAATGGTGTTTGAAATTCATTCCCATTTCTTGCATGGGACCTAAGCATGCACCCAAGGACAAAGATTTGATTTTTCAACAAATTTATATGCACTGGAGCATGCGCATGTAGTTCAAATTTGAATTATGCACACAAATGCATTAAAAACTCACTGCATGCATAAAAATGACCGAACAAACACCGAAAGTTCACAAAAGTTCACACAACACTCCTGTTGTTCAATGTTGACACGAGAAAAAGATTGAAAGCAATAAGAGTCAATGGATATTGTTTCGTCCCCAAAGGTGGGACGTTCCCTACCGAAAACCATCATGCTTGTTGTGAGAAGCTCTGGTTTGTGAGAAGCATATAACCAAACCTGCCCCAAATGGGACCAAATTTGTACCACGACATGTCGATGCCGCTCCATGATAGCATGCCAAGTTTCATGAACTTCAGACGAGTTTTGGATTTACTAGAATTTGAAAACCAGGCATCTCAATGTTTTGCCGGCAATCAACGATGCCATGGAGATTCATTCCCATTTCTTGCATGGGACCTAAGTATGCACCCAAGGACAAAGATTTGATTTTTCAATGAATTTATATGCACTGGAGCATGCGCATGTAGTTCAAATTTGAATTATGCACATAAATGCATTGAAAACCCACTTAATGCATAAAAATGTCCCAACGAACCCCAAAAAATCACAAAAAATCGCACAACACTCCTGTTGTTCAATGTTTACATGAGAAAAAAACTTCAAAGCAATGAGAGGCAATGGATATCATTTCGTTCGGAAAGGTGGGACGTTCCCTACCGAATACCATCATGCTTGTTGTTAGAAGCTCCGGTTCGTGAGAAGCATATACCCAAACCTTCCCCAAACGGGACAAAATTTGTACCACGGCATGTTGATGTCGCTCCATGATAGCATGCTAAGTTTCATGAATTTCAGACGAGTTTTGGATTTACTAGAATTTAAAAACCAGGCATCTCAATATTTTACCGGCAATCAACGATGCCATGGTGTTTGAAATTCATTCCCATTTCTTGCATTGGACCTAAGCATGAACCCAAGGACAAAGATTTGATTTTCCAACGAACTTATATGCACTTGAGCATGCACAGGTAGTTCTAATTTGAATTATGCACATAAATGCATTGAAAACTCACTTAATGCATAAAAATGTCCAAACGAACCTTGAAAAATCACAAAAAATCACACAACACTCATGTTGTTCTATGTTGACACGAGAAAATAAACTTTAAAGCAATAAAAGGCAATGGATATCATTTCGTCCCCAAAGGTGGGACGTTCCGAACCGAAAACCGTCATGCTTGTTGTGAGAAGGTCCGGTTTGTGAGAAGCATATACCCAAACCTGCCCCAAATGGGACAAAATTTGTACCACGGCATGTTCATGCCGCTCCATGATTGCATGCCAAGTTTCATGAACTTCAGATGAGTTTTGGATTTACTACAATTTGAAAACCAGGCATCTCAATATTTTGCCGGCAATCAACAGTGCCATGGTGTTTGAAATTCATTCCTATTTCTTGCATGGGACCTACGCATGCACCCAAGGACAAAGATTTGATTTTTCAACGAATTTATATGCACTGGAGCATGCACATGTAGTTCAAATTTGAATTATGCACATAAATGCATTAAAAACTCACTTCATGCGTAAAAATGACCGAACAAACGCCGAAAATTCACAAAAGTTCACACAGTACTCCTATTGTTCTATGTTGACACGAGAAAAAGATTGAAAGCAATAAGAGCCAATGGATATTGTTTCGTCCCCAAAGGTGGGATGTTCCCTACCGAAAACCATCATGCTTGTTGTGAGAAGCTCCGGTTTGTGAGAAGCATATAACCAAACCTGCCCCAAATGGGACCAAATTTGTACCACGACATGTCGATGCCGCTCCATGATAGCATGCCAAGTGTCATGAACTTCAGACGAGTTTTGGATTTACTAGAATTTGAAAACCAGGCATCTCAATGTTTTGCCGGCAATCAACGGTGCCATGGAGATTCATTCCCATTTCTTGCATGGGACCTAAGTATGCACCCAAGGACAAAGATTTGATTTTTCATCGAATTTATATGCACTGGAGCATGCGCATGTAGTTCGAATTTGAATTATGCACATAAATGCATTGAAACCCCACTTAATGCATAAAAATGTCCAATCGAACCCCCAAAAATCACAAAAAATTGCTCAACACTCCTGTTGTTCAATGTTTACATGAGAAAAAAACTTGAAAGCAATAAGAGGCAATGGATATCGTTTCGTCTGGAAAGGTGGGACGTTCCCTACCGAAGACCATCATGCTTGTTGTAAGAAGCTCCGGTTTGTGAGAACCATATACCCAAACCTTCCCCAAATGGGACAAAATTTGTACCACGTCATGTTGATGCCGCTCCATGATAGCATGCCAAGTTTCATGAATTTCAGACGAGTTTTGGATATACTAGAATTTAAAAACCAGGCATCTCAATGTTTTACCGGCAATCAACGATGCCATGGTGTTTGAAATTCATTCCCATTTCTTGCATTGGACCTAAGCATGAACCCAAGGACAAAGATTTGATTTTCCAACGAATTTATATGCACTTGAGCATGCGCAGGTTCAAATTTGAATTATGCACATAAATGCATTGAAAACTCACTTAATGCATAAAAATGTCCAAACGAACCTTGAAAAATCACAGAAAATCACACAACACTCATGTTGTTCTATGTTGACACGAGAAAAAAACTTTAAAGCAATAAGAGGCAATGGATATCATTTCGTCCCCAAAGGTGGGACGTTCCCAAGCGAAAACCGTCATGCTTGTTGTGAGAAGGTCCGGTTTGTGAGAAGCATATAGCCAAACCTGCCCCAAATGGGACAAAATTTGTACCACAGCATGTTCATGCCGCTCCATGATTGCATGCCAAGTTTCATGAACTTCAGATGAGTTTTGGATTTACTACAATTTGAAAACTAGGCATCTCAATATTTTGCCGGCAATCAATAGTGTCATGGTGTCTGAAATTCATTCCCATTTCTTGCATGGGACCTGAGCATGCAGCCAAGGACAAAGATTGGTTTTCCAATGAATTTATAAGCACTGGAGCATGCACATGTAGTTCAAATATTAATTATGCACATAAATGCATTGAAAACGTACCTAATGCATAGAAATGTCCAAACGAAGCCCCGATATATCACAAAAATTCATACAACACTCATGTTGTTCTATGTTGACACGATAAAAAAAACTTGAAAGCATTAAGAGGCAATGGATATCGTTTCGTCCCCAAAGGTGGGACGTTCCCTACCGAAAACCATCATGCTTGTTTTGAGAAGCTCCGATTTGTGAGAAGCATACACCCAAACCTTCCCAAAATGGGACAAAATTCGTACCACGGCATGTTTATGCCGCTCCATGATAGCATGCCAAGTTTCAATAATTTCAGACAAGTTTTGGATTTACTACAATTTAAAAACCAGGCATCTCAATGTTTTGCCGGCAATCAACGGTGCCACGGTGATTGAAATTCATTCGCATTTCTTGCATGGGACCTAAGCATGCAACCAAGGACAATGATTTGATTTTTCAACAAATTTATATGCACTGGAGCATGTGCATGTAGTTCAAATTTGAATTATGCACATAAATGCATTGAAAACTCACTTAATGCATAAAAATGTCCAAACGAACCCCGAAAAATCACAAAAATTCACACAACACTCCTGTTGTTCTATGTTGACACGAGAAACAAACTTGAAAGCAATAAGAGGCAATGGATATCGTTTCGTCCCCAAAGGTGGGACGTTCCCTGCCGAAAACCATCTTGCTTGTCGTGAGAAGCTCCGGTTTGTGAGAAGCATATAACCAAACCTGCCCCAAATGGCACAAAATTGGTACCACGACATGTTGATGCCGCTACATGATAGCATGCCAAGTTTCATGAACTTCAGACGAGTTTTGGATTTACTAGAATTTAAAAACTAGGCATCTTAATGTTTTGCCGGCAATCAATGGTGCCATGGTGTTTGAAATTCATTCCCATTTCTCTCATGGGACCTAAGCATGCACCCAAGGACAAAGATTTGATTTTTCAACGAATTTATATGCACTGGCGCATGTGCATGCAGTTAAAATTTGAATTATGAACATAAATGCATTGAAAACTTACTTAATGCATAAAAATGTCCAAACGAACCTCGAAAAATCACAAAAATTCACACAACACACTTGTTGTTCTATGTTGACACGAGAAAAAAACATGAAAGCAATAACAGGCAATGGATATCGTTTCGTCCCCAAAGGTGGGATGTTCCGTATCGAAAACCATCATGCTTGTTTTGAGAAAGTCCGGTTTGTGAGAATCATATACCCAAACCTTCCCCAAATGGGAAAAAATTAGTACCACGGCATGTTGATGCCGCTCCATGATAGCATACCAAGTTTCATGAATTTCAGACACATTTTGGATTTACTAGAATTTAAAAACCAGGCATCTCAATGTTTTGCCGGCAATCAACGGTGCCATAGTGTTTGAAATTCATTCCCATTTCTTGCATGGGACCTAAGCATGCACCCAAGGACAATGATTTGATTTTTCAACGAATTTATATGCACTGGAGCGTGCGCATGTAGTTAAAATTTCAATTATGCATATAAATGCATTGAAAACTCACTTAATGCATTAAAATGCCAAACGAACCCCTAAAAATCTCAAAACTTCACACAACACTCCTGTTGTTCTATGTTGACACGAGAAAAAACTTTAAAGCAATAAGAGGCAATGGATATCGTTTCATCCCCGAAAGTGGAACGTTTCCTAACGAAAACCATCATGCTAGTTGTGAGAAGCAAATACCCGAACCTTCCCCAGATGGGACAAAATTCGTACCATGACATGTTGATGCCCTCCATGATAGCATGCCAAGTTTCATGAATTTCAGACGAGTTTTGGATTTACTCGAATTAAAAAACCAGGCATCTCAATGTTTTGCGGGCAATCAATGGTGCCATGGTGTTTGAAATACATTCCCATTTCTTGCATGGGACCTAAGAATGCACCCAAGGACAAACATTTGATTTTCAACGAATTTATATGCATTGGAGCATGCGCATGTAGTTCAAATTTGAATTATGCACATACATGTATTGAAAACTCACTTAATGCATAAAAATGTCCGAACGAACCTCGAAAAATCACAAAAATTCACACAACACTCTTGTTGTTCTATGTTGACACGAGAAAAAAACTTGAAAGCAATAAGAGGCAATGGATATCATTTTGTCCCCAAAGGAGGGACGTTCCCTACTGAAAACCACCATGCTTGTTTTGAGAAGCTCCGATTTGTGAGAAGCATATACCCAAACCTTCCCCAAATGGGAAAACATTTGTACCACGACATGTTGATGCTGCTCCCTGATAGCATGCCAAGTTTCATAAATTTCATACGAATTTTGGATTTACTAGAATTTAAAAACCAGGCATGTCAATGTTTTACCAGCAATCAACGGTGCCATGGTGTTTGAAATTCATTCGCATTTCTTGCATGGGATCTAAGCATACACCCAAGGACAAATATTTGATTTTTCAGCGAATTCATATGCACTGGAGCATGCGCATGTAGTTCAAATTTGAATTATGAACATAAATGCGTTGAAAACTCACTTAATGCGTAAAAATGTCCAAACGAACCCTGAAAAATCACAAAAAATCACACAACAGTCTTGTTGTTCTATGTTGACATGAGAAAAAAACTTTAAAGCAATAAGAGGCAATGGATATCATTTCATCCCCAAAGGTGGGACGTTCCCTACCAAAAACCGTCATGCTTGTTGTGAGAAGCTCCGGTTTGTGAGAAGCATATACCCAAACCTGCCCCAAATGGGACAAAATTTGTACCACGGCAAGTTGATGCAGCTCCATGATAGCATGCCAAGTTTGATGAACTTCAGACGAGTTTTGGATTTACTAGAATTTGAAAACCAGGCATCTCAATGTTTTGCTGGCAATCAACAGTGCCATGGTGTTTGAAATTCATTCCCATTTCTCGCATGGGACCTAAGCAAGAACCGAAGGACAAAGATTTGATTTTTCAACAAATTGATATGCACTCGAGCATGCACATGTAGTTCAAATTTGAATTATGCACATAAATGCATTGAAAACTCACTTAAAGCATAAAAATGTCCAAACGAACCACGAAAAATCACAAAATTCACACAACACTCCTGTTGTTCTATGTTGACACGAGAAAAAAACTTGAAAGCAATAAGAGGCAATGCATATCGTTTCGTCCCCAAGGGTGGGATGTTCCCTGCCAAAAACCATCTTGCTTGTTGTGAGAAGCTCCAGTTTGTGAGAAGCATGTACCCAAGTCTTCCCCAAATGGGACAAAATTTGTACCACGACATGTTGATGCCGCTCCATGATGGCATGCCAAGTTTCATGCATTTCGGACGAGTTTTTGATTTACTAGAATTTAAAAACGACGCATCTCAATGTTTTGTCGCCAATCAACGGTGCAATGGTGTTTGAAATACATTCCCATTTCTTGCATGGGACCTAAGCATGCACCCAAGGACAAAGATTTGATTTTTCAACGAATTTATATGCAATGGAGCATGGACATGTAGTTCAAATTTGAATTATGCTCATAAATGCATTAAAAACTCACTTCATGCATAAAAATGACCGAACAAACCCCGAAAATTCACAAAAGTTCACACAACACTCCTGTTGTTCTATGTTGACACGAGAAAAAGATTGAAAGCAATAAGAGCCAATGGATATTGTTTCGTCCCCAAAGGTGGGACGTTCCCTACCGAAAACCATCATGCTTGTTGTGAGAAGCTCCGGTTTGTGAGAAGCATATAACCAAACCTGCCCCAAATGGGACAAAATTTGTAGCACGGCATGTTGATGCCGCTCCATGATAGCGAGCAAAGTTTCATGAATTTCAGACGTGTTTTGGATTTACTAGAATTTGCCAACCATGCATCTCAATGTTTTGCCGGCAATCAACGATGCCATGGAGATTCATTCCCATTTCTTGCATGGGACCTAAGTATGCACCCAAGGACAAAGATTTGATTTTTCACCGAATTTATATGCACTGGAGCATGCACATGTAGTTCCAATTTGAATTATGCACATAAATGCATTGAAAACTCACTTAATGCATAAAAATGTCCACACGAACCCCGAAAAATCACAAAAATTCAGACAACACTCCTGTTGTTCTATGTTGACATGAGAAATAAACTGGAAAGCAATAAGAGCCAATGGTTATCGTTTCGTCCCCAAAGGTGGGACGTTCGCTACCAAAAACCATCATGCTTGTTGTGAGAAGCTCCGATTTGTGAGAAGCGTATACCCAAACCTTCCCCCAAATGGGACAAAATTTGTACCAGGGCATGTTGATGCCACTCCATGATAGCATGCCAAGTTTCATGAATTTCAGACAAGTTTTGGATTTACTAGAATTTAAAAACCAGGCATCTCAATGTTTTTTCGGCAATCAACAGTGCCATGGTGTTTGAAATTCATTCCCATTTCTTGAATGGTACCTAAGCATGCACCCAAGGACAAAGATTTGGTTTTTCAACGAATTTATATGCACTGGAGCATGCGCATGTAGTTCAAATTTGAATTATGCACATAAATGCATTGAAAACTCACTTAATGCATAAAAATGTCCAAACAAACCCCTAAAAAGCACGAAATTTCACACAACACTCATGTTGTTCTATGTTGACATGTGAAAAAAATTGAAAGCAATAAGAGGTAATGGATATCGTTTAGTCCCCAAAGGTGGGACTTCCCTAGCAAAAACCATCATGCTTGTTTTGAGATGCTCTAGATTGTGAGAAGCATATACCCAAACTTTCCCCAAATGGGACAAAATTAATACCACGACATGTTGATGACGCTCCATGATAGCATATCAAGTTTCATGAATTTCAGACAAGTTTTCGATTTACTAGAATTTAAAAACCATGCGTCTCAATGTTTTACCGGCAATAAACGGTGCCATGGTGTTTGAAATTTTTTCATATTTCTTGCATGGGACTTAAGCATGCACCCATGGACAAAGATTTGTTTTTTCAACGAATTTATATGCACTGGAGCATGTGCATGTAGTTCAAATTTGAATTATGCACATAAATGTATTGAAAACTCACTTTATGCATAAAAATGTCCAAAAGAACCCCGAAAAATCACAAAAATTCACATAACACGCATGTTGTTCTGTGTTGACAATAGAAAAAAACTTGAAAGCAATAAGAGACAATGGATATCGTTTCGTCCCCAAAGGTGGGACGTTCCCTACCGAAAAACATCATGCTTGTTTTAAGAAGCTCCGGTTTGTGAGAAGCATATACCCAAAACTTCCCCAAATGGGACAAAATTTGTACCACGGCATGTTGATCTGGTCAATGATGGCATGCCAAGTTTCATGAATTTCAGACGAGTTTCGGATTTACTAGAATTTTAAAACTAGACCTCTCAATGTTTTGCCGGCAATCAACGGTGCCATGGTGTTTGAAATTCATTCCCATTTCTTGCATGGGACCTAAGCATGCACCCAAGGACAAATATTCGATTTTTCAACGAATTTATATGCAACGGAGCATGCACATGTAGTTCAAATTTAAATTATGCACATAAATGCATTGAAGATTCACTTAATGCATAAAAATGTCCAAACGAACCCCGAAAAATCACAAAAATGCACACAACACTCCTGTTGTTCTATGTTGACACAAGAAAAAAACTTGAAAGAAATAAGATCCAATGGATATCGTTTCGTCCCCAAAGGTGGGACGTTCCCTACCGAAATCCATCATGCTTGTTGTGAGAAGCTCCAGTTTGTGAGAACCATATACCCAATCCTTCCCCAAATGGGACAAAATTTGTACCACGTCATGTTCATGCCGCTCCATGATAGCATCCCAAGTTTCATGAATTTCAGACGAGTTTTGGATTTACTAGAATTTAAAACCAGGCATCTCAATGTTTTGCCGGCAATCAACAGTGCCATGGTGTTTGAAATTCATTCCCATTTCTTGCATGTGACCTAAGCACGCACCCAAGGACAAAGATTTGATTTTTCAACGAATTTCTATGCACTGGAGCTTGCGCATGTAGTTCAAATTTGAATTATGCACATAAATGCATTGAAAACTCACTTAATGCATAAAAATGTCCAAACGAACCCTGAATAATTCCAATTCTTTTATGATCACTTCAGATAAAAGGTCTAGCAATTCAAACACCGTCCATGGCCGCTGTGACCCCATTATGTAATTCAGATCAAGACAAAAAATCAAGTAGATCCCATACAGTTTATTATAGCCAACTGTGTGAGATGCATCACAAAATATTTTTGGACCATGTCTGAATAAGGGACCGTGTTTGATGACACTTTGCGCACTAGTTTTTTGTTTGAAGCGATTCCAAATTTTCGGCTTCCGCAGAAATGTCTACCTCGCCGCCCCCTCTCCCTTACCAAAAGACACATTTCCCCTCTTTCCGCCTTCCTTTCCAAGTTGAAACCTTCACTCCTTGCTTGCAGCGCCGCTGCCTCCTCGCCGGCGACCCTCCTTCACGCTACTCGGCCTCGCCTATCCAGGCAGGTAATCCACACCCGACCCCTATCCTCCTCCTCCTTCCACATCCCACATGCCCCGACCACCAGCGCGAGCACGACACCTTCCACAAATTCACCGACCCCTCCACCAAATAAGCGCCGGCCTAAGCCATGGTGCACGAAGTATAGCCAGGACCTCAAGGAGCATTTGGCAGTGGTGAAGCAAATCGTGGCCGCACGCGTGGATGAGGTCGCGATGACTGCCATTCGTGCCGGACCCAGATCTTGGAGGAGCACCTCGCCGTCGAGGCCACCATTGACGCCTCACGCGCCGACGCTGTGACGCGGTTGGCTGCTTTAAATGACAGTTCATGGCGTTTTCTCGAGGCCACTGTCAGTGCCTTCGACAAAGACTACGAGGTGTTTTCTCAGCGTGCACGTGCTTACCTCATCTCGAGAGCCAGAAGGTTGGTGCCCGGAGCGGCTCAGGCAACTCACCACTACAACGAGGGCACCCATGATGCGCAGGCCTCGCCCTCTTCCATGTCCAAGGAGCCAATCATAATCGATATCTCTGATAATGAGTAGTAGCTTGTCTTATTAGCTCACTATAAGGACCCATGTTCAGTTTGCTAGCTACTGCCTTTCCGTAACAAATTCTAGTGAATTGTGCTATCTACTTTCACCGTGCAATCTTCTGCTATAGTGTATATGTTCTATATGTCATGCAATGTGGTGTTCAATTAACTGCTTGGTTCAATTCCGCAAATGTGATGTTCAATTCTTCAGGGTGCAATATTTCCAAGTTGTTAAGCATGCTTGGTTTGGTTAACTGTCTGATCTTCTATTAGGAGTATGTTATATTGTTCAATTGGTGTTTACTTAACTGCTTGGTTCATTTGTTGTGGGTTCGTTCGCTTGTTGTGGTGTTTAGTTAACTGCTTGGTTCAACTGTTGTGGCTACATTCCGTTATTGTATACCATGTGAGGAATAAATCGAATTTGGCTGTACTAAATACATGAGAAACAAATACAATTGCTATATTTCCAAGTTGTTAAGCATGCTTGGATTAGTTAACTGTCTGATCTTCTATTAGGAGTATGTTATATTGTGCAATGTGGTGCTCAGTTAATGTTTGGTTCATTTGTTGTGGTGTTTAGTTAACTGCTTGGTTCAATTCTGCAATGCGATGTTCATTTGGTGTGGCTGCAATCTCTTATTGTATACCATCTGAGGAATAAATCTAATTTGGTTGTACTAAATACATGAGAAACAAATACAATTTCTATATTTCCAAGTTGTTAAGCATGCTTGGTTTGGTTAACTGTCTGATCTTCTATTAGGAGTATGTTATATTGTGCAATGTGGTGCTCAGTTAATGTTTGGTTCATTTCTTGTGGTGTTTTGTTAACTGCTTGGTTCAATTCTGTAATGCGATGTTCAATTGATGTGGCTTCATTCTATTATTGTATACCATGTGAGAAATAAGTCGAATTTGGCTATACTAAATACATGAGAAATAAATACAATTGCTATATTTCCAAGTTGTTAAGCATGCATGGTTTGGTTAACTGTCTAATCTTCTATTAAGAGTATGTTATATTGTGCAATGTGGTGCTTAGTTAACGTTTGGTTCATTTGTTGTGGTGTTTAGTTAACTGCTTGGTTCAATTCTGTAATGCGATGTTCAATTGATGTGGTTACATTTTGTTATTGTATACCATGTGAGGAATAAATCGAATTTGACTGCACTTAATACATGAGAAACATATACAAGTGCTATATTTCCTAGTTCTTAATCATGCTTGGTTTGTATAAATGGGTTTTCCATATGGCTTGAATTAATCTTATGAATCTGCAATGTGCTTATTTATCATCAACATATTTTACTGATAGCATGCGAACCCTTACTTAACCTGATGACTAACTACCTTATATGTGTTGTAGGGAAACAATGGGAAGCACCGAGGTTTACAAGATGGTACTAACTATTATACCTTGCCTTTTGTATTCCTTTGCCCCATTTCCAATATAGAGAAGATATTTATGCACATCCTTGTTTTCAGGCTTCATTGATGATTACCTCTCAAACCACCTCTGTGGTCAGGAGGCGAGGAAAGTTTTCATAAAACACCCACAGTTCAATATTGAAGTGTTCCTGAAGAGGTCGAAGGATGGACGGTCAATCATCCACAGGCACTGGCCTAAAGTTGCAAAGACCTTCAACATGAATGAAGGCTCATTATTGGCCTTCCGCTTCAGCAGTTTTGTAGATGAGATGCATCTCTCTATGTACCGGCTATGATGCTAATTTCGAAAGGTTCTAGATGTTGCACGTGAAACTTGCTGCTGGTGCAGTTGTGTAATGGGGTAGCTGAGTGCTGAAGCTATATCATGTTGTACTCTGATGTATTTCAATTATGAGATCATGCTTCCTTAATATGGAAATGGAATATATTATGTGCTTAATATGAATGTCAATTAGATAAGTAAATGGATTTTTAATAATAGGGAAATTATCCCACTAATTAGCCAATTTTGCTAATTGAGCTTTCCTATTGCAAACGGTTAATGAGAAACCACCGTGGGCGATGACCTCAGGCAACACTCACAGATTCTGGGAATAAACCGTGTTGGATCAATGAACAATCACACACGACATTCTCTTCAAAACTATTTGTGTTACGCCACCTTGCGCAAAAGTTTTCCTTGTAGTGACTGTGTCGAATGTATATAAGAACGGAAACGTTTAGCGGTAACTGACTGTGTGGGATGTACTTATGTCCGGAAATGATTTTTCCTGTATAATTGTAAATTTTTTGAGCACTATTGTATGTATTTCTGTATTTCAGTGCTCGCCGGTTGTACACGACCTCATTTTGCCGAGCGTGTGTGCGTGGAGGGCATATCCCCGATGGTTTCTAGATCGTGTGGGAAGGAGCCCTTATCGCCCACACTCACTTGGCGACGGTTTCGAAAGCCGTCGCGGAAAGGGGTTAAAAACCGTTTGTTTAGGACTAACGCACACCAGTGCCTCTTTGTGTCGACAAGTTCCGTGAGTCCGAAGATCTTGGATGCGCCAAATTCCCCTCCGACAAAAGTACCTCTACCGCCGTCTTTGGAATCGCCAAGTACATCTACGAACCCGAAAGAACACAGATATCGCCAAGTACCGTGATGCCCAAAGACATCGAATTCATCAAGTTCATCTTCGAAACGAGTACGGCTACACTTGGCGATGCGTCAAGTTACACTACAGTCGACCTCGTGGACGTGAAGTTTGACCACAATGTGTGTACGACTATCATTGCCGAAGACTCGTATACCACTACTTCCATGATGAGATGAGTACGACTACAACTAACGTGTACGACTATGACACAAGAACGACTACTTCCACTACGGCCCATGTACCACTACTTCCACTATCGTCGCGAGAACGACTACTTCCCTCAACAAACTCGAACCATCCCGAAATGCACGCTTCAAAGGTATAACGCCAAGACGATGCCCGTGAATGAATGCATGTTGTATGACTCGAACCATGTGTTGCACCGTGTCTTAGTTGTCGCTTGCACGTTCCCCGTTTCCATGTTGCCGACCCGTGGGAACCCGGTATCCGGGAGCACCCCACCGTCCTGGCATCACTCGCTCACGTTGACCCTTTCTTTTGCACCGGCCTCTCAACGAGCTACCGGAACTGATATGTTGTCGTGGTATAATTTTTGGATTCGTTGCCGTGGCACCCTTTCTTTCTGCCATGGTGACAAAATGCTTCATAACATGCTCATGTCAACATTTTTTAAAAATTGCATCAAACTTGTATATGTCATGCGCATCACGATAACAATATTTAAAATGGTTAAAATTGTTGTTTGCTTAAAAATTGCTAAATACGCACATGGGGATTTTCCGGAATTGTTGTTGTTATTTCCGGCCTCATTTAAATTGCCTAGTTAGTTAATCAGTTTACTTGGTTGCCTCTCTTGCCATGTTAACCAACATTTTAACTTGTTGTGTGCATAAACGAGATCAAACTAAATAATCGAATGTGGTGTTTCGTCAATATGCAACCCGTTGCATATTGAGCTCCACTTAACTTGTAGTTTTTTTATGCACTTTGCTATGCAATGCATTGTTAAACTAGACATGCATCATCCTTGGTTGTGCATCATGTCATACTTATGCTTGTGTGTTTACCATGTTGTTTGCTTCTCTGGTTAGCTTCGGTTTCGTTCTGGAGTTGTGAGGATTCGTTCGACTACGTCAGTTTGTCTTCTACATGGAATCATTCTTCTTCCTTGCTGGATTCCAGGCAAGATAACCGTTTCTCGATATCACCTCTATCTTTGCTTTGCTAGTTTTCTCGCTCTATAGCTATGTCGCGCTACCCATTCTTGTCTTGTCAGCCTCCTATGTTGCCATGAAACACTATAACCACCTACCTAGCAAACCGTTTATTGACTAAGTTACGCTTTTGCTCAGCCCCTCTTATAGCGTTGTTAGTTGCAGGTGACGATGGAAGATGTTCCATGTTGGAGCATGGATTCTTTGGGATAACACAATATATCTCTTGTTTAATTAATGCACCTATATACATGGTAATGGATGGAAGGCTTGTCCTTTAGCTTGGTGTTTTGTTCCACTCATGCCGCCTTAGAATCCGATAAACCGGTGTTATGTTCCTTGATATTGCGTTCCTAACATGGTTGGGGCTTATGGGTCCCCCTCGATAATTTGCTTTGTTTAAAGCTTTTCCAGCAAGGACCACCCTTGTTTTCCATTTGCCTAATAACTAAAAACTTGCATAGGGAATAATTAACACAAGGATTCTTTTAATCAACAACCCAGGCCAGTTCTCCTCTCAGTGTTGGTCCAAACTGAGCGATGTCCGGTGCCCCTTGGGCAACCAGGGACTCAGCCAACCCGACATCTTTCCTATCTAGTGTGCACCTAGAATGAGATATGTGCGACTCCTATCGGGATTTGTCGGCACATCGGGTGGTCTTGCTGGATTAGTTTTACTATTATCGAAATATGTCGAGCACGGGATTCCGAGAACACTCGAGTCTTCCCAATTTCGAGTGGCTACTCTACTGATCATGAGAGGTTGTGATGGGCTAAGTTGGGACACCCCTGTAGGGTTATGATTTTTCAAAAGTCGTGCCCGCGGTTATGTGGCAGATTGGAGCTGTTAATATCTGGTTGTAGATAACTTGACACCATAACTCAAATAAGAATACACTACTGTGTGAGTAACCATGATGGTCCCTTTTCGAAGGGGTTCGAAAAGTGAACACGATGGGGTTATGCATGAACGTAAGTAGATAGGATCACTTCTTGATCACTACTAGTTGCGACTGTTCGCATATATTTCTCATCTCGCTCTTACTCCATAAGCTAGCCACTCACATGATGCTTAGCGCTTGCTACAACCCCACTTGATACCTTCTCCCCACCTAAAAGCCTTGATAGTTTTGATACCCGGGAACAAGATTGCTGATTCCTCGTGACTCACAGTTACTACACAAACAGATGCATGCACCTCAGAGTTCGACGCAAGATATGTGCAAGAGCTTCAGTGGGAGTTCGATGAAGAGCGTGGGCGTATGTACGTGACGTACCCCGACGATCAGTAGTGGTTCCTACTAGGGCCGATCAGGATAAGCATGTGTGGTATCCTTTTCTTTGTTTGATTTAGTCCGTAGTCGGACTATGTGTTCTCTAGATGAATGTATGTTAATTGTATTAACTGTGTGACGTGGCGAGTGTAAGCCAACTATTAAACTCTCTTTCATCTTGTTCATTAAATGGGTTGTGTAAAGATACCATGCTTTAGACCATTCCAGAATGCGGTTATGACTCTAAGTTGTGCCTCCACACGTAGGAGCTATATCCGCATCCTGGGCGTTACATGGGGAACCCCGTGTGGCTTGGGGCGGAGCTAGAGCTAAAGTTACTCTGATGCACCACTTTAATTGGCGCAATTGTTTTAAGCAACGTTGCACTAAATAAAAATGTGTTTCAGAACTACTAGCGTAGTAGATGAGTGGACACAATAAAAGACAATATAGAAGTGAAAATGCAGCAATAAAACATGCTTACTATAAATACTGGAGCATCCTTCTGATGGTGATTTTTTCGAGAAAAAAAAATATATTTTTCCCAAAAAAATATTTGCAGCGTACCTTTTTTTTGAAATAGCTAGTATATACCTGCATTTCCACAAATGCAATCTACCATTCGACATGAAATTGTCTAAGTGAATACTGCATACTGAGATTAGGAGTTAAAACAACCTAGCCAATAGTCCACGTGTTGGCCAAAGGGGGAGAGAGTCTAGGGGATTTTCCAAGTCGCGAGTTGCGTCTATTTGCTTTGCCTTTTATTCCTCTTGTGAACTCTTTTATCATTCATTCACTTTTCTGGTTTGAACTTGTGGGACTTGGT
Source organism: Secale cereale (assembly GCA_902687465.1). Lineage (NCBI taxonomy): Eukaryota > Viridiplantae > Streptophyta > Magnoliopsida > Poales > Poaceae > Secale > Secale cereale. The sequence goes on from LR738709.1 coordinate 222,445,403, forward strand.
TACTGTCGTATTTCGGGTTCCGCAAACCCGTGAGAGGTTCGAACTCTGGGGTGTGCACGAAGAACACTCTCTCCCCAGCACGCTCGCCCTATGATTCCATAGCCTAGCTCGACGAACTCAAAGAACAAGGGACACAAAGGATTATCCTGGTTCGGGCCACCTTGCGGTGTAATACCCTACTCCAGTGTGTGTTGTGGATTGCCTTGTATGGCTGAGGATGAAGTAGTACAAGGGATGAATAGCCTCGAGAGGAGAGGTGTTCTTGGGCTCGGATGAGCTTGTGGTGTCTTATAGCAGATCAGATGAGTCGTCCTCCTCCATGGCGGTGGCTAGGTCCTATTTATAGTGGCATTGGTCCTCTTCCCAAATATCGGCGGGAAGGGATCCCACAACGGCCAAATTTGAAGAGGAATAGCTAGTACAAGTTATCCTGACAAAAAGGGTCTTCGCCTGCCAAAGGTGTCACACCCTTATTTTCATGCCACAACACTTAAGCTAATAATCATGCTAAAAATGTGGTTTGACAAAAACTTTTGAGTGTTTTGGACTTTGCTTGATTTGATTTTTGTCTGATGTTTGCAAGTCCTCTAAAAATATAATAAATCCTCCAACTCTTATACTTCATCCCCTTGCTCCAAAACCTTTTACCAATGATCTTATAAAATATATTTGAATCCTATTAGTTTTGGCAGGATAGTATTTTCTTATAAAAATATTTTGGCCAAAAAGTATTTTCTAAAATTAGTTTTCCAAAAACCCCTGCATTAGGGTTTGCACTGCAATTACCTTATTTGGGGTGTGAAAAATCTTTCAAAAGTATATTTGAATCCTATTAGGTATAGGACTCCCATAAACCACAAAAGTATAATTTTAAAAGTTATTTTTATATTTTATTTAAATGCTTTTTCTTTAGGCCAGAAATGGTCTTTAATAGGTTAAAATTATTTAACTATTTCAAAAATATTTGCCAAAATTCAGAGAGACTCCTAGGACATATATTGTCCATATATAATAGTTTCAACACATGGTCATGTACAAAATATTTGGCAAATCCTTCCTAAACCCTTTCTGGATATTTCAAGCTTGTGAAATATTTACAAAGGAAATATTCTCCAAAAATTCCAGGGAAATTCTATCATGTCAAATATGACATATTTGATGATCTTACAAAGCCTCATGCCTTGAAGATCAAGAAAACATCATCTAATCCCCTCAAAACCACTTCTGTCCATTTTGAAGTTTGAGCAACTTTACATTGCCAAACTTGTCCAAATTCTCTCAAACTTGGTGCACATGCTAAATTGGTCTAATTATGCATCTAGACCAAATGTCACAAGTATTGGAGAAGCATAACTTGATCTAAGTGCCCCAAAACCCTTTCTGACCAGATCCAAATTTGAACAACTCTACATTGGCAACTTTTTACTTGGGGCCTCGAACTTTGTGGACATGCTCACAACCCCAAATGATGACACTACACCAAGTGGTGCATCAATGAGGGATGATTTGCTTGACCTAATCTTGGAAAATCCATTTCTATTGATTTCTAGGGTCCACCAAAGTTACATTGGCAATTTTCTTCAAATGAGCTCAAACTTGGTGAAATACCCTATTTCTATATGCCATTTGATCCTGTTAAGTCTCATGTCAAGTGGAGTTAATTTGCTTGCCCAAATTTGCATCAAACACCTTCTGTCACTTTTCAAAAATCACCATTCTGACCACTTACACTATTCTCCTTGAGCCCAACTTTTTACGACAGCATCTCCTAGTCACCTTCTACCTCTAGTAAGTCACTCATGCCCACAGCTCAATGATTGAGGGGCTAAAACCCCATTTTACTCTGCTGGACAGCCCAATTCCCACTCTCCCTCTACCTCCCTCCTCTTCCATTAGGTAACCAGGGTATCCAAGGCCATGCCCACCTTGTTTACTAGCCCCTAGGGTTGTTGGACACTGGGGGACACAGCCAGGGCGCAGGGGACATGGCCATGCCGGCCAAAGGCGCGCTCTGGAGCACGCTATAGTGCGCCAAGGCACTGTAGCTCGGCCCTCCCGAGGCACCTAGGCGGCACTGGGCAGAGCGAGCGTGTCCGTCAAGGTCGCCTCGACGTCCACGACGCGCCTCTCTGTCGGGCCCCTCCTTATCCTCTCTTCTCACCTCTCCGCAGAGCTCGCCCGAGAATGGCCTGGACCGCGCCCATGGTGCACCGCGACCACGCCTATTTAAGCTATCCACAACTCTCCCTCTCGCCTCTGATCGAACCCCCTGCATCCCACAAACCTCCCAGACAGGCTCCCTCTCCCTCTCAAGCCTCCTGGCGTCCTCCATGGCAAGTGTGCCGCCGGTGGCCTCAACTCTGATTCGGGCAAGAGCGGACTTCCCCGCTCCTCCTCTCCCCACCAGAAGAAACTCCAGGGTCCGGCAAGAGCGGACTTCCCCGCTTCACCTCTTCTCCCAACGCTCCGGGGCACCGTGCCGCCCCTGCTCACAGACGCCCGAATGGTCGTCCGCCAAGGCCCGTGCTCGGGGCGCCCCGGCCATCGTCCGCTGACCCCAGCCCACCTCCCTGATGCGCCGCTCCCCGAGGGTCCCTCCGGTGGCCGCAGCTTGGCCAGAGGTGGCCTGTGCCGCCAGGGGCAAGCGCTGGCCTCGTGCAGCCAGGGCCTCCCCTCCCCTCTATCGCGGGAGCCGGAGGAGGAAGATGACCCTACGGGGGGCCCCCACCTATCAGCGGCCCGGCCAGCGGGCCCAGGTGCTTAAGTGGAGATGGCATCGCCGGATCCGCCTCCCCCAGGCGAAGGCGTACTCCGGAGATGGCGCCTTCGACGTCGCCCTCTGCCCGCGTTGCCGAGCCACTGGGCCGGCCCAGTAGCATTCCGGCACTACTTCCCGCTCAGTGCACGCCAGTGCAGGGTTTAATCCAGCCCAGCTAGGTAGACTCCTTTTATTTTTATTTTTCAGTAAGTTTCTAAAATCCATATAAAACTCAAATGAACTCCAAATTTGATGATTCAAATTTCTGGTAGTTTCTAAAATCATGATCTACCTGTTGGTGCAGCATGCACATTTTTCCACACACATTTTCTTCACAAATATTATAAAAATGTCATTTTTCTATTTCTGTGATAAACTTTAGAAAATTACAGAGAGCTCAAATTTGATCCAAATGCAATGGTTCAAATTCGTAGATGCTTGTAATATCAAAACTTAGTTTTGGAACATTTTTTCTAATACTTTCTGTACCCCCACAAAATAATGAGCCATTTCTTCATATTTGTCAAGTTTGCAAAATCCTAGGATATTCATTTGAACTCCAAATCAAGTGAAACCAACTACTAGGTACTTCTAAAATCATTCCTTGTTAGATAGGTGCCTCTTCTCATTTTTCAAAAATATATTTCTGTACACTTCTTGCAAATCCATAAACCCCTTGATTCCAACATATTGAAATGATCTGAAGCATCCACTAATCCAATCCCAATGAAACCACTCTGGTTATTTTTCATATAACCAGGGATATCCTAGAAAAGTCCAACTCCTATTTTTAGAGCACTTTTATTTTTACCTTGTTGTTTTGCTTATTATGATTGTTTCCATCGTTAGTTGACGAAATAAACAGAGTACTCGGAGATGGACCAGAAGGTTTGAAGACTCGGAAGGACCAGGCAAGCAGCCCTTTGACCATGTCTATGGAACCCTTTTTTATGCATGTCATATAGTGTCATATTGTTGTTGCAACAGAATCATGATGAGGTGGAACCACTTTGATGGTTTGCCACTTTACTTCCTCATTGATACTTGCATTGTGCATGACCCTACCTTCTTATGAGGGTTATGTCGGTGGGAGTAGATAGATGTATGCCATAGTAGTTGGTTACGCAAATGGGTTAGGGTTATGCATTGAGAGAAACAAGTGTGGTATGACATACTTGCAAATAACAAGTGGGTGCCACTAATGCCCCTGGGAGGTGATGAGGAACTAGGGCACTACTTGGTGGAGAAGTAGTGTACCGAGGCTTGATGAAAGTGTTGTTTACAGAGATGGATTAGATTTATGTGTGATTACCGTCCCAACCAAACATGCGCAACCACTCTACCCTTATATGGGAAAGGGCATTATTGATTACCTAGGTCAGTACTAGCATGGTGCCCGCATTACTAGTGACGGGGGTGACATGAGGTCACTCTCGCGACGGGGTCGTGCTTGGATAGGCGACCATGACTGTTTTTACAGGGCACCGGACACACCGGTTGTCCCTTCGTGTATGCGTGCCATTGTGAAAAGGGCGAGTCCCATGATTTATCGTTTGTACACGAGGGTTGTGCACCAACGAGTGGACCCTATGTTAGTATCGTCTAGGGAAAGGTAATGATCGGGTGCTTCCCCCGGGCACTTGAGGTACTGCGGGATCGTGGGTGACACGAAAGCTTCCCGGATCTTGTGGGTAAAGTGCGCAACCTCTGCAGAGTGTAAAACTATTCGAATAGCCGTGTCCATGGTCAAGGACAGTTGGGTGGTGCTACTTAGACTATGTCCATAAGTTTTTAGAAAAACAACACGGTTTGGTAAATCTGTTGATGTGATTGTGAGAAAGTCACGATGAGCGTAAGCAAGAGTTGTTCATGACTCTTTCACGATGTTGATGGAACCTCCTGATACTTGTTGCAGACGCATGCATGCCCTTGTTATATGTTGATCATACTTGCATATGAAAAACTAGCTTTTCGCAAAACTGCCAACTTAGCAATAGAGCCCTGCATAATTAATTCTTTGATCACACTTGGGTTGCTTGCGAGTACATTCAAAGTACTCATTGGCTTGCCACTGGTTATTTTATTGGCCAGGCATTAAAGAACAGGATATGATGAAGATTTCTTGGTGACGAACATGCGAGCTAAGACGCTTCCCAGTCAGAATGCATGTAGGGTTAAGGCAGATGGCATGGGTCCAAGTTGTTATTGAAGATTTCCGCTGCGATGATATACTCAAGACTTGACCTTAATGGTCCTATTTGTGTAATACGGTATGTATGGATGTAAGACTCTTGTTATTCAGCTTCTGTGTGTTCTGCGAGCATTGATCTCTGGGATCACTATACACGTGCATTCGGTGATCACGACTTATGAGTCGGGGTCTCCACAGAGCTGGTATCAGAGCCATCCTGACTTTAGGGAGCCTTAGTTAGCATGGTCGTTAGTTAGTGTAAAACTATTTCCAAAACTATTACTAGTTTTCAAAACTATCTATACTTCTCTTCCCTTCTCAGTTTTTCGAAAACTAGGCTATACTTGATCTCTTCCCCTTCAAAAACTTTTGGTCGTTAGAACCCTTATGCCCCCGACCACTGGATTTTCGGTAATCCTGGTGGATAATCTAGAAGAAGTACACCTTACCAAACACTCACCCACCTCTTCTGAACATAAGATTGGTGACACCACAACAAGACGATGCCAACAGAAGATACATCCTCGAGGAATGAAGACATGAAGACCCAGAAGATGGTGACATACTTGGCACTGCCCCAAGATGGTGCAACCTTAGCCTACGATGACTAGGGCACAAGTTGTGCAAGATCATGATATACATCGCTAATAGAGTAATCATGTCACTACCGTTGTTGTATCGGCAACCACCGGTGGATGAGAACCTCGCCATTTGGTCCGCCTCACTATAGTGAGCAGGAAAACGGTTCTCTTCGTCCCCCGCTCTTGGTGTCGATGTTGTCATCAACGTAACCGACATGCTAAACCCCTACTATGCCTTGTTAATATCATTGCATAAAGGATTGCCTACCTGGCACCCTCGACGCCCCAGAAGGCACAAGGGATCATCATGATTAAAGAGATAAGAGAAGACCAAGTCAAAGCCAGCTACAAGGAGACACCTTCACCGCATCACCTCATCAGGCGGGAAGTTGTTGAAGATTCTTCAGGCTCAACCCGGATCGTTCGTCAAACAACTACAAGGGACATAGCAACACCTGAGGAAACTCAGAAGACTGCACGAGGCACAAGGCACGACTACTAGTCCGAGAACCCATAGGGTAGGATGAGTCGTGTACCACCTATGCGCAGTCGAGTCCATGTGATGGTTCGAATAGAACCATGATTGTGTGTTGCTTGTTTTTATTGTTTTGTGTTTTGATATAAGTCGCACTCTTGCCCTAGGCAACAAGTACACAACTATATCATCTTCCTTACCCTGTTTCTTTTGTTTCGCTCTTTTTGCATCTGTTTGTTTGCGCTTGCACTATAGCACCCCCTTTAGGCATTCTCCACTTTTATGCTACTTTTTCCTCTCTTCTATCTCCTCAACTGAAGACCAGCAAGACAAGAAGTACCAAGGATTCCAACTCAGCAACCAACTAACAATGGAGACTTCTGCTACAACCTCCACGACCAAGTGCAACCCCTTGAAGTTATGATTACCCCTCAAGTTTAGAAACCCGTCCCCAGACCCTCCGAGACTTCACAGATACCCCAGAATGAATCCTTAACCATGTGCTTAACCCATAGTATTACAAGAGAACCAGTTAAGCCTCTACAACCTTGCACAACATTGGGTTCGTAATGGAACTAGTGGACATAGTGAGTGAGCACATTTTCGTCCTAATATAGCACAAGAACTGACGATGCCATAGATAGACCAATTTGAGGATATAGGACAGACGATATGGTGACTTTATATCGGTGACTTCGAGGAATTATCTGAGGCCTTGATAGATTGCGAGGTTTTGATGTTGGTGGGATCATGATTAATGGAGTAGCGTAACTTTCATCACCCTGGAGTAACTTGGATTTGCAGGGCTATTGTGATCGCAAATTGAAATTCTTGGAGGTATAAGGATTTGACCTAGCCAAGGGATATTGATAGAAGCTAGTCGACATTCTGATAATGACTTTGTGGAAGCATGTAGGAATTCTCGTTGGACATGAGATTTGGATTTAAGTAGGTGATTCTGGTTGGGTATAGATACTAGATATGTCTGCATGATTCGGAGTAAACTGGATTTAGACCGTTGATCCCGATCATGATACCATGCTTCTCGGTGGACAATAAACTACGAGATTGTATTATTTGTCGGAGTTGATTTAGGGATCTATATAATCATGAACTTGGAGTTTACTTGACCATGATGGTGGGAATTTGGTGGACTTACTATAGTAATACATAGTCCTTCCAAGTATTTGGGTATTATAGGGACTTGAGATCTTGTGAAACACCGTAGACATCATATTTGTAGAATTGTTGGATTATGTGGTGATTGATGGAAGTTACCGGGTTATTGGAGTTGATCTATAGGAAGGAAACCAGATCTTGGAGTGGCATATGACGTGTTTCCTTAGAATAGAGATGCATTATCTTGAACCTTGCAAGAATAGGTTGAGTGCTTGGATTGTGGTGTTTAATTCAAGCTTAGCAGCATGTATGATCTACCCATGGATTGTAAGGGTAGACATACATATGGATTTGGGGATCGTAGACAAGTATAATTTTGGTAGACCGCCTCTTGGGAGTCATGAGGATATGTATGGCACGAGTGGTGAGTGGAGTTAGCCTATGCGAGATGATGCTTTCGGTGGTATAAGGATTGTGGGACTAGGTAGGACTATTGGCATCTCAGAAACCATGCTTAAGGATAAGATAATAAACGTTCACTCACTCACTAGAATCCTTGAAACCCTTAAGCCCCACCAAGCCACAACATGGTCAGATCATGACCACAGGCCTTGACTCTAAGTCAAGAAGACCGTTGCCAACATTCAACAGAGACCACCACCAATACCCGAGCCTACCTTGCGTACCCCATAGACTTCATGGAGTACTTGGACAAGTTAGTTGTCATCTTTATTTGGCAACATACTTGACTACCCGAAGACGAAGGAAGAGCTATGCAGCTGGTTAGAAGACGTTTGAAGACCGACATGTCAAGAAGGAAGAACTACATCGACCACCATCATCAAGAGATAAACTTCCGCGTCGAAGACCGGGCGTATCTGCAAATCACTCCTCTCGAAGAAACCAATCATTTCCATGTCGAATGAACGCTCACATCAAGATTTATCGACCTTCTTCAAGACCACTGCAAGTCAAATAGTAGACGGCTACCAGCTAGATTTACCACCTGATATACCCACCGTGCACCAAATATTCCACGGGTCACGACTCTGGAAGTACTTCTTACTTCCTGACTAGCCCAGTCCCCGCAAGGACATCGATCACCGAGCCTTTGACGTCTAGCTCAACCTAACCCATACAAGAGACCCCTCAGCAACCTACATCAAAGAGGGAAACAAGCGAGAAGCCACACCACCTAGTACTTCAAGATTCCATGGAGCACCACTCGGAAGCAGAACCAACAAGAAGAAGTGAAGACTACCCCATATCCAAGTTTTCGTATTCCTTTCCACGCCTAGTGTGGGAATCTCGGGGATGAGATTCTTGTAAGGGGGGTAGGTCTGTCACACCCTGATTTTCATGCCACAACACTTAAGCTAATAATCATGCTAAAAATATGGTTTGACAAAAACTTTTGAGTGTTTTGGACTTTGCTTGATTTGATTTTTATTTGCTGTTTGCAAGTGCTTTAAAAATATAATAAATCCTCCAACTCTTATACTTCATCCCCTTGCTCCAAAACCTTTTCCCAACGATCATGTCATGTGTATAGAACAGTATAGTATTTTCTTATAAAAATATTTTGGCCAAAAAGTATTTTCTAAAATTAGTTTTCCAAAAACCCCTGAATTAGGGTTTGCACTTCAAGTACCTTATTTGGGGTGTGAAAAATCTTTCAAAATGTATATTTGAATCCTATTAGGTATAGGACTCCCTTAAACCACAAAAGTATAATTTTAAAAGTTATTTTTATATTTTATTTAAATGATTTTTCTTTAGGCCAGAAATGGTCTTTAATAGGTTAAAATTATTTAACTATTTCAAAAAATATTTGCCAAAATTCAGAGAGCCTCCTAGGACATATATTGTCCATATATAAGAGTTTCAACACATGGTCATGTTCAAAATATTTGGCAAATCCTTCCTAAACCCTTTTTGGATATTTCAAGCTTTTGAAATATTTACAAAGGAAATATTCTTCAAAAATTCCAGGGAAAATCTATCATGTCAAATATGAAATATTTGACGATCTTACAAAGCCTCATGCCTTGAAGATCAAGAAAACATCATCTAATCACCTCAAAACCATTTCTGTCCATTTTGAAGTTTGAGCAACTTTACATTGCCAAACTTGTCCAAATTCTCTCAAACTTGGTGCACATGCTAAAATGGTCTAATTATGCATCTAGACCAAATGTCACAAGTATTGGAGAAGCATAACTTGATCTAAGTGCCCCAAAACCCTTTCTGACCAGATCCAAATTTGAACAACTCTACATTGCCAACTTTTTACTTGGGGCCTCGAACTTTGTGGACATGCTAACAACCCCAAATGATGACACTACACCAAGTGGTGCATCAATGAGGGATGATTTGCTTGACCTAATCTTGGAAAATCCATTTCTGTTGATTTCTAGGGTTCACCAAAGTTACATTGGCAATTTTCTTCAAATGAGCTCAAACTTGGTGAAATACCCTATTTCTATATGCCATTTGATCATGTTAAGTCTCATGTCAAGTGGAGTTAATTTGTTTGCCCAAATTTAAATCAAACACCTTCTTTCACTTTTAAAAAATCACCATTCTGACCACTTACAATATTCTCCTTGAGCCCAACTTTTTACCACAACATCTCCTAGTCACCTTCTACCTCCAGTAAGTCACTCATGCCCACAGCTCAATAATTGAGGGGGTAAAACCCCATTTTACTCTGCTGGACAGCCCAATTCCCACTTTCCCTCAACCTCCCTCCTCTTCCATTGGGTAACCAGGGCATCCAAGGCCATGCCCACCTTGTTTACTACCCCCTAGGGCTGTTGGACACTCGGGGACACAGCCAGGGCGCAGGGGACATGGCCATGCCAGCCAAAGGTGCGCTATGGAGCACGCTACAGTGCGCCAAGGCACTGTAGCTCGGCCCTCCCGAGGCACCCAGGCGGCATTGGGCAGAGGGAGCATGTCCGTCGAGGTCGCCTCGACGTCCACGACATGCCTCTCTGTCGGGCCCCTCCTTATCCTCTCTTCTCACCTCTCCGAAGAGCTCGCCCGAGCATGGCCTGGACCGTGCCCACGGTGCACCGCGGCCATGCTTATTTAAGCTATCCCCAACTCTCCCTCTCGCCACTGATCGAACCCCCTGCATCCCACAAACCTCCCAGACTGGCTCCCTCTCCCTCTCAAGCCTCCTGGCGTCCTCCATGGCAAGGGTGCCGGCGGCGGCCTCCGCTCTGATTCGGGCAAGAGCGGACTTCCCCGCTCCTCCTCTCCCCACCAGAAGAAGCACCAGGGTTCGGCGACTCTTTTCCCCTCTTCTCCCAATGCTCCGGGGCACCGTGCCCCCCTGCTCACAGACGCCTGAATGGCCGTCTGCCAAGGCCCGTGCTGGGGGCGCCCCGGTCATCGTCCGCTGACCCCAGCCCACCTCCCTGATGCTCCGCTCCCCGAGGGTCCCTCCGGTGGCCGCAGCTTGGCCAGAGGTGGCCTGTGCCGCCGGGGGTAAGTGCTGGCCTCGCGCGGTGAGGGCCTCCCCTCCCCTCTACTGCGGGAGCGGGAGGAGGAAGATGACCCTGCGGGGGGCCCCCACCTATCAGCGGCCCAGCCAGCGGGCCCAGGTGTTTAAGTGGAGACGGCATCGCCAGATCCGCCTCCCCCAGGCGAAGGCGTACTCCGGAGATGGCGCCTTCGATGTTGCCCTCTGCCCGCGTGGCCGAGCCACTGGGCCGGCCCAGTTGCATTCCGGCGCTACTCCTCGCTCAGTGCACGCCAGCGCAGGGTTTAATCTAGCCCATCTAGGTAGACTCCTTTACTTTTTCTTTGTTTGTAAGTTTCCAAAATCCATATAAAATTCAAATGAACTCCAAATTTGATGATTCAAATTTCCGGTAGTTTCTAAAATCATGATCTACCTGTTGGTGTAGCATGCACATTTTTCCAGTGACCTTTTCTTCACAAATATTATCAAAATGGCATTTTTCTATTTCTGTGATAAACTTTAGAAAATCACAGAGAGCTCAAATTTGATCCAAATGCAATGGTTCAAATTCCTATATGCTTGTAATATCAAAACTTAGTTTTGGAACATTTTTTCTAATACTTTCTGTACCCCACAAAATAATGAGCCATTTCTTCATATTTGTCAACTTTGCAAAATCCTAGGATATTCATTTGAACTCCAAATCAAGTGAAACCAACTCCTAGCTACTTCTAAAATCATTCCTTGTTAGATAGGTGCCTCTGCTCATTTTTCCAAAATATGTTTCTGTACACTTCTTGCAAATCCATAAACCCCTTGATTCCAACATATTGAAATGATCTGAAGCATCCACTAATCCAATCCCAATGAAACCACTCTTGTTATTTTTCATATAACCAGGGATATCGTAGAAAAGTCCAACTCCTATTTTTAGAGCACTTTTATTTTTGCCTTGTTGTGTTGCTTATTATGATTGTTTCCATCGTTAGTTGACGAAATGAACGGAGTACTTGGAGATGGACCAGAAGGTTTGAAGACTCGGAAGGACCAGGCAAGCAGCCCTTTGACCATGTCTATGGAACCCTTTTTTATGCATGTCATATAGTGTCATATTATTGTTGGAACGGAATCACGATGAGGTGGAACCACTTTGATGGTTTTCCACTGTACTTCCTTGTTGATACTTGCATTGTGCATGACCCTACCTTCTTATGAGGGTTATGCCGGTGGGAGTAGATAGATGTATGCTATAGTAGTTGGCTACGCAAATGGGTCAGGGTTATGCATTGAGAGAAACAAGTGTGGTATGACATACTTGCAAATAACCAGTAGGTGCCACTAATGCCCCTGGGAGGTGATGAGGAACTAGGGCACTACTTGGTGGCGAAGTAGTGTACCGAGGCTTGATGAAAGTGTTGTTTATAGAGATGGATTAGATTTATGTGTGATTACCGACCCAACCAAACATGCGCAACCACTCTACCCTTATATGGGAAAGGGCATTATTGATTACCTAGGTCGATACTAGCATGGTGCCCGCATTACTAGTGATGGGGGTGACATGAGGTCACTCTCGGGACGGGGTCGTGCTTGGATAGGCGACCATGACTGTTTTTACAGGGCACCGGACACACCGTTGGTCCCTTCGTGTACGCGTGACATTGTGAAAAGGGCGAGTCTCGTGATTTATCGTTTGTACACGAGGGCTGTGCACCAACGAGTGGACCCTATGTTAGTATCGTCTAGGGAAAGGTAATGACCAGGTGCTTCCCCCGGGCATTTGAGGTACCGCGGGATCGTGGGTGACACGAAAGCTTCCCGGATCTTGTGGGTAAAGTGCGCAACCTCTGCAGAGTGTAAAACTATTCGAATAGCCATGTCCACGGTCAAGGACAGTTGGGTGGTGCTACTTAGACTATGTCCATAAGTTTCTGGAAAAACAACAAGGTTTGGTAAATCTGTTGATGTGATTGTGAGAAAGTCACGATGAGCGTAAGCAAGAGTTGTTCATGACTCTTTCACGATGTTGATGTAACCTCCTGATACTTGTTGCAGACGCATGCATGCCCTTGTTATATGTTGATCATACTTGCATATGAAAAACTAGCTTTCCACAAAACTGCCAACTTAGCAATAGAGCCCTGCATAATTAATTCTGTCATCACACTTGGGTTGCTTGCGAGTACATTCAAAGTACTCATTGGCTTGCCACTGGTTATTTTATTGGCCAGGTATGAAAGAACATGATATGATGAAGATTTCTTGGTGACGAACATGCGAGCTAAGATGCTTCCCAGTCAGAATGCCTGTAGGATTAAGGCAGATAGCATGGGTCCAAGTATTTATTGAAGATTTCCGCTGTGATGATATACTCAAGACTTGACCTTAATGGTCCTATTTGTGTAATACGGTATATATGGATGTAAGACTCTTGTTATTCAGCTTATGTGTGTTCAGTGAGCATTGATCTCTAGGATCACTATACACGTGCATTCGGTGATCACGACTTATGAGTCGGGGTCCCCACAAATGGCTCTGGTGGTGATGCCGCGCCGGGCTCCACGATGACCTCCACTCTGCAGCCTTGACGGTCCTTGGTCCTGTTGCACTAATATGGAAACCTTTGCCTGACCCCTCGGGACTCCACGCCTGCGCTTGCCTCCTTAGAATCAAAGGGGAAACTGGTACACTGCGCCCGCTTGTGCTCGCCTAGCCTTGGGCGTCATCGCTCACGTCAGCGAACCTCGCGCGGTACACCTTGCATAGATATCTGCACTCCTCGGGAGCCAGCCTAGAGGGACTGCCCCAGGGAGGTCTTGCTGTCATCTGCCTCGCGAGGCTTGGCCCCTCGCGAGGGTCCTGAGTTGCGGTCGCTGAAGTTGGGCCATACCAGGCCGCTAATGGAGCCACGTCACGTGCCACAGGCAGGCAAGTCTGGGTACCCCCGTTCTCAGGACACCGACAGTAGCCCCCGGGCCCATGGCGCGCTCGAACTTGGCTTTGAAGCAAAGCCAGAGGGCCAAGGGCGAAGCGCCGTGGGCCCCAATCACGTGCGGACTTGGTCGACGGGTGGCGACTCGATTGGACGTGGGCGTCTTCGTTTCCCCACGCTGCCTCGGCAACTGCTCGACTTGACGAGAACCTGCTGCATCCACAGAAAACCCCATCATTACGCGAGATCGTGGAGGTCGGCGGTTGGCCTCCTTCAGGCTATAAGTGGGGAGAGGGTGAAGCCCTTGTTGCTCATCTCCTTCTTCGTGTCGCCCTCCTCTTCTTCTTCCTCCTTGCCGCTCCGTCTTACCGTGACACCCATGGCGCCGATAAGGAGATTCTCTGCTACTGAAAAAGGAAAAACTCCCTACGAGGGGCGAGAGTCACTTCCGCCGAAGAAGAGGTTCAGCCGCCCCTGTGGCGCCGACGAGAGGCGGGATGTGACGAGGCCTTAGTGCGAGCGACCTCCTCCTGGCTACCCGCTACCCTTGTTCACCCAGAAGCAAGGGGGTTGCGCCCCACACCGCTTGCGTCTTGGTCGAGGTCATCCTGCTGGGGCTGCACGGGCTGCCAGCTCCCGAGCCCAAGCTGAGGTTTCCTCGCGCGAGTTCGTGGTGTGGACAGCGATGCCACCGTCTTCTTGGATCCGGCTCCCTCGGTTCTTTGTCGAGCCTATGCCACCGAGGGGTCCTGCCGAGCTGTGGTTGCAGCACGCCGGGTACTGTAGCCATGTTTCGGAGGCGGAGATTGAGGTCATCCTCCCGGCCGGTGTCTTCATGGCTCGAGGATGGGGTGAAATCGCCCGCGTGTGCCGTCCTGATGGAGCTTCCGTCATCCACTTCGAGTTTGACGGCGCCTCCACGTTGTTCTTCAAGGTCTTTGATGGGGAAGGATGCCGCCAAGAGTGCTGCCCTGGTGGGATCCGCCAGGGTGGTACAGCGACGGATGCCGTGACCGCTCTCAGCCCTGCCGACAACTCTCCTAGCAGTAGTGATGGCCTTCGGGAATCCAGTAGCTCCCCCGAGCCCGACGAGTCTTCGGAGATGAGAGACGACAGCTACGGGCCCCCAAGCTCACGCCATGCCCGGAGGACGGCAGCTACACCAGCTCGTCATCGATGCTGACCTGAGCAGGGTCAGGGATGGCCTCTCGTGGCCCACTATTGATGATGGCGTCGGCGGTGGCAGCCGTAGTTAGGGTCTCCTAGAATCTCGTTCTTTTGCTCCCTGTGAGGAATCAAAGCGAACCCCATGGGGGGTGTAAAGAACCTGTAATGCTTTTGCTCCGATGCCTATTATTCTTGCTATGAAATCGTCTTAGCAAGCCTTGCTTCGGCAGTGTCCCTCCTTTTTATCCTTTTTGTAGCTTTGTGCTCTACGCCGGCAGGTCCCACCCCCAAGGCAAGCTTCAACCGTCGTTGGTATGCCAGGTCACGATGCCGTTGTCAAGGCCAGGAGGTGAGCGGCCCGGGGTCCGTTAAGAGCTCCTGAGGCGCAATGCTAGAGAGGTCCCCCTTGGCGTGCAAGCAGCTTCCGGAGGCTAAAAAGGGAGGCGGCATTGGCGGAGCAAGACTACGGAAATCAAACTTGTCGAGTAGTGGCGTCGTGCCGGTTGAATGCGTGACTTATCTTGACGGGCCTGAGGTGATCGTCCATGCGGTGCGCCTGATCTGCTCCTGCGGCAACGCGGCTGAGGTTTCGCAATTCCTTTCCCACTTGCTTTAGCATTCTGCATCGGCAGAGCCCGGCTCTGCGCATACCTCAGCCGCCGCTCGCTTTTCCGGATCGCCAGGATGAGGCCAGGGGTGAGGGGCTACGTGACCAGTTAGGCTCCTGAGTCACGATGCTCAGGAGTCCCCCTTGACGTGCGAACTGCCCTCAGAAAGGAAATACTAGACTAGGCCTTGGTGTTCTGCGTCAGCAGGGCCCTGCCTCGCGCATACCTCACCGCCACTAGCTTGTCCGCATCGCCAGGACGAGGCCAGGGAGTGAGGTGTTACGTGTCCAGTTAGGCACCTGAGATGGGATGCTCAGGGGTCCCCCTTGATGTACGAACATACCTTAGCGCTCTTAGCCGACCTCCCCTTCTCCAGATCTTCTAGGTGCTCTGCGTCCTTGGGTCCCGACCCTCGATCGGAGCTCAGTCGCCGCTGGTATGCCAGGTCGCGATGCCGTGGTCAAGGCCAGGGGGTGAGGGCTGGAGAGTCAGTAGGAGCCCCTGAGACACGATGCTCAAGAGCCCCCTTTAATGTGCAAGAAAATTACGTGAGAAGAGAAAAACCGACAAGGCCGCCTATCGCTAGGCTCCGAAGATTCGTGCGGGTTAGTCCGACGAAACAACACAACTTACAATCACGCCTACCGTTGGGCCACTGATCTTTACGCAAGAAGAAGAAGGCACCGATGACCTGTTGAGGTGACGTGCGCGATGCGGGCCATGATTCAGAGCTCGATCTCTCATATTTGGTCAGCGTTGCAGGGACAGACCCAAGCACAAGCGTCGGGCCAACGTGTGTAGCCGCCGTTGTGGGATGAGCAGAAGTCTGTTCGGCAGCGAGGGAGGCCAAAAGAGGTGGTGAGTGAGAAGGTGATGATCATAAGGTAATCCATAAGGGGAAAAGAGCTAGTACAGGTGATGCAAATGCGATACATGCCACAGGGACAGACCCATGCGGCATGGGGATGATGCAGCCCGAGGGGCGCCCCAAATAGAGTAAGATAAAGATGCAAAAAGGATACACGTCGCAGAGGCAAGCCCGTGCAACTTGGGGATGATGCGGCCCGAGGGGCGCCCGCAACTGAACAAACTGAAACAAATTCACCCGGCATCGATGCTGGAGTGATGTCGATGCAGCTGAAGATGCTCGCTGTAGATATCGTTCCTCACGAGCCACCGGACTTCGGGGCCTCGCGAGGCTCCTGAGGTTCCAAGAGCTCGCGAAGATCCGATGCCACATCCGCCAAGGTCTCCTAATGCCTGGCCTCACGAGCCACTAGGACTTCCCGCATGTGGCGCTGGTGCTGGGCTGATAACCCGGAAGTGTAGGGGATCTATCGTAGTCCTTTCGATAAGTAAGAGTGTCGAACCCAACGAGGAGCAGAAGGAAATGATAGGCAGTTTTCAGTATGGTATTTTCTGCAAGCATTGAAATTATCGGTAACATATGGTTTTGTGATAAGATAATTGGTAACAAGTACTTCCTCCGTCCCATAATATAAGAACGTTTTTGGCACTAGTGTAGTGCCAAAAACGCTCTTATATTATGGGACAGAGGGAGTAATAAATAGTAAAAGTAAATAAGGTGCAGCAAGATGGCCAATTGTTTTTGTAGCAAAGGACAAGCCTGGACAAACTCTTATATGAAGGAAAGCACTCCCGAGGACACATGGGAATTATCGTCAAGCTAGTTTTCATCACGCTCATATGATTCGCGTTCGTTACTTTGATAATTTGGTATGTGGGTGGACCGGTGTTTGGGTGATTCCTTTACTTGGACAAGCATCCCACTTATGATTAACCTCTATTGCAAGCATCCGCAAATACAAAAGAAGTATTAAGGTAATCCTAACCATAGCATGAAACATATGGATCCAAATCAGCCCCTTACGAAACAACGCATAAACTAGGGTTCAAGCTTTTGTCACTCTTGAAACCCATTATCTACTTATTACTTCCCAATGCCTTCCTCTAGGCCCAACCAATAGTGAAATTTCATTTAGTCGACGTTCACATGACACCACTAGAGGAAGGACACCATACATCTTATCAAAATATCGAACGAATACCAAATTCACATGACTACTTATAGCAAGACTTCTCCCATGTCCTCAGGAACAAATGTAACTACTCACAAAGCATATTCATGTTCATAAACTAAGGGGTATTAATATGCATAATGGATCTAAACATATGATCTTCCACCAAGTAAACCAACTAGCATCAACTACTAGGAGTAATCAACAATACTAGCAACCTACATGTACCAATCTGAGGTTTTGATACAAAGATTGAATACAAGAGATGAACTAGGGTTTGAGAGGAGATGGTGTTGGTGAAGATGTTGATGATGATAACCCCCCCCCCCCAAGATGGGAGAGTTGGTGGTGATGACGATGGCGATGATTTCCCCCTCCCGGAGGGAAGTATCCTCGGGAGAACAGCTCCGCCGGAGCCCTAGATTGGTTCCGCCAAGGTTTCGCCTCGAGACGGTGGCGCTTTGTCCCGAAAGCCTCCTTATGATTTTTTCTAGGTCAAAAAACCACATAAAGCAGAAGATGGGCATTGGGGGGCTGCCAGGTGGCCCACGAGGCAGGGGGGCGTGCCCAGGGGGCGCCCCCACCCTCGTGGACGGTGGGTGGCCCCCTCCTGTACTTCTTTTGCCAGATGTTTTTTATATTTTTTGAAACGGAGTTTCGTGGAGTTTCAGGGCTTTTTGAGTTGTGCAGAATAGGTCTCCAGTGTTTGCTCCTTTTCCAGCCCAGAATTCCAGCAGCCGGCATTCTCCATCTTCATGTAAACCTTGTAAAATAAGAGAGAAAAGGCATAAGTATTGTGACATAATGTGTAATTACAGCCCATAGTGCAGTAAATATCAACATAAACGCATGATGCAAAATGGACGTATCAACTCCCCCAATCTTAGACCTCGCTTGTCCTCAAGCGGAAGCCGGTATCGAAAAATATGTCCACATGTTTAGAGATGGAGGTGTCGATAAAATAAAATACGAACATGAGGGCATCATGACCATTCTTATAACAAAAACATATATATATATATATATATATATATATATATATATTCATATGATTCTTATGTTAAAGTAACAATCCATTCACAATGTCAAGTATGTGTCAGAAACTTCATTGAAAACTAACAAACTATGATCTCGGTCATTGAAGCAATTGCAATTTGTTATAACATCGGAAAGAGTCAATATAAGAGCTTTTCAACAAGTCCACATACTCAACTATCATTTAGTCTTTCACAATTGCGCACACTCATGCAATACTTATGGGTATGGATTTTTCGTCAGAGACGGAGAAAGATAGGGGCTTATAGTGTTGCCTCC
Source organism: Secale cereale (assembly GCA_902687465.1). NCBI lineage: Eukaryota > Viridiplantae > Streptophyta > Magnoliopsida > Poales > Poaceae > Secale > Secale cereale. Next base: position 222,464,059 of record LR738709.1, read on the forward strand.
CAACCTTTTACCTCGTGGGTAATGTCAACAATAATAGATCATCATAGCTTACATCCAAGTGGGTATATATGTTAGGATCTTTCCAATACAAGGTGCTTGCCAAAGGATAAAATGTAAAAAGGGAAAGGTGAAGATCACCATGACTCTTATAAGGTAAGATTAATAGATAGGCCCTTCGCAGAGGGAAGCAGAGGTTGTCATGTGCTTTTATGGTTGGATGTACAAAATCTTAGCGCAAAATAACGTCACTTTATATTGCCACTTGTGATATGGACCTTTATTATGCAGTCCGTCGCTTTTATTGCTTCCATATCACAAGATAGTATAAAGTTTATTTTCTCCACACTAATAGATCATACATGTTTTAGAGAGTTGCAACAATGACAACTTACTTGAAGGATCTTACTCAATCCATAGGTAGGTATGGTGGACTCTCATGGCAAAACTGGGTTTAAGGATGTATGGAAGCACAAGTAGTATCTTTGCTTGGTGCAAGGAGTTTTGGCTAGCATGAGGGGGAAAGGCAAGCTCAACATGTTGGATGATCCAAGAAAATATACTTTATTTTGGATATAGGAAAACATAACCCATTATGTTGTCTTCCTTGTCCAACATCAACTCTTTAGCATGTCATATTTTAATGAGTGCTCACAATCATAAAAGATGTCCAAGATAGTGTATTTGTATGTGAAAACCTCTCTTTCCTTATTACTTCCTATTAATTACAACGATGGCCAAAACTATGTTTCTCAACTCTCAACAACTTTTATTCGTCATACTCTTTATATGTGAAGCCATTATTATCCATACGATCAATATGATCTCTTTGATACTTTTTATATTTTGTTTTTCCCCTCATGATCATAGTGAGATAATCAAGTCCTTGAATCAAAACTAATATTTATTATATATAGCTCACGGACTCGATTACAAAGATAAAGATCATAAAGCAAAGCTCACAACTAGATCATACTAAACTTTATTCTACTAGATCAAGATATTACCAAAAGGATCAAACTAAGAAAAATGGTAAAGATAGGAGTGTGATGGTGATACAATACCGGCGCACCTCCCCCAAGCTTGGCACTTGACAAGGGGAGTGCCCATACCCATGTGATTATGTCTCTTTCTTTGGAGGTGGTGATGATGGAGTTGTTAATGATGCAGGCTTGTCGTCCACCTTCCAAGGCATGGGCTCACCATCGTAGAAGGATGATCGATTCTCCGAGATCCTCAAATCTGCAACAAACTCATCTTCTTGAATCTATATTCATACTCACAGTTTTGGTTTTGCAGTTCATAGATCTGGGCTTGGAGGTGCTCGATTTTATCGTGAATCTTGAAGATGGCCTCCTCAATGGTCTTGGCGTCCAGCATGTAGTTGTTGGTGAGCTCCGTGAACATCATGTGGTTGGTGTTGAGTCCTCGTTCCACCATACCTTGAAACTTGAAAATTTGCTGCTCCATGTCTTTGAGTCTTGTCTCCACGCTTCCGGTCCTTCTTGGCCCCTCAACATCGCGGATGTGCAGAACACCCTCACGCACCTCGATGGCTTGAGGGTGTTGCAGCACCTCCGCAAGGTAGGGGTTGATGACCTTCTCGAAGAACTTGTCCTTGCGGGTGCTTGAAGACGTCATGGTGATCTAGATCTGTCATATACACAGCTCAAAACAAAAGCAGAGGATATTCGCATGGTGCAGTGGTCAAAACCTTCGGGAGAATATATAATGAATTTTTACTGACCAAAAGAAGTAACATGCAAGAAAATGGAGTCCGGGAGGCACATGAGATGCCCACGAGGTATGGGGCGCGCCCACGGGGGTTGGGCGCGCCCTCCACCCCCGTGGACGCCTTGTGTCCTACCCGGACTGCTTCTTATTTTTCTATTTTTCTAAATATTCCAAAACGGAGAAAAAATGCCATTAGAACTGTTTTGGAGTCGGTTTACTTACCGTACCACATACGTTTTCCTTTTCAGAGTCCGAATCGTTCTGGAAAGTGTCCCTTATGTATTCCTCCGGGGTTACGGTTTCAATAAAATTGGTTTCAACATTTATAGGATTACCTGAGATATAATGTTTGATTCTTTGACCGTTCACCACCTTTGGATTTGTGCCTTCGAAGTTGTTGATTTTTCTGGCACCGGAACGATAGACCTCCTCGATAATGTATGGACCTTCCCATTTAGAGAGGAGTTTTTCCTACAAAAAATCTTAAACGGGAGTTGTATAGCAAGACATAATCACCTACGTTAAACTCCCGCTTTTGTATCCTTTTGTCATGCCATCTTTTAACTTTTTCTTTAAACAATTTGGCATTTTCATAGGCCTGGGCTCTCCATTCATCAAGCGAGCTAATGTCAAATATCCTCTTCTCACCGGCAAGTTTGAAATCATAATTGAGCTCTTTAATAGCCCAATATTCCTTATGTTCTAGTTCGAGAGGTAAGTGACATGCTTTTCCATAAACCATCTTATATGGAGACTGTAATGCCCCAGATGTAACACTTTCCCAATATGGCAATATATAAACTTTGGCTTCATCAATTCCTTTCCAGGATCTTCTTTCATTTCGGGTTCTTCGTTTTGTTGTGTGCGTGTGTGCATTTCATCCATGTCATGTTGTCATGTGCATTGCATTGCATTGCATTTGTGTTGTCACTTGCATCCGGTCTCACTCGTCTCTTCCCGTTGTCCGTTTCGAGTTCTGGCGCTCACACACGTGTCCGTGGCATCCCCAAGTCCTTCTTTCGTGTGTGGCCGTGTGACGTTTCTGGAATGACATGAGACTTGTCGTGCGATGTTGTTTTGGTACGTGTTGGCCGCCTGTCAAGTTTCGTCGCGTTTGGAGTTCGTTTGGTACTCCAACGGTTAACCTAGTGGGCTAAAAGAACCTCTTCTTTAAGGCCAAAGACCCCCTCCACAATAGCCCACTAACCCAGCACAACCCTTCCCATCATCTCGGTCATCGAATTGTGATCGCGTGGCCGAAAACCACTCCCCATTTGGAGTCTCCTAGCTCCCTATGCCTATAAAAACGTACCCCCATGTCCATTTTTCGTCCAAACCCTAGTCTCCTCCTCCCCGCAGCCGCCGGACACCTCCCAGCCGGCCGGACCTGTCCGACTAGCCTCTCCGCCGCCACGTGTCACCTCCCCGTTGGGCGAAACCCCGCGCCCACTTCCCAGCCGCCGTTCGGGCTCGCGAGCCCGAGGTCGGCCCGCCCCGGGCCGCGCCGGGCCTCTCCGCCCCCGACCGCCTCCGCTCGCCTGCGGCTCGCTCCGCTCACCGCCGTCGGTCCCCTCACAGGTCGCCGCAGCCGGCTGCGCGCCTCGCCGCCGTGCCCCGGATCTCCACCGCCGCCCGTCGCCACAAGCCACCGCCGCCGCTGGGCCTCAAGCACCGCCGCCGCCCGCCCCGAGCAATCGCCGCCGCCGCGCCCGCCCGTCGGCCCGCACCGCGACCACCGCCGGCCGGAGCCGCCCTCCCCGCCGGAGGCCACGAGCTCCCGAGCCCCAGCCGCCGCGACCGCCCCGGCCGATCCCGATCTGCGCCGCCGCGGGTCAACCCTAGCGGGTTCCGGGTCCCGTGCCCGCGCTCGATCCGCCCCGTGACCCGATCCGCGAGGTTGACCCCCTGTTTTTTTTCACTAAGTCCTGGAGTTTTGCTTATTTTTATTGCTTGTTCCTGTAGCTGTATCTTTTTGTGTGTAAGTCCAATTTGAACATATGATATGTCATAATGATCGTGCTGATGTATACTACGTTTTGTTCCATTGTGGCATGCTTATTTGAGTCCATCTAGAGGTCTTAATCTTCGTGACAAGAGTGCTACTTGATATAATCTGCTGCTACTTGTTATTTTCATGCCATGTTTGAGATATGATAACTTGGTGCATGTTTATCCAAATGAAGCAAATGATATGTCAAAATGTTCATGGTGAGATGCTCTACATGATGGTTGCTGTAGCATGCATGTTAGGGTTCATATTGCCATGTTAATCTCTGTCGCAAAAGTGCATGTGGCTGTTAAGTTTTGTAACATGTTATGAGATGCTGATTTGAAGAGCTCGTTGCTATTGATGTGTTTGTCCCCTTGTCACATGTTTATATATTTTAGAATCTCCATCATGTGGTCTTTGCTGTGGTGCAAATCATTTTCCATGATATGCCTTGAGGTGACTTAAACATGCTTGCAAACATGCCATGCCAACTTAACTATTTAATACTGAGTGAAATTTCTGCTAAGTCTGGAATCTGTCATATCCTGATGCTATGTTTGCTTGATGCCCTAGGCAAATCCATGCTAGTTTTGGAGTGGCCATTGATCATTCCTTGTTGTACATTTTGTTGACTATCCATCCATGCCCTCACTTGCTCATATGGCTTGCTGTAGATTATTTAATTCTTGCTCCCAAGTTGCTATAAAATATAACTGTCAAGTTTTTAACGTCATGATCAAAATGTTGTAGCTTGTTGCTATTGATCCATGCCTCCTATGGAGTTGCTCCAATGGAGTTGTTTGCTGTAGGATATGTCTACTTCATGTACATGCTTTTTGTCATCATGTTTGGGTGCTGTAGAGTATATTTCGCGCTCCAAAGTTGCTATGTGGCTGTTAATTTCAGCTTTGCATTGTATCTTGTTTCGTGTGTATGTGTTGAACCGTTGCTCCATTTTGAGCGTGCCCTATATGAAACTTGTGTGATTTTGCATGTATAATCATAATATCATGTTGTTAACCTGTTTGGAGTATGTTTTCTTGATGTTTGGGTGCATCTTGCACAGTTGCCATGCTTAACTTGTTTTGCTCATATCTTCTAGACCGTAGCTCCGAATTAAACAAACTTTATAAGAAACTTCACTAGAATTTCATGTAGATCATCATGGTGCATGTTAACTTGCTGTTTAACAACTTTAACTTAAGGTTTGTTCAGATATGGACCATTTTCAACATATGCATATGAGGACTTACCGGATTCGCTATATGTGGATTCCGGCCTCATTTAATCTTGTTGTCTTGCGTTGTTCTTGTGTGCTTCATCCCTTGACATGTATTGCATCATACATGCATCATACATGCATCATGTTGATTGTGCATTGCACATTGTTTGATTTCGTGCCTCCTTGTGTTCTTGTGTTGAGTAGAGCCGGAAGTCGAGATCGAGAACGAGAACGAGGTTACTACCGAGGTTGAGTACGAGGAGCCGTCTTACGATCCCATCGACGACTCGACAGGCAAGATGACCTGACCCAAATATCATTACCATCATTGCCTATTGCTAGAAGTCTCGCTCTTTAGCTTATTGCCTCGATTCCCATGTTTGTTTGTCAGCCTCCTATTGTAACCATGAACTTATCTAACCACCCAACCTAGCAAACCTTTGTTTTTCTACGTAAGCTTCGCTCAGCTCCTCTTATAGCATTGCTAGTTGCAGGAGAAGATTTGAAGATTCTTGCTTCATGTTGAAGTTATTGTTGGGATAGCACACTATATAAACTCTTAAACTAAATCATCTATATATTGGTAATGGGTGGAAGGCTAAGCCTCTTGCTTGGTGATTTGTTCCACTCATGCCGCCCTAGGAACCGTATAAACCGGTGTTATGTTCCTTGATTATGCGTTCCTAACACAGTTGGGGTTATGGGACCCCCTCGATAACCCGCTTAGCGCTAAACCTTTTCCAGCAAGGCCCAACATTGGTACTCCATTCACCTAATAACTAAAACTTGCATAGGGACTAGCTATCCCCTTTTCTTAATCAACCCCAGGGCCAGTGCTCCACATGAGTGTTGGTCCAACCTAGAGCAGCTTGCGGCACGGCCCCTTGGAAACTCGGGGTATCTGGATGCTGTAATCATAGCTCATCCGGTCGTGGCCTGAGACTAGATACGCGCGGCTACTGTCAGGGTGTCGACACGCCGGGAGGTCCTGCTGGATTAGTTTTACCTATGTCGGTATATCCCACCTTGGATTTGCGACTCCGTAGATCGTGAGCTTGTAATGGGCTAAGTTGGGACACCCCTGCAGGGTTTTGAACTTTCGAAAGCCGTGCCCGCGGGTATGTGGCAGATGGGAATTTGTTAATATCCGGTTGTAGAAAACTTGACACCATGTTCAGAACACACTACCAGCGTGAGTAACCGTGACGGTCATTTTCTGAAAGGGGTTTGGGAGTTGAACACGGTGGCGTTATGATTGACGTGCTTAGATAGGATCACTTCGTGATCACTTTGACGCTCGTGGCATTTCTCTTCTCGCTCTAAACACGTAAGCTAGTGCTAATGCAGCTGCAACCTTTATCTTTCTTCAGCCTTGTTCCACACCCAAGGCTTAGATAGTTTTGCTACCCGGGAACGGGATTGCTGGGTCCTCCGTGGCTCAAAGATTCTACACAACACCAGATGCAGTTACTATGGTGGACTACTCAGGTGACGGCACGGAGCTGTACTGGGAGTTCGATGAAGAACGTAGCCGATACTATGTGCACTATCCCAATGATCAGTAGTGGTTTCTACTAGGGGCAATTCGGACCTTGTGGCTTTATGTATTTGGTATCTTTCATTTGGATCTTTGCCCATAGTCGGGTTGTGATGTTATTTGGATGAAGATTTGCTTATGTAATGTATTGTGTGATGTGGCGAGTGTAAGCCAACTATACTTTTGCAATTTCATCCCTATTTTTACATGAGTCGTGCAAAGATACCAAACTTGAGATCATTCTAGAATGGGCTTATACCTTTAAGTCGTGCCTCGACACGTAGGAGGTATAATCCCATCCTGGGCATTACAAGTTGGTATTCAGAGCCTTCTCCGACCTAGAAGCCCCCACTGATTGATCGAATCGTTGACGGTTGAGTCTAGGCACACACTTAAAATGTTTTGAGTCCTATATATATACGGAGAGTAGGATTTCTTGTGCTCCTCATCTCTTTTCACTCTGGTGAGGACTCCTGATGATTACTTATCTCTTCTACTCTCAAAAATTCACCAGAATTTTTTTTAGGTTCACACGAGTATTGTTTGGATTGTTCCGATGTCTTTGTGACGAGAACATTGTTCTCGATGGCTCCTGTCATTTAGGGGTTGTGGCTGTGTCCCGGGGAGTTGAGCTCCGAGGTGTTGTCATCACAAATATATCGCCGCGGTTCTGGAATACTTAAGACAGCCGACATCGAAAACTCTCCTATGCGGTTAGTGGCAAGATAACCCCGACATCACCCAGTACTTGGGAGGTAGTTCGGGAGTATTGCCATAGCTTGTATAGTAGATGCGTTTCGAAGGTCCAAGGTAGACGGTTTCTGGAAATAACTGGTTATGTGTTGAAGGATGGATACAGCTGGATGTAGGATTAGAGTTGAGTGCACGATGCTTCCCCTGTATCCCCAACACCTGATTGCATAACTGGAAACTTTCGTAAATTAATAGGTGGGTTCATCTAGTAGTTCGTAGGCATTCTTCCAACGAATGCATGATATGGAGTTCGGGGTTCTACATTGAGTGAAGTAGTTTTATGGGCGTTGTTTCGATTGGGAGTTGCATCTTAAAGGGTCCTTGGCTATGCTGATCCGGGGATTGCAAAACCCTTTTGTAACACGTTCCATAAGCTTTCAACACGAATATGTCGAACGAAACTTCTATCTTGTATTTGTTCTATCTGCTCCTTGTTGTTTTTATTTACCTTTTATTCTCCTAAGTGGCTTCTCAAGAAGATTGTTGTATCATTAAACTGTGGATTATATTCGTTCATCTTGTTCGAATGTTCTTGTGAAGACTTATGTTGCAATTTCTAGCCGTTGATTCAGCTTATATATTTTTTTCCTCAATCAATGGCTAAAATAGTTGTCATCTCTTTCAGGATGGCTCCTAAAAGGGTTCCCAACGCTAACCCAGAGGGTGAAGAGGTTCCTGATCATCCTCCTTCCCCTCCTCCTCCGTCTGAGGCCTGGAGAGCAATTATGCAAGCGACGAACCAGAACACCCAGATGCTTATGCAAATGATGCAAAACATTCAAGCAAATCAAGCAAATCAAGGTGCTCATGGGAACCAAGGCCAAGGCAATTTGTTCAACCAACCTCACTTTGCTACATTCAACCAGTTCCTGGCAAACCAACCAAAGGCATTCAGTTACTGTGTGGACCCTCTAGATGCTGAAGACTAGATAACAGATATCAAGAAGCATTTCGAGTGCAGTAACGTCAGGCCTGAGGACTATGTGAAGTTTGCCGCCTTCCAACTCAAGGACCAAGCCGCTGATTGGTGGCAGTAGTACAAAGACTCCAGAGAAGGGCGTGAAATCTCATGGGCTGAATTCTGCAAGGACTTTCACTCCTACCACATTCCAACAAGTGTCATCGAGGGTATGCGTGAGCAATTCCGCAACCTGAATCAAGGCTCAATGACTGTCTACCAATATAATGTCAAGTTCCAGAACCTTGCCCGCTATGCCAAGAAAGACATCCCAGATTCCAAGAGCAAGATCTATCAGTTCCGTGGTGGTCTGAAGGATGAACTCCAACTAGCTCTCACCTTGTTCGAGCCTGGTGAGTTTGATCAATTATATAACATGGCACTTAAGCAAAAGGCAGCCCAACTCAAGATGGAAGCTTCCAAAAAGAGGATGAGAGACGATGTTCACTCCTCCTCTTCTTCCCAAGTGGTCGCAAAGCAACAAAAGTTTTGGCTTCCACCTCCTCCAGTGATCCGACCTCCCATAAACAACAACAAGAATTCTGGTGGCCGTGGTTTCTCCCACCCACCCAACCCAAGCAATCAGTCAAAGAACCACTTTCAAGCTTTAAAGTCAAGTGCTGCTTATCACCGTCCTCTCTCAGAAGTGGTTTGCAACAAGTGTGGCCAGAAGGGTCATTATGCTAACAAGTGCCCCAACCCAAGGAGCCTTCCGCCTCCTCCACCTATCAGTACTGCTATTGTCAAGCACAACCCCAAGGCATCAAGAGTGAATCTGATGAATGCAGCTCAAGCGGAGAATTCTTCTGATGTGATATTGGGTAACCTTTCTGTTAACTCTGCTCCTGCAAAAGTATTATTCGATTCAGGTGCATCGCATTGCTTCATCTCAAAACCTTTCTTGTCCAAGCATGAGTTGCCTACAGAAATTTTGCAAGATCCTTTTCGTGTGGTTTCTCCGGGTATGAGGATGAGCTCTCATATTGTAGCTCCTAACGTTTCTATCAAGATGGGCAATTATAAATTTCTGGCTTCTTCTATTGCTCTCGGCAACTCCTACATTGATCTTATTCTTGGGATGGATTGGCTTTCCCAGCATGATGATCACATTGATTGTGCAAATAAGGAAGTCAAGCTTACTCATCCTAACGAAGACGTGATTATCTTCGCCTCTCGAGATAACACAATCAGGCTATTCTCTCTCAATGACAAGGGCGAGATTAATGCCATCCCTCAAATTCGGGTGGTCAATGAATATGAAGATGTTTTCCCTGAAGAGCTTCCAGGCATGCCTCCGCATCGTCAAGTTGAATTCGTCATTGAACTAGAGCCCGGTACTGAGCCAGCATGCCGGCGTCCGTACAAGCTTTCCCCTGATGAGTTGAAGGAGCTGAAGAAACAACTCGATGAGCAAGAGCGTATGGGTCTAATCAGGCCTAGAACTTCTCCTTGGGGATGTGGTGTCTTATTTGTCAAGAAGAAGGATGGCACGGAGCGCCTTTGCGTTGATTACCGGCCATTGAACAAGAAGACAATAAAGAACAAGTATCCGCTCCCCAACATCAATGAATTGTTTGAGCAGCTCAAAGGAGCTAAAGTGTTCTCTAAGCTCGATCTCCGGATGGGTTATCACCAGATCCGTATCCGTGAAGAAGATATTCACAAGACTGCATTCAGAACAAGCTACGGCTCCTACGAATACACGGTCATGTCTTTTGGCCTCGCAAATGCTCCACCCACCTTCTCGAGAATGATGCACTACATATTCAACCCCTACACCAACGAATTTGTGCTCGTCTATCTGGATGACATCTTGGTATTCTCCAAGAATGAAGAGGATCATGAAAAGCACCTCCGTTTGGTTCTCGACAGACTCCGTGAACATAAGTTCTATGCCAAGTTCTCCAAGTGCGAATTCTAGCTCGATAAGGTCTTATATCTGGGCCATATCATCTCTGCTGACGGTATTGCTGTCAACCCCGAGAAAGTTGAAGCGATTGTCAACTGGGAACCCCCTCAGAACGTCAAGCAACTCCGAAGCTTCCTTGGTCTCGCTAGCTATTGCAGAATGTTCGTTGAGAACTTCTCCAAGATTGCCAAGCCTCTCTCCAACTTGCTGCAGAAGAATGTCAAGTACAACTGGTCTCCGGATTGTGATGTGGCATTCAAAACTCTCAAAGAAAAGCTCATCTCTGCTCCGGTTCTTACTCCTCCAGATGAGTCCAAGCCCTACGAAGTATTTTGTGATGCTTCTCTTCAAGGACTTGATGGTGTGCTAATGCAAGACAAGAAGACTGTGGCATACACTTCTCGTCAATTGAAGCCAAATGAGAAGAACTACCCCACACATGATCTCGAGCTAGCAGCTGTGGTACACGCCTTGATCATGTGGAGACACCTTCTGTTGGGCAGAAAAGTCGACATCTTCACCGATCACAAGAGCTTGAAGTACATCTTCACACAGCCAAACCTGAACCTTCGCCAGACTTGTTGGGTTGAGATGATCCAAGAGTATGATCCAAGCATCGAATACACACCTGGCAAGGCTAATGTCATTGCAGATGCCTTGAGCAGAAAGGCATATTGCAACAGTCTCCTTATTAAGCCGTTTCAGCCTGAGCTTTGTGAAGCATTCAGGAAGCTCAACCTCTAAGTTGTTCCGCAAGGCTTTCTTGCCAATCTTCAAGTTGCTCCTACCTTGGAAGTTCAGATCCGTGAGGCCCAACTCAGTGATGCTATGGTGCAGAAAGTGAAACATGGTATTGCAAAGGGTACTCCCAAATACAAGTGCTATCGCGTTGATGAGAAGGACACCTGGTTCTTTGAGAACAGACTTGTGGTTCCCAAGGGTGATCTCAGGAAGCTCATAATGAACAAAGCACATGACTCCCTCCTCTCGATTCATCCTGGAAGTTCCAAGATGTACCAAGACCTCAAGAAATCTTACTGGTGGACTCGCATGAAAAGGGAGATTACCCAGTTCGTGAATGAATGTGATGTCTGCAGAAGATTGAAGGTAGAGCATCAACGTCCAGCCGGTCTCCTCCAACCTCTTCCTATCCCCGAGTGGAAATTCGACCACATTGAAATGGATTTCGTCACTGGGTTTCCTAAGTCCAAGAAGGGGAATGATTCTATCTTTGTGGTGATTGACAAGCTAACCCAAGTAGCTCACTTCCTTCTAGTCAAAGAATCCATCAATGCAGCTCAGCTCGCAGAGTTGTACACTTCCAGAATTGTGTCGTTACATGGCATTCCTCATGTTATCTCCTCAAACCGTGGAAGTTTGTTCACATCCAAGTTCTGGGACTCCTTTCTGTCAGCCATGGGCACTAAGATCTGTTTGAGCACTGCGTTTCACCCTCAGACTAGTGGTCAAGTCGAAAGAGTGAACCAGATCCTCGAAGACATGCTCAGAGCTTGTGTCATCTCTTTTGGCATGAATCGGGAAGATTGTCTTCCTTTTGCCGAGTTCTCTTGCAACAACAGTTTCCAAGCAAGTGCCGGCAAAGCTCCGTTTGAAATCCTCCATGGAAGAAAGTGCCGTACTCCTCTCAACTGGTCTGAGACTGGTGAACGTCAACTTCTTAGCAATGACTTGATCTCAGAAGCCGAAGAAATGTGCAAAGTCATACGTGAGAATCTCAAGGCCGCTCAGTCGCGTCAAAAGAGCTACTATGATGGCAATCATCGTGATTTGGCTTTCGACATTGGAGACCATGTCCATCTCCGTGTTTCTCCTATGAAAGGCACCCAAAGGTTCGGTATCAAAGGGAAGCTTCCTCCTAGATATGTGGGGCCTTTCAAGATCCTTGGCAAACGAGGCGATCTAGCCTATCAACTCGAGCTTCCACCCAACTTTGCAAATGTTCATGATGTGTTTCACGTGTCACAACTCCGCAAGTGCTTCAAGACACCTGAACGCACCATTCCGTTTGAGGAGATTGATCTTCAACAAGACTTGTCTTACCGTGAGCACCCCGTTGCTATTCTTGAAGAAACTGAGTGCAAGACCCGCAACAAGTCAATCAAGTTCTTGAAAGTTAAGTGGTCACACCATACCGACCGAGAAGCTACGTGGGAACGAGAAGATCACCTTCATTCCGAGTACCCTTCCTTCTTCCAGTCCTAGATCTCGGGACGAGATCTTTTCATAGTAGAGGAGAGTTTGTAATGCCCCAGATGTAACACTTTCCCAATATGGCAATATATAAACTTTGGCTTCATCAATTCCTTTCCGGGCTCTTCTTTCATTTCGGGTTCTTCGTTTTGTCGTGTGCGTGTGTGCATTTCATCCATGTCATGTTGTCATGTGCATTGCATTGCATTTGTGTTGTCACTTGCATCCGGTCTCACTTGTCTCTTCCCGTTGTCCGTTTCGAGTTCCGGTGCTCACACACGTGTCTGTGGCATCCCCGAGTCCTTCTTTCGTGTGTGGTCGTGTAACGTTTTCGGAATGACGTGAGACTTGTCGTGCGATGTTGTTTTGGTACGTGTAGGCCGCCTGTCAAGTTTCGTTGCTTTTGGAGTTCGTTTGGTACTCCAACGGTTAACCTAGTGGGCTAAAAGAACCTCTTCTTTAAGGCCCAAGACCCCCTCCACAACAGCCCACTAACCCAGCACAACCCTTCCCATCATATCGGTCGTTGAATTGTGATCGCGTGGCCGAAAACCGCTCCCCATTTGGAGTCTCCTAGCTCCCTATGCCTATAAAAACGTCCCCCCATGTCCATTTTTTGTCCAAACCCTAGTCTCCTCCTCCCCGCAGCCGCCGGACACCTCCCCGCCGGCCGGACATGTCCGACTAGCCTCTCCGCCGCCACATGTCGCCTCCACGTTGGGCGAAACCCCGCGCCCACTTCCCCGCCGCCATTCGGGCCCGCGAGCCCGAGGCCGGCCCGCCCCGGGCCGCGCCGGGCCTTTCCGCCCCCGACCGCCTCCGCTCGCTTGCGGCTCGCTCCGCTCACCGCCGCCGGTCGCCTCGCCGGTCGCCGCCGCCGGCTGCGCGCCTCGCCGCCACGCCCCGGATCTCCACCGCCGCCGGTCGCCTCAAGCCACCGCCGCCGCCGGGCCTCAAGCACCGCCGCCGCGCCCGCCCGTCGGCCCGCACCGCGACCACCGCCGGCCGGCCAGAGCCGCCCTCCCCGCCGGAGGCCGCGAGCTCCCGAGCCCCAGCCGCCGCGATCGCCCCGACCGATCCCGATCTGCACCGCCGCGGGTCAACCCTAGCGGGTTCCGGGTCCCGTGCCCGCGCCCGATCTGCCCCGTGACCCGATCCGAAAGGTTGACCCCCTGTTTTTTTTCACTAAGTTCTGGAGTTTTGCTTATTTTTATTGCATGTTCCTATAGCTGTATCTTTTTGTGTGTAAGTCCAATTTGAGCATATGATATGTCAAAATGATCGTGGTGATGTGTACTACGTTTTGTTCCATTGTGGCATGCTTGTTTGAGTCCATCTAGAGGTCTTAATCTTCGTGACAAGAGTGCTACTTGATATAATCTGCTGCTACTTGTTATTTTCATGCCATGTTTGAGATGTGATAACTTGGTGCATGTTTATCCAAATGAAGCAAATGATATGTCAAAATGTTCATGGTGAGATGCTCTACATGATGGTTGCTGTAGCATGCATGTTAGGGTTCATATTGCCATGTTAATCTCTGTTGCAAAAGTGCATGTGGCTGTTAAGTTTTGTAACATGTTATGAGATGCTGATTTGAAGAGCTCGTTGCTATTGATGTGTTTGTCCCTTTGTCACATGTTTATATATTTTAGAATCTCCATCATGTGGTCTTTGCTGTGGTGCAAACCATTTTCCATGATATGCCTTGAGGTGACTTAAACATGCTTGCAAACATGCCATGCCAACTTAACTGTTTTATACTTGGTGAAATTTCTGCTAAGTCTGGAATCTGTTATATCCTGATGCTATGTTTGCTTGATGCCCTAGGCAAATCCATGCTAGTTTTGGAGTGGCCATTGATCATTCCTTGTTTTACATGTTGTTGACTATCCATCCATGCCCTCACTTGCTCATATGGCTTGCTGTAGCTTATTTAATTCTTGCTCCCAAGTTGCTATAAAATATAACTGTCAGGTTTTTAACGTCATGATCAAAATGTTGTAGCTTGTTGCTATTGATCCATGCCTCCTATGGAGTTGCTCCAATGGATTTGTTTGCTGTAGGACATGTCTACTTCATGTCCATGGTTTTTGTCATCATGTTTGGGTGCTCTAGAGTATATATTTCTTGCTCCAAAGTTGGTATGTAGCTGTTAATTTCAGCTTTGCATTGTATCTTGTTTCGTGTGTATGTGTTGAACCGTTGCTCCATTTTGAGCGTGCCCTATATGAAAATTATGTGATTTTGCATGTAGAATCATAATATCATGTTGTTAACCTGTTTGGAGTGTGTTTGCTTGATGTTTGGGTGCATTTTGCACCGTTGCCATGCTTAACTTGTTTTGCTCATATCTTCTAGACCGTAGCTCTGAATTAAACAAACTTTATATTAAACTTGACTAGAATTTCATGTAGATCAACATGGTGCATATTAACTTTCTGTTTAACAACTTTAACTTAAGGTTTGTTCAGATCTGGACCATTTTCAACATATGCATATGAGGACTTGCCGGATTCGCTATATGTGGATTCCGGCCTCATTTAATCTTGTTGTCTTGCGTTGTTATTGTGTGCTTCCTCCCTTGACATGTATTGCATCATACATGCATCATACGTACATCATGTTGATTGTGCATTTCACCTTGTTTGATTCCGTGCCTCGTTGTGTTATTGTGTTGAGTAGAGCCGAAAGCCGAGACCGAGAGCGAGAATGAGGTTACTACTGAGGTTGAGTACGAGGAGCCGTCTTACTATCCCATCGACGACTCGACAGGCAAGATGACCTGACCCAGATATCATTACTATATTTGCCTATTGCTAGAAGTCTCGCTCTTTAGCTTATTGCCTCGATGCCCATGTTTGTTTGTCAGCCTCCTATTGTAACCATGAACTTGTCTAACCACCCAACCTAGCAAACCTTTGTTTGGCTACGTAAGCTTCGCACAGCCCCTCTTATAGCATTGCTAGTTGCAGGAGAAGATTTGAAGATTCTTGCTTCATGTTGAAGTTATTGTTGGGATATCACACTATATAAACTCTTAAACTAAATCATCTATATATTGGTAATGGGTGGAAGGCTAAGCCTCTTGCTTGGTGATTTGTTACACTCATGCCGCCCTAGGAATCGTATAAAACGGTGTTATGTTCCTTGATTATGCATTCCTAACACTGTCGGGGTTATGGGACCCTCTCGATAACCCGCTTAGTGCTAAACCTTTTCCAGCAAGGCCCGACATGGGTACTCCATTCGCCTAATAACTAAAACTTGCATAGGGACTAGCTATCCTCTTTTCTTAATCAACCCCCGGGCCAGTGCTCCACATGAGTGTTGGTCCAACCTAGAGCAGCTTGCGGCACCGCCCCTTGGCAACTCGGGGTATCTGGATGCTGTAACCATAGCTCATTCGGTCGTGGCCTGAGACAAGATACGCGCGGCTACTGTCAGGGTGTCGGCACACTGGGAGGTCTTGCTGGATTAGTTTTACCTATGTCGGTATATCTTGAGCACGGGATTCCGAGAATACTCGGGCCTTCCCACCTTGGAGTTGCGACTCCGCAGATCGTGAGCTTGTAATGGGCTAAGTTGGGACACCCCTACAGGGTTTTGAACTTTCGAAAGCCGTGCCCGCGGGTATGTGGCAGATCGGAATTTGTTGATATCCAGTTGTAGAAAAATTGACACCATGTTCAGAACGCACTACCAGCGTGAGTAACCGTGACGGTCATTTTCCGAAAGGGGTTCGGGAAGTGAACACGGTGGGGTTTCGATTGACGTGCTTAGATAGGATCACTTCGTGATCACTTTGACGCTCGTGGCATTTCGCTTCTCGCTCTAAACACGTAAGCTAGTGCTAGTGCAGCTGCAACCTTTATCTTTCTTCAGCTTTGTTCCACACCCAGGGCTTAGATAGTTTTGCTACCCAGGAACGGGATTGCTGGGTCCTCCGTGGCTCACAGATTATACACAACACCAGATGTAGGTACTATGGTGGACTACTCAGGTGACGGCATGGAGCTGTACTGGGAGTTCGATGATGAACGTAGTCGATACTATGTGCACTATCCCGATGATCAATAGTGGTTTCTACTAGGGGCAATTCAGACCTTCTGGCTTTATGTATTTGGTATCTTTCATTTGGATCTTCGCCCGTAGTCGGGTTGTGATGTTATTTGGATGATAATTTTCTTATGTAATGTATTGTGTGACGTGGCGAGTGTATGCCAACTATCCTTTTGCAATTTCATCCCTATTTTTACATGAGTCATGCAAAGATACCAAACTTGAGATCATTCTAAAATGGGCTTATACCTTTAAGTCGTGCCTCGACACGTAGGAGGTATAATCACATCCTGGGCATTACAGAGACATAGCCATAGGATTTTTGTATCCAGTTCTATAGGCCCATAATGCATCACCAAGTTTCTTGAACCAATTCTTTCTAGATCTATTAACAATCTTTTGCAAAATTCATTTCAGCTCTCTGTTACTTAGTTCTACTTGACCACTAGACTGTGGGTGGAATGGGGATGCAATTCTATGGTTAACATCATACTTAGCAAGCATTTTACGAAAATTACCAAGCATAAAGTGTGAACCCCCATCAGTCATTAAGTATCTAGGGACTCCAATCCTCAAAAAAAAACTTCTTTAAGCATCTTAATAGAGGTATTATGATCAGCACTACTAGTTGGAATAGCTTCTACCCACTTAGTAACGTAATAAACAACAACTAAAATGTGTGTATACCCATTAGAGGAAGGAAACGGTCCCATATAATCAAAGCCCAAGACATCAAATGGTTCAATAACGAGTGAATAATTGATAGGCATTTCTTGGTGTCTGCTAATAGTACCAATCCTTTAACATTCATCACAAGATAAGACAAACTTATGGGCATCCTTGAAGAGAGTAGGCCAATAAAAACCAGATTGCAGTACCTTATGTCCAGTTCTATCTCCAGCATGGTGTCCTCCATAAGCTTCGGAGTGAAACTTGCGTAGGATTTGTTCCTGTTCATGCTCAGGTACACAACGACAAATAATGCCATCTACTCCTTCTTTATAAAGGTGTGGGTCATCCCAGAAGTAATGTCTTAAATCATAGAAGAGCTTTTTCTTTTGCTGGTATGTGAAACTAGGTGGTATGTGAAACTAGGCAGTATGAGAAGCATTTATGACAACTAATTGTTCATCAGGAAAGCTATCATCAATAGGTAGTGGGTCATCAAGAATATTCTCTAACCTAGATAAGTTGTCTGCAACGGGGTTCTCAGCTCCCATTCTATCAGTAATATGCAAATCGAATTCTTGTAGCAGGAGAAACCATCTAATAATTCTAGGTTTAGCATCTTTCTTTTCCATTAGATATTTCATAGAAGCATGATCAGTGTGAATAGTTACTTTAGAATCAACAATATAAGGTCTAAACTTATCACAAGCAAATACAACTGGTAAAATTCTTTCTCAGTAGTAGCATAATTTCTCTGGGCACTGTCTAGAGTTTTAGTAGAATATTGGATAACATTCAATTTCTTATCAACTCTTTGTCCTAGAACAGCACCTACAGCATAATCACTAGCATCGCACATAATTTCAAAGGGTAAATTCCAGTCAGGAGGCTGGACAATAGCTGCAGAGATCAATGCTTTCTCAAGTATTTCAAATGCTTCTACACAAACATCATCAAAGACAAAAGGAACATCTTTTTGTAAGAGATTAGTCAGAGGCCTAGAGATTTTGGAGAAATCCTTAATGAACGTCCTATAAAACCCGGCATGACCAAGGAAACTTCTTATACCTTTGATGTCCTTGGGACACGGCATCTTTTCAATAGCATAAACTTTAGCTTTATCAACTTCAATACCTCTTTCATAAATTTTACGTCTCAATACAATGCCTTCATTAACGATAAAGTGGCACTTTTCCCAATTCAAGACAAGATTATTTTATTCACATCTCTGCAAAACTCGATCAAGGTTGCTTAAGCAATCATCAAAAGAAGTTCCATAAACAGAAAAATCATCCATGAAAACCTCAACAATCTTTCCACAAAAATCAGAGAATATAGCCATCATGCATCTTTGAAAGGTAGCAGGTGCATTACACAATCCAAAAGGCATACGTCTATAAGCACATGTACTGAAGGGACAAGTAAAAGTGGTCTTTTCTTGATCCTCTTTTGACACAGGTATTTGAGAGAAACCAGAACATCCATCTAGAAAGCAAAAATGAGTATGTTTGGATAACCTTTCTAGCATTTGATCAATAAAAGGTCAAGGGTAATGATCTTTCTTAGTAGCTTTGTTTAATCTACGGAAATCAATTACCATCCTATAACCTGCAACGATTCTTTGCGGGATCAATTCATCTTTATCATTAGGAACAACAGTAATACCTCCCTTCTTAGGGACACAATGGACAAGACTTATCCACTGACTACCAGCAACTAGATAAATTATACCTACCTCTAGAAGCTTTAGCATTTCCTTCCTTAACACTTCTTTCACCTTAGGATTTAATCATCGTTGATGATCAATAACCGGTTTAGCGTCCTTTTCCAACTTTATCTTGTGTTGGCATAGAGTGGGACTAATGCCCTTAAGATCATGAAGAGTATATCAAATAGCAGCACGGTGCTTCTTCCGAGTTTTCAATAATTCCCTTCTTCTTGCTCTGAGAGGTTAGCACTAATAATAACAGGATATATCTTCTTTTAATCAAGATAAACATACTTAAGAGTATTAGGTAATGGTTTGAGTTCAAACACAGGATCACCCTTGGGTGGAGGAGGATCCCCTAGAATTTCAACAGGCAAGTCATGTTTCAATAAGGGTACCTGTTTATAGAATATTTCATCTATTTCCCTTCTCTCATTCATATACATATCATTTTTATGGTCTAGCAGATATTGTTATAAGGGATCGTTATGAGGTACAGAAATAGAAGCAAGACAAATAATTGCATCCTTAATAGGCAATTCTTTATCATGGGGTTGTCTACGAAATTTAGCAAAGTTAAAATCATGAGACATATCCCCTAGTCCTACAGTGAAAATATCTTTTTCGGAGTCTATCTTAGCATTAACAATATTCAATAAGGGTCTACCAAATATAATGGGGCAAAAATCATCTTGTGGGGAACCAAGAAAAAGAAAATCAGCAGGGTATTAACTTTCCCACACAAGACTTCAACATCTCTAACAATCCCAACTAGTGAAATAGAGTCTCTATTGGCAAGCTTAATAGTAACATCAATACCTTCCAGCTCAGTAGGTGCAATATCATGCATAATTTCTTCATATAAGAAAATGGGTATTACACTTGCACTAGCACCTACGTCACATAAACCATGATAGCAACGATCTCCTATTTTAACGGAAATAACAGGCATGCCTACAACAGGTCTATGTTTATTCCTAGTATCAGGTCTGGGATTCTAGCAGCTTCCTCATGGAGGTAAATAACATGCACATTTATATTATCGACCAAGAGATCCTTAACCATAGAAACACTAGGTTCGACTTTAATTTGTTCAGAGGGTGTAGGTGTTCTAGTATTACCCTTACTAACCACAGTTGAAGCTTTAGCATGATCCTTTATTCTAACAGGGAAAGGTGGTTTCTCAATATAGGCGGTAGGAACAATGGGATCAACATTATAAGTGATAGTCTTTTATTCGACTATAAAAACTTCAACAACTTTTACTTCAATGGGAGGATGAAATTTAAACCACTTTTCCTTAGGGAGATCAACATGAGTAGCAAATGATTCACAGAAAGAAGTTACTATCTCAAAGTCAAGTCCATATTTAGTGCTAAATTGACGGAAAACATTGGTATCCATAAAAGATTTTACGCAATCAAACTTAGGTATTATACCTGACTCCTTACCTTCGTCGAGATCCCAATCTTCAGAGTTGCGTTTAATTCTTTCCAATAAATCCCATTGGAATTCAATAGTCTTCATCACAAAAGAACCGGTGCAAGAAGTGTCGAGCATGGAGTTATTATTGAGAGAAAGCCGAGCATAATTTTTTTGAATAATCATTTATTTTGAGAGCTCATGATTGGGTCATGAATAAAACATTGACTTAAGCCTCCCCCAAGCTTGAGCGGTACTTTCTCCTTCGCGAGGCCAAAAATTATATATATAATTACGATCACGATGAACCTGATGCATAGGATAGAACTTCTGATGAACTTCCAACTTCAATCGGTTGTAGTTCCATGATCCAATATCATCACATAGCCTAAACCATGTCAATGCCTCTCCCTTCATAGATAAAGGGAAGACCTTTTTCTTGATCACGTCTTCGGGCATACCTGCAAGCTTAAATAATCCACAAACTTCATCCACATAGATTAGGTGCAAATCGGGATGCAAGGTTCCATCTCCTGTAAAGGGATTAGCTAGCAGTTTCTCTATCATACCCGAAGGAATTTCAAAGAAAACATTTTTAGTAGGTTCAGTAGGTTGAGGAGCAACTCTTGTCTCTACTGGTAGGGGTGAAGGTACCGTGAACAAGCCCCTCAAAGGATTAAGTTCCATAGTAACAAGTGATAGTAAATTTTAGCACACTATATAAATTTTCCTTACCAAATTCCACTTACCAAAGGCGCTTCACTGCCCGGCAACGGCGCCAGAAAATAGTCTTGATGACCCACAAGTGTAGGGGATCTATCGTAGTCCTTTTGATAAGGAAGAGTGTCGAACCCAACAAGGAGCAGAAGGAAATGATAGGCAGTTTTCAGTAAGGTATTTTCTGCAAGCACTGAAAGTATCGGTAACAGATAGTTTTGTGATAAGATAATTGGCAACAAGTAATAAATACTAAAAGTAAATAAGGTGCAACAAGATGGCCCAATCCTTTTTGTAGCAAAGGACAAGCCTGGACAAACTCTTATACGAAGGAAAGCGCTCCCGAGGACACATGGGAATTATCGTCAAGCTAGTTTTCATCACGCTCATATGATTCGCGTTCATTACTTTGATAATTTGGTATGTGGGTGGACAGGTGCTTGGGTGCTTCCCTTACTTGAACAAGCATACCACTTATGATTAACCTCTATTGCAAGCATCCGCAACTACAAAAGAAGTATTAAGGTAAACCTAACCATAGCATGAAACATATGGATCCAAATCAGCCCCTTACGAAGCAACACATAAATTAGGGTTTAAGATTCTATCACTCTAGCAACCCATCATTTACTTATTACATACCAATGCCTTCCTCTAGGCCCAAACAATGGTGAAGTGTCATGTAGTCGACGTTCACATGACACAACTAGAGGAAAGACAACATACGTCTCATCAAAATATTGAACGAATACCAAATTCACATGACTACTTATAGAAAGACTTCTCCAATGTCCTCAGGAACAAACGTAACTACTCACAAAGCATATTCATGTTCATAATCAGAGGGGTATTAATATGCATAATGGATATGAACATATGATCTTCCACCAAGTAAACCAACTAGCATCAACTACAAGGAGTAATCAACACTACTAGCAACCTACAGGTACCAATCTGAGGTTTTGATACAAAGATTGGATACAAGAGATGAACTAGGGTTTGAGAGGAGATGGTGTTGGTGAAGATGTTGATGAAGATACCCCCCCCTCCCCCAAGATGGGAGAGTTTTTGGTGATGACGATGGCGATGATTTCCCCCTCCCGGAGGGAAGTATCCCCGACAGAACAGTTCCGCCGGAGCCCTATATTGGTTCCGCCAAGGTTCCACCTCGAGACGGCGGCGCTTCATCCCGAAAGCCTCCTTATGATTTTTTCCAGGTCAAAACACCTCATATAGCAGAAGATGGGCATCGGGGGGCTGCCAGGTGGCCCATGAGGTAGGGGTTGCGCCCAGGGGGGGCACCCTCGTGGACGGTGGGTGGCCCCCTCCTGCACTTCTTTTGCTAGATATTTTTTATATTTTCTGAAACAGAGTTTCGTGGAGTTTCAGGGATTTATGAGTTTTGCAGAATAGGTCTCCAATGTTTGCTTCTTTTCCAGCCCAGAATTCTAGCTGCCAGCATTCTCCCTCTTCATGTAAACCTTGTAAAATAAGAGAGAAAAGGCATAAGTATTGTGACATAATGTGTAATAATAGCCCATAGTGCAATAAATATCAACATAAAAGGATGATGCAAAATGGACGTATCAAGGGCCGCCTGGTTCGGCAGGCCGAAGGGCATGCGAACGTAGCTGTGAGGAGGGCCCTCGCACCGGCCCACCAGAAATGGCCAGTAGAGTTCCTGAGACGCGATCATGTTGAGTCCTGGGGCGTTGATGCAGACGCACAGCCCGTTGCCCGAGCATAGGACGACAAAGTCATTCCGCAGTGCTGGGCGGCGCTCGCCCCGCATCGCCCTTGGTACCTGGAAGTCTTGGATGGTCTGTTCGATGAACTCATGAGCACTTGGCACCTCGTGCCTTGAGCTCTCTTGAGGGAAGCGCACGGTGAGGCACACCTCCACATGGTGCCCGAGCGCCTCCATCGTGACATCAGCTTGGTCGGAGGCCCTCTAGAGGAGAACCCCCGAGCCCAGCTTGAGGGGGGCACCAGGTGCGCCTTCCTATGCGAGGAAGGGAGGCGCCCCGTCTACGGGCGCGGATCCTGAGGCACGGCCGTTGGGTGCTGCATCTTCATGAGGCTCCAGGGCGAGCAACTGCTTCTTCTTCTTTGGGGTAGCTTCAGGGGGGTAGATGGTGTCTTTGTTGTCCGGGTCCTCGACTGCCGCAGCCTGGTAAGCGTGCTCGAGGGAGAACACTACGTCCTTTTCTTCGCAAACGATGGTAATGATGCCACGGCTTCCTGGCATCTTGATGACGTTGTAGCCATGGTGAGTCACTACCATGAACTTGGACAGGGCTGGGTACCCAAGAATGTCATTGTATGGGAGACGGATTTGAGCGACATCGAAGGTAACGGGGAGCAGGATTTGTCCGATTTGGGTGGTTGAGCCGTCGGTCACTCCTGAGAAAGGCCTGGTGGGTTGCAGCTGGACATAAGGCAACTGGAGACAGTCAAATGTGTCGACAAAAAGAACGTTGAACCCTACACCGCCATCGATGAGGTTCTTGGTGACTTGGACGTTGCTGATGACGGGTGAGCAGAGCATTGGGAGAGCGCCGGCGGTCACCGCGCACTTGAGCCGGTCGGCTAAGCAGAAGGTGATCACGCACTTGGACCACTTGACCGGCCGTGTGGCCTCTATCCTGGGAAGAGATGTGTCTACTTCTCGGGCAAACTGCTTGAAGATACGCTGGGAGGCTAGAGCCTGTGCACCGCCCAAGATGCAAGAGATGGCGCGAGGCTCATGGAAGCCCCCAGCCCCCTCGTCTTGTTCGTCGTTCCTCCTTGGCGGTGGCAGCGGAGGGAGGCCGGCCTTGCCTCGAGGACGGTCCTCGCGAGGCTGATCCCTCAAGGCACCCTCGCGAGGCTGGTCCCTCCAGGCACCCTTGCGAGGCTGATCGTGCCAGCATTTCTCATGAGGCTGATCACGCCACTCCTTACGGGGGCCATGGTCATCCCAGCGCCCCCATGTCCAGCTTCCTCCACGACTGTAGCCCCGATCGTTGCGCTCGGGGCGTCGACAGATGCACCCGTCGCGGATGGCCATGAGCTCCTGGCAGTCGTTGGTGTTGTGGCTATGCACGTTGTGGAAGGCGCAGAATGGACGGCTGCTCTTGGATGACTGATAACCCAGTAGTATAGGGGATGGCAACAGTTTTCGAGGGTAGAATTTTCAACCCAAATTTATTGATTCGACACAAGGGGAGCCAAGGAATATTCTCAAGTATTAGCAGTTGAGTTGTCAATTCAGCCACACCTGAAAGACTTAATGTCTGCAACAAAATATTTAGTAGCAAAGTAGTATGGAAGTAACGGTACCGATGACAAAAGTAACAGTAGCAGTTTTGTAGTAATTGTAACAGTGGCAGCGGAAAAGTAACTAAGCAAAGATCAATATGTGAAAAGCTCATAGGCATTGGATCAGTGATGGATAATTATGTCGGATGCGATTCCTCATGCAATAGTTATAATATAGCGTGACACAGAACTAGCTCTAGTTCATCAATGTAATGTAGGCATGTTTTCCAAATATAGTCATACGTGCTTATGGAAAAGAACTTGCATTTCATCTTTTGTCCTACCCTCCCGTGGCAGCGGGGTCCTATTGGAAACTAAGGGATATTAAGGCCTCCTTTTAATAGAGTACCAGACCAAAGCATTAACACTTAGTGAATACATGAACTCCTCAAACTACGGTCATCATCGGGAGTGGTCCCGATTATTGTCACTTCGGGGTTGCCAGATCATAACACTTGCAAGATAGGATCAAGAACTCACATATATTCATGAAAACATAATAGGTTCAGATCTGAAATCATGGCACTCGTGCCCTAGTGACAAGCATTAAGCATGGCAAAGTCATGGCAACATCAATCTTAGAGCATAATGGATACTAGGGATCAAACCCTAACAAAACTAACTCGATTACATGGTAAATCTCATCCAACCCATCACCGTCCAGCAAGCCTACGATGGAATTACTCACGCATGGCGGTGAGCATCATGAAATTGGTAATGGAGGATGGTCGATGATGACGATGGCGACGAATTCCCCTCTCCGGAGCCCAGAACGGACTCCAGATCAGCCCTCCCAAGAGAGATTAGGGCTTGGCGGCAGCTTCGCATCGTAAAACGCGATTAATCCTTCTCTCTGATTTTTTCTCCTTGAAAGTGAATATATGGAGTTGGAGTCGAGGTCGGTGGAGCCTCA
Source organism: Secale cereale (assembly GCA_902687465.1). Taxonomy (NCBI): domain Eukaryota; kingdom Viridiplantae; phylum Streptophyta; class Magnoliopsida; order Poales; family Poaceae; genus Secale; species Secale cereale. The sequence goes on from LR738709.1 coordinate 222,489,161, forward strand.
GGGGGCCCACGAGACAGGGGGCGCGCCCAGGGGTGGCAGGCGTGACCCCCACCATCGTGGACAGGGTGTGGGCCCCCTGGTCTTGATTCCTTCGCCAGTATTTTTTATATATTCCAAAAATATTCTCCGTGGATTTTCACGTCATTTTGAGAACTTTCATTTCTGCACAAAAATAACACCATGTCAATTCTGCTGAAAACAGCGTGAGCCGGGTTAGTTCCATTAAAATTATGCAAGTTAGAGTCCAAAACAAGGGCAAAAGTGTTTGGAAAAGTAGATACGTTGGAGACGTATCAACTCCCCCAAGCTTAAACCTTTGCTTGTCCTCAAGCAATTCAGTTGACAAACTGAAAGTGATAAACAAAAACTTTTACAAACTCTGTGCGCTCTTGTTGTTGTAAATTTGTAAAGCCAGCATTCATGTTTTCAGCAAAGATTATGAACTAACCACATTCACAATAACATTTAGGTCTCATGTTTACTCATATCTATGTCATAATAAACTAGCGAGCAATAATAATAAACCTCAGATGACAACACTTTCTCAAAACAATCATAATATGATATAACAAGAAGGTATCTCGCTAGCCCTTTCTGAGACCACAAAACATAAATGCAGAGCACCTCTGAAGATCAAGGACTGACTAGACATTGTAATTCATGGTAAAAGAGATCCAGTCATAGTCATCTTGGAGTAGTAGTATTTATAACTGAGTACTAATACACTCCTAAGTGGGAAACTATTTAGTTTTTGGTCAGTGTGAACAGGTTTGTAATATGGAATTTGACGGGACACAGCTCAAAATTTATTAAAGGCTATATAATTTCTAAGTGCGGCACTATTCCCGACGATGTAACGTGGGCACACTTTCTCGGCCGCGTACGTGGCGTTTGCACCATAGGGTGCACCGCAATAGGAATTGTTAGCACATGTCTTGTTCCAACAACCGTGCGCACTCGTTATTACCATTGCGCACGCTTCTTTTAATCAGAATGTGTGCCCGTCTAGCGCACACATGTTGACCTGTCTAACTGTTTTTGTTTGTTGTGGCTAATCGCAAATAGTTCATACGTGTGAAGTGTATGCCGTCAATCGCAGACACGTTGATCTGGCTGACCGTTTCTGTTGTGTTACCTAATCGAAAAAAGTTAATCCTTCTTAAGTGTATGCCCTCAATCGCACACACCGTCATCTAGCTGCCCATTTCTGTTGTTCTGCCTCATCACAAAAAGTTAATCCGAGTGAACTTTATGACGTATATCGCGCACGCCTTCATCTGGCTGACCGTTTCGGTTCTTCTTCCTCATCGAAAACATTTAATTGAACTGAACTGTATGCCCCGCATCGCACACACAACTAAAATCAGAACTGTGTTTGATTAATCCTTCATCGCAAACATTTTGCATATTTTTTGACAATTTTTTATATCACCGTTTGGGATTAATGCATTGCACACAATTTCGTCAAAGGGTCTCTAATCGTAGTGTCATGTTAGCAGCATTCTGCAGTAGTGCCTATTCACTCCCCTCTAGGCAATCATATCGATCATTTCAATACAAATGTCCAAAACAATGCACCTTGATCACCAACGAAGATGGCACCTATGACTCTATGAGTGAGGAGGAAGTGGAAGCGCTCGAGCACGTGACCATGCATCGTCAAGTGAATGATGATGAAGACGATCAAGTATTTTGTGACAATGATTTGATCCGCGCTCGATTAATGATGCCATATTTTCCATGCCAAAGCGGGCATCAATGGACTTTCCATCAAGGTCATCATCAATGGAGGAATAAGTTGCCACAACTTGGCAAGCAACAAGTGAAGAAGAAATGGTAGCGCTTGAGCACGTGGCTAGGCACCATCAAGTGAATGAAGAGGAAGCCGCTCAAGTCTTTTGTGACAATGATCCGAGCCCCGCTCTAGTTGTCACCAAGGTCTTGACACCTCAGCACCAATAATATGAAGATCAACTATGCCATACCTGCCATACCAAACACACATCAATGGACATTCCTGCTACTTCTTGAGCTTGCGTTGGTTTTTCCTGTGAAGAGGAAAGGGTGATGCAGTAAAGTAGAGATAAGTATTTCCCTCCGTTTGAGAACCAAGGTATCAATCCAGTTGGAGACAACGCACAAATCACCAATACCTTCACAAATAATCAAACAACTTGCACCCAACGTGATAAAGGGGTTGTCAATCCCTTCACGATTACTTGCAAAAGTGAGACCTGATAGAGATAGATAAACAAAAGCTAAAATATTTTGGGGTTTTTGGTTTATATATTGGAAAGTATAAGATTGCATAATAGTAGATCGGAAACTAATATGATGGAAAATAGACCCGGGGCCATATGTTTCACTAGAGGCTTCTCTCTTGATAGCAAATAATATGGTGGGTGAACAAATTAATATCGAGCAATTGATAGAAAAGTGCAAAGTTATGATGATATCTAAGGCAATGATTATGTAATATAGGCATCACGTCCGTGTCAAGTAAACCGACTCGTGCATTCATCTACTAATATTACTCCACACATCGACCGACTCCTGCATGCATCTAGATTATTAAGTTCATGAAGAACAGAGTAACGCTTTAAGTAAGATGACATGATGTAGAGGAATTAACTCAAGCAATATGATGAAAACCCCATCTTGTTATCCTCGATGGCAACAATACAATACGTGCCTCGCTACCCCTTCTGTCACTAGGTGAGATCATCGCAAGATTGAACCCAAATAAAAGCACTTCTCCCATTGCAAGAAAAACCAATCTAGTTGGCCAAACCAAACCAATAATTCGAAGAGAATTACTAAGATATCAAATCATGAATATAAGAATTCAGAGAAGATTCAAATAATATTCATAGATAAGTTGATCATAAATCCACAATTCATCAGATCTCGACAAACACACCGCAACAGAAGATTACATTGGATAGATCTCCAAGAACATCAAGGATAACATGGTATTGAGAATCAAAGAGAGAGATGAAGCCATCTAGCTACTAGCTATGGACCCGTAGGTCTGTGATAAACTACTCACACTTCATCAAAAGGGGAATGGTGTTGACGTAGATGCCCTGCGTGGTTGAATCCCCCTCCGGCAGAGTCCCAAAAAAGGCCTCTAGATGGGATCTCGCAGATACAGAAGGTTACGGCGGTGGAGAAGTGGTTTCAGTGCCCCCTCTAAGGTTTTTGGAATATATGTGAATTTATAGGCAAAAGAGGTCGGTGGGAGGAGCTGTGAGGGGCCCACAAGGGTGGGGGCACGCCCACCCCCTTGGGGCGTGCCCTCCCTCCTTGTCGCCACCTCGTGGCTCCTCTGACTTGGTTATCAAGTCTACGGGGTGTCTTCGGGCCCAAGAAAAATCATCGCGAAGATTTTGTTCCGTTTGGACTCCATTAGATATTCCTTTTATGTGAAACTCAAAAACAAGGAAAAACATAAACTGGCACCGGGCTCTAGGTTAATAAGTTAGTCCCAAAAATAATATAAAATAGCATATTAATGCATATAAAACATCCAAAACTGGTAATATAATAGCATGGAACAATAAAAAAATTATAGATACATTGGAGACGTATCAAGCATCCCCAAGCTTAATTCCTGCCCTTCCTCGAGTATGTAAATGATAAAATCAGAATTTTTGATGTGGAATGCTACCTAACATATTTATCAATGTAATTCTACTTTATTATGGCATGAACGCTCAGATCCATAAGACTCAAAATAAAAGTTTATAAATATCAAAATAGTAATACTTGAAGCATCACTACCAAAAAAATACACATCCGTGATATTTTGGGCCGAACGAAACTTTTTTCTATCATACAAATGACACTTCTATGACAATAATTGTGACAAAACACAGTATCATCATAGATGCGGTGGGGTCCTACTTCTATGACAAAAAATCATGACAGAAAATGGGCTTTCTTCCTGGCCGGGCCAGAGACACAGCTGCATGACATTCTTTGGGCCGTCCATGACGGAAAAAACCATGGTAGAAGCGAGGGCGAGGAAAATATCGGGGTGTTCCCGGTTACGGTGGGTGGTCGGGGCCGAGCGATGAGCATTTCTCTCGCACCCATGCGTGTGGGTGCGAGGCGTTGGGCTCTAACTGAACCCGAGCGAGGCGTTGGGCTCTAACTGAACCCGAGTGATTGCACTGCAGGCTACGCGTTACTGAACCCGAGCGATCGATCGATGGCTGCTAACTGAACCCGATCAAGCGATTCTTTCGCTACTTCTGCTAACTAAAGCCGATCGATGTTGCCTCTGCATGAACAGTGAGCGTTGCTGGGGAGGTTTGGATGAACAGTTCCCAGTGGGGGTGGCTGGATAGGACCCCGTGGTGTTGCCTCTGCATGAACAGGACCCCGTTCGATCGAGCCGGTTGAGGCTGCATGAACAGGACCCCGTGGAGGGCTGCATGAACAGGACCACCCCGTGGAGGGCTGCATGAACAGTAGACGGTGGAGGGCTGGATGAACAGTAGCCCGTGGAGGGGTGGTTGAACAGGAGCTCGTCGAGTGGGCTGGTTGAACAGTAGCTGGTGGAGTAGCGCGCTGTGGAGGCTGGAGGAGGTCGACGGTGGATGAACAGTTGCCCGTGGAGGCTGGAGGGGGTCGGCGGTGGTGATGAACAGTATCCCGTGGAGTCCCATTTTGCGGTACGCCACACCCCTCCCGATAAACATGACCCCTGTTTCGACCGTAGCGCTCCAAAACAAGTCTGTTTCCTCTGTTTTGTGGTACGCCACACCCCTCCCGATCAACAGGACTCCCGTTTTGACCGTAGCTCTCCAACACAAGTCTGTTTCCTTTATTTTGCGGTACGCCACACCCCTCCCGATCAACAGGACCCCCGTTTCGACCGTAGAAGGTTTGTTTCCTCCGTTTTGCGATATGCCTGACCCCTCCCGATGAACAGGATCCCGTTTCGAACATGGCCGGTCGAACACAAGGTCGTTTCCTCCGTTCTGCGGTACGCCAGGCCTCGTTTCCATCGGCTGTTCCGTCCAAGCCCTCCCAATGAACACGACGACGCATTCCGTTCCGACCCAGCCGGTTGGCTCCCCATGAACACGACAACGATGTTGTTTCTCTGTTCCGACCCAACAATGTACACGAGCCCTGGCCATACATACGCGCGAGTAGGCGTTCGAGACCCCGCCCGTATGTACGTATGTGGCCGCATTTACTTTCTTCCACCCTAGCCGCTGTACGTACGTGTACATGCTACGTCTGCGCCTCTGCTACGACACGTGCGCGCCTCTACATCGACTAGTATGTACAAACACGTTCACGATTAGAATGAAAATGCTACATACGCTTCGACCAGGTGGGTCCCGACTGTCAGGCATTTCCTTGCGTGCCAAGATGTAGCTGGTGGGTCCCAGCAGTCAGGGGGCAAATCGTTTTTTTTTTGCCCGGACGCACTTCCTTGCGTGCGAAGATGTAGCTGGTGGGTCCCAGTAGTTAGTGGGAAATGTTTTTTTCACGAAATACAGTGGCCCGTCCGGTGGGTCCCCGATGTCAGGTGGAGGAATAATTATTTTGTGCGTAATAAGGAGGCACTTCCTTGCGGCTGCCGTGGACCAAGCTGCCAGCCTCTCCACGTACAATACTCTTCCCATGGAAGTCGTTCCTTGACCACGTTGACCACACCGCGCCGAGAGCACCAGGGCGGTGGACGACGCGCGGCCTAGGAAGGGGACGACGCGGAGCTGGGGAAGACGCGGCAGTTGATGCCCACGTGTAGAGGAGTATGAGGGTTCACTGTTCGCTGCGGTGTGAGGCTGCCATCGCCGCAGAATAACAGGGGGTGTGGGTGAGTAGAGGTATGGCCTGGCCAGCGATGGGAGTAGTAGGGGGCGGTGAGGCCTCCGCCGCATCGCAGCCGGCCACGGGAGGTAGGAGCACAAGGCACGACCGGCGCTGGTTTGGGCGGCTGGAGCACGAAGACCAGAGGTTGAAGAAGCACTACGGCCGTTGGATGGACATCGTACGGTCACTGGAGCTAGAATCGTGCATATTGACTAAGTTGACAAAGCCCTCCGTCCCCATCAACTTAGTAGGCCCACAAGTCAGCCTGCCACTATACTGGGTCCCAGCTAGCAGGGGGAGTATTCATTTTTTGTGCATAATAAGGAGGCACTTCCTTGCGTGCGAAGATATAGCTGGTGGGTCCAAGCTATTAGCGACGGTAACATTTTTTCGCGAAATACAGTGGCCCTTTCGGTGGGTCCCAGATGTTAGGTCGAGGAATCATTATTTTGCGCGTAATAAGGATTCATTTCCTTCCGTGCGGCCGTGGACCCAGCTGTCAGATTCTCCACGTATAATCCACTTCAGATGCATGCGGTCGTTGACCACGTTGACTAGGCCACACCGAGAGCACCAGGGCGGTGGACGACGCGAGGCCTAGGAAGGGAACAACACGAAGGTAGGGAAGACTCGTCAGTTGTTTCCCACGCGGAGGGGAGTACGACTGTATGAGGGTTCACTGGTTTGTCTGCTGTCGCCTGAGAATAACAGTAGGTGTGGGTGAGTAGAGGGATGGCTAGGCCATCCATGGGACTACGGTGGGACAGTGAGGCCTGTGCGGTAGTGTAGGGACCCCGACTCATAAGTCGAGATCACCGAATGCACGTGTAGAATGATCCCAGAGATCAATGCTCACGGAACACACAGAAGCTGAATAACAAGAGTCTTACATCCATACATACTGTATTACACAAATGGTGACCATTATGGTCAAGTCTTAAGTATATCATTGCAGCGGAAATCTTCAATAACAACTTGGACCCATGCCATCTGCCTTAACCCTACAAGCATTCTGACTGGGAAGCTTCCTAGCTCGCATGTTCGTCACCAAGAAATCTTCATCATATCATGTTCTTTCATGCCTGGCCAATAAAATAACCAGTGGCAAGCCAATGAGTACTTTGAATGTACTCACAAGCAACCCAAGTGTGATGACAGAATAATTATGCAAGGCTCTAATGCTAAATTGGCAGTTTTGCGGAAAGCTAGTTTTTCATATGCAAGTATGATAAACATATAACAAGAGCATGCATGCGTCTGCAACAACTACAAGGAGGTTTCAGACATCAACATCGAGAAAGAGTCATGAACAGCTCTTGCTCAAGCTCATCGTGACTTTCTCACAAATCATGTCAAAATATTTACCCAAACCGTGTTGTTTTCCATAAACTTAAGGACATAGTTTAAGCAGCACCACCCAACTGTCCTTGACCGTGGACACGGCTAATCGAATAGTTTTACACTCAGCAGAGGTTGCACACTTTACCCACAAGATCTGGGGAACTTCCGTGTCATCCACGACCCGCGGTACTTCAAGTACCTGGGGTAAGCACCCGATCACTATTTTTCCCTAGACGACACTAACATGGAGTCCACTCGATTGGTAGCAACCCCCGTGCCCAAAATTTCACATCTTAAGTTTTGTGGAGCCTCGCTCCCATATTCATCACATACCACTGGCACGGGGTACCAACGGTGTGTTCGGTGCCCTGTGAAAACAGTCATGGCCGCCTATCCAAGCACGACCCCGTCCTAAGAGTGACCTCATGTCACCCCCGTCACTGGTAATGCGGGCACCATGCTTGTATTGGCCTAGGTAATAAATAATGCCCTTTCCCATATAAGGGTAGAGTGGTTGCGCATGTAAGGTTGGAATAACGGTTGCAACTTAAACCAATCCGTTTTCAAAACAACACACACACTTGCCTAGGTACACCACTTCGTCATCAAGTGGTTACCCAACTCATCATCTGCCTCGGGCATAAGTGACACCCGACGGGGTTTTTGAAAGAGTCTTTTGAAAGTACTATGCTTCCACCATTATGCATATTCTCGTCCCATTTGCGTAGATACTACTAAAGCAACCTATCTACTCCCACCCACATAACCCTCATAGGAAGGTAGGGTCATGCTTGATGCAAGTTTCAATAGAAAAGTAACAAAGGTACCAACCAAAGTGGTCACCGCCTCAACATGACATCGATGCATTGATAATAAGGTGCTATGAGACATGCATAAAAAGGTTTCTCGAACATGGTCAATGGGCTGCATGCCATGTCCTTCAGAGTCTTCAAACCTTCTGATCCATCTCCAAGTACTTCGTTCATTTCGTCAACTAACGACGGAAATAATCATAATGAGGAACACAACAAGGCAAAAATAAAAGTGCTCTAAAAATATGAGTTGGACTTTTCAAGGATACCTCTGGTCATATGAAAAAGGACCAAGGTGGTTTCATTGGGATATGATCAATGGATATATCTGAACATTTCAACATGATGTAATCAGGGGATTTGTCGATTTGCAAGAAGTGTACAGAAGAATTATTTTGAAAAATGGTCAGAGGCATCCATATAACAAGGAATGATTTTAGAAGCAGCTAGGAGTTGGTTTCACTTGATTTGGAGTTCAAATGAATTTGCTATGATTTTACAAGGTTGGCTATACATGGATAAATAGACCAATATTTGATGTGGTACAGAAAGTGTTGGGAGAAATGTTCCAAAACTAAGTTTTGATATTATAAGTATCTAGGAATTTGAATCATGGCATTTGGATCAATAGTGGGCTCTCTGTGATTTTCTAAAGTTCATTAGAGAAATGGAAAAATAGGATTTGCTAATTATTTGTGAAGAAAGTTTTTCTGGAAAAATGTGCAAGTTACACCATGTGATAGATCATGATTAATGGATTCACTAGAAATTTGAATTTTCAAATTTGGAGGTCTAATGAATTGATTATGGATTTTACAAGTTGTCTGGAAAAAGAAAACGGAAAAGGGAAGGGGCAGTTATACCTATACTGCGTACTGAGCGCAGTATAGCGCCGAAGCGCAATGGGTCAGCCCAGCTGCACGGCCACGCGTAGAGAGCCAGGCAACATCGAAGGCGCCTTTGGGGGACACAAGGGGAAGGCCCGAGGTGGCCAGGCGCTGCGGATTGGGGGTAGCTACAGTGCGCCAGAGCACTGTAGTGCGCTCTGGAGCACGCCAATTGCATGCGAGGGCATGTCTTTGGCTTGCAGGGCGCGGCCACTTTGTGTGGGGGGTTCTGGGAGGTGTAAACAAAGAGTTTTTGGCCTTGGATGCCCTGGTGACCCAATGGAAGAGGAGAGAGGTTGAGGGAAAGATGAACATGGGCTGTCTAGAAGGGTAAAATGAGGGTTTTCACCCCTCAATCATTCAGCTCTGGCCATGGGAGAGTTACTGGAGTTAGAAGGGGTCTAGGAGATGCTGTGATAAAAGCCTAGCTCAAGGAGAACAAGGAAAGAGGTGAAAATATGTGTTTTTGAAAATCACCAGAAGGTGTTTGATGGTGTTTTGGGGAAGCAAATGATTCCCAATTGACATGAGACTTAAAAGGATCAAATAGCATATAGAAATAGGGTATTTCACCAAGTTTGAGCTCATTTGAAGAAACTTGCCAATGTAACTTCGGTAAACCCTAGAAATCAGCAAAAATGACTTTTCCAAGATTTAGCCATGCAAATCATCCCTCCTTGATGCACCACTTGGTGTAGTGTCATCATTTGGGGTTGTGATCATGTCCACAAAATTTGAGGTCACAAGTAAATTGTTGGCAATGCAGAGTTGTTCAAATTTGGATCTGGTCAGGAAGGGTTTTGGGGCACTTAGATCAAGTTATGATTCTCCAATACTTGGCCCATTTGGTCTAGATGCATAACTAAACCATTTTAGCATGTGCACTAAGTTTGAGAGCATTTGGACAAGTTTGGCAATGTAAAGTTGCTCAAACTTTAAAATGGACAGAAATGGTTTTGAGGGGATTTGATGATGTTTTCTTGATCTTCAAGGCATGAGGCTTTGTAAGATCAACAAACATGGCATATTTGGCATGATAGAATTACCCTGGAATTTTTCGAGAATATTTCCTTTGTAAATATTTCAAAAGCTTGAAATATCCAGAAAGGGTGTTGGGAGGATTTGTCCAATATTTTGAACATGACCATGTGTTGAAACTCTTTTATATGGACAATATATGTCCTATGAGTTTCCCTGAATTTTGAAAAATATTTTTGAAACAGTATAATAATTTTAACCTATTAAAGACCATTTCTAGCCTAAAGAGAAAGCCTTTAAATAAAATATAAAAATAAATTTTAAAATTATATTTTTGTGGTTTAAGGGAGTCCTATACCTAATAGCATTCAAATATACTTTTTGAAAGATTTTTGACACACTAAATAAGGTACTTGCAGTACAAACCTCAATTCAGGGGTTTTTGGAAAACTAATTTTAGAAAATACTTTTTGGCCAAATTATTTTTATAAGAAAATACTATGTTGTTCTATACACATGGAATGATCATTGGGAAAAGGTTTTGTATTAAGGAGATGAAGTATATGAGTTGGAGGATTTATTTTATTTTTAGAGCACTAGCAAACTGCAAACTGTAAAACAAATCAAGCATAGTCCAAATCACTCAAAAGTTTTTTGTCGAACCATATTTTAGCATGATTAATAAGTGTTGTGGCATGAAAATCAGGGTGTGACAGACCTACGCCCCTTACAAGAATCTCGTCCCCGAGATTCCCAGACTAGGCATGGAAAGGAATACGAAAACTTGGATATGGGGTAGTCTTCACTTCTTCTTGTTGGTTCTACTTCCGTGTGGTGCTCCATGGAACCTTGAAATACTTGGTGGTGTGGCTTCTCGCATGTTGCCCTTTTTAATGTAGGTTGCTGAGGGGTCTCTTGCATAGGTTAGGTTCGGCCAGATGTTAATGGCTCGGTGATCGATGGGACCGGGCTAGTTAGGAAGTTAAAACTGTTTCCAGAGTTGTGACTCATGGAAAATTTGGTGCACGGTGGGTAACTCAGGTGGTAAATCTAGCTGGTAGCCTTCTACTCTTCGTTTTGCAGTGGTCTTGAAGAAGGTCGATGAATCTTGGCGTGAGCGTCCCTTCGACATGGAAATGCTTGGTCCCTTCGAGAGGAGTGGTTTGCAGATACACCTAGTCTTTGACGTGGAAGTTTGCTTCTTGACGACGTTGGTCGGTGCAGTTCTTCCATCTTTACATGGCTGTCTTCAAATGTCTTCTAACCAGCTGCACAACTCTTCTCCCGTCTTCGGGTAGTCAAGTATGTTGCCAAATAAAGATGACAACTAACTTGTCCAAGTACTCCATGAAGTCCATGGGGTACACATGGTAGGTTGGTGTATTGGTGGTGGTCTCGGTTGAGTATTGGCAAAGGTCTTCTTGACTTAGGGCCAAGGCCCGTGCTCATGATCCGACCATGTTGTGGCTTGGTGGGGCTTAAGGGTTTCAAGGATTCTAGTGTGTGAGTGAATGTTTATCATCTTATCCTTAGGCAGAGTTCCTGAGATGTCAGTAGTGCTATCTAGTCCTCTAAACAAATCACTCCATACCACCGAAAGCATCATCTCGCATAGGTCAACTCCAATCACCACTCATGCCATACATATCCTCATGACTACCAAGAGGAGGTATGACAAAATCGTACATGTCTACGATCCCAAAAATCATATGTATGGCTACCCCTAAAAATCCACGGGTAGGGCATACAAGCTGCCAAGCACGAATTAATCACGACAATCCATGTGCTCGTCCCATTCTTCCATGGTTCAAGATAATGCATCTCTATCCTAAGGAAACACGTCGTAAGCCACTCCAAGATCTTGTTTCCTTCCTATGAATCAACTCCAATAGGCCATTAACTTCCATCAATCACCACATAATCCAACAATTCTACAAATCCGATGTATACAGTGTTCCACAAGATCTCAAGTCCCTATAATACCCAAATACTTGGAAGGGCTATGTATTCTATAGTAAGTTCACCCAATTCCCACCATCATGGTCAAGTAAACTGCAAGGTCATGATTATATAGATCCCTAAATCAACTCCGACAAATAATCCAATCTCCTAGTTTATTGGCCACCGAGAAACATGGAGTCATGATCAGGATCATTAGTCTAAATCCAATTTACTCCGAACCATGTAGACATACTTATCAACTCAACTAGAATCTCCTACTTATATCCAAATATCATGTCCAACGAGAATTCCTACATGTTTCCCCCAAGTCATTATCGTAACATCAACTATCTTCAATCAATATCCCCTGGCTACGTCAAATCCTTATACCTCCAATAATTTCAATTTGCGATCACCATTGCCCTGCAAATCCAAGTTACTCCAGGGTGATGAAAGTTACGCTACTCTATTAATCATTATCCCACCAACATGAAAACCACACCATCCATCAAGGTCTCAGGTAATTCCTCGAAGTCACTGGTATAAAGTCACCAAGTCATCTGTCCTATATCCTGAAATTGGTCTATCTATGGCATCGTCAGTTCTTGTGCTATATTAGGATGATAATGCGCTCATTCACTATGCCCACTAGTTCCATAAAGAACCCATTGTTGTGCAAGCTTACAAAGGCTTAACTGGTTCTCTCGCAATTCTATGGGTTAAGCACATGGTTAAGGATTCGTTCTAGGGTATCTTGTGAAGTCTCAAAGGGTCTAGGAATGAGTTTCTAGTCTGGAGGGTTAAACATATTTCTACGGGGTTGCACTTGGTCCTGGAGGTCGTAGCAGAAGTATTCATTGTCAGTTGGTTGCCGAGTTGGAATCCTTGGTACTTCTTGTCTTGCTGGTCTTCAGTTGAGGAGATAGGAGAGAGGGAAAAACTAGCATAGAGGAGGGGAATGCCTAAAGGGGGTTCCATAGTGCAAGTGCAAACAAACGGGTGCAAAAAGGACTAAACAAAATAAACAAGGCAAGGAAGGTGATATAGTCGTGTACTTGTTGCCTAGGGAAAAAGTGCGACTTATATCAAAACACAAACAATAAAAACAAGCAACACACCATCATGGTACTATTTGAACCATCACACGGACTCGACGGTGCATAGGGGGTACACGGCGCAACCTACCCTAGGGGTTCTTGGACTAGTAGTTGTGCCTTGTGCCTCGTGCAGTCTTCTGAGTTTTCCTCAGGTGTTGCTACTTCTCTTGTAGTTGTTCGATGGAACGATCCGGGTTGAGCCTGAAGAATCTTCAACAGCTTCTTCCCTGACGAGGTGATGCGATGAAGGTGTATCCTCGTAGCTAGCATTGAGTCGGTCTTCTGTTGTCTTCTTATTCATGACGATCCCTTTTTGTCTCCCAAGGCGTCGACGATACTGGGTACGTAATCCTTATGCAATGACAATAACAAGGCATAATAGAGGTACAACATGCCAGTTACGTTGATGACATCATTGACACCAAGAGCGGGGGACAAAGAGAACCATTTTCCTGCTCACTATAGTGAGGCGGACCAAATGGCAAGGTTCTCATCCACCGGTGGTTGCCGATACAACAACGGTAGTGACAGGATTACTCTATTAGCGGTGTATATCATGATCTTGCATATCCTGTGCCCTGGTCATCGTAGGCTAAGGTTGCACCATCTTGGGGCAGTGTCAAGGGTGTCACCATCTTCTAAGTCTTCATGTCCTCATTCCTCGAGGATGTATTTTCTGTTGGTATCATCTTGTCGTGGTGTCGCCAATGTTCTATTCAGAAGAGGTGGGTGAGTGTTTGGCAAGGTGTACTCCTTCTATATTATCCACGAGGATTTCAGGAAATCCATTGGTCAGGGGCATAAGGGTTCTAGCGACCAACAGTTTTGAAGGGGGAAGAGATCAATAAGGAAAGTATAGCCTAGTTTTCGAAAAACTGAGAAGGGAAGAGAAGTATATATAGTAATGAAAACTAGTAATAGTTTTGGAAATAGTTTTACCTTAACTAACGACCATGCTAACTAAGGCTTCCTACAGTGAGGATGGCTCTGATACCAGCTCTGTGGGGAGCCCGACTCATAAGTCGAGATCACCGAATGCACGTGTACAGTGATCCCAGAGATCAATGCTCATTGAACACAGAGAAGCTGAATAACAAGTGTCTTACATCCATACATACCGTATTACACAAATTGTGACCATTATGGTAAAGTCTTGAGTATATTATTGCAGCGGAAATCTTCAATAACAACTTGGACCCATGCCATCTGCCTTAACCATACAGGCATTCTGACTTGGAAGCGTCCAAGCTCCCATGTTCGTCACCAAGAAATCTTCATCATATCATGTTCTTCCATGCCTGGCCAATAAAATAACCAGTGGCAAGCCAATGAGTACTTTGAATGTACTCGCAAGCAACCCAAGTGTGATGATAGAATAATTATGCAAGGCTCTACTGCTAAATTGGCAGTTTTGCGGAAAGCTAGTTTTTCATATACAAGTATGATCAACATATAACAAGGGCATGCATGCGTCTGCAACAAGTACTAGGAGGTTTCAGACATCAACATCGAGAAAGAGTCATGAATAACTCTTGCTTAAGCTCATCGTGACTTTGTCAGGACCCCGATCCTAAGTCACACCGATCTAGCAGTAACACGTCATATCACTTTGCGGCCTCACGCACGGTAACCCCATGGGTGCCACCTTACCTGGCCCGGGACCGTTTGCGCATTTTGGCACACGTATATGACAGTGTCGCTAGCATCCATATGACAGAGAACCCGGGCCGACATGGCTAGTTATAAACCAAAAGTGGCACTAAATTACAGAGACAGGCATCCATGACCCAGCAACGAACGTGTCGGCCATCAACATATGAACCCAAGTCGTAGCAAGCTACATGTACTTAAAGGAACAACGCGTGACATTTCACTTAAGGGACAGACACAGGAACGAAGAAGGACACATGCCGGCCAGCCTACGTGTTCCGAGCAGTAGCAAGCTACCATGGCTCATTGGAATCACTAGGAGGCATTTCCCTGTAAGGTAGGCTACCAAAGGAAAACAACTAGGTGTCGGATCCCACACATACCAAGCATTTCAACCATACACACAATATGCTCAATATGTGCAAATACAACATTGCATCACAACAGAACTCTATGACTCAAAGTACTTTATTTAAGAGGCTCCAAGAGCCATACATAACATATCCATACAGGTAGGGGTCACATGACCCAACACTCAAGTCATACAGTCATACAAGCACAAGCGGAAGCTACATGTCTGAGTACAGACAACTTGGAAAATAAAACAGGCTTGGTGTAGCCTGACTATCTACAAGGCCCTTCACAAGCTCCAGATCTCCGTCATCCTACGGAGGGGCCATCCACGGTACTCACACTTATCTTGAGGCTTTTAGTAGTATCCATCAACTTGTCTATGAACTCTAAGAGTAACCAAGTAGTCCGTACCGCGAACAACGGCTATTCGAATAGATTGATAACCCTGCAGGGATGTACCTCTTCACACACGCTTTCACCACTTATCGCCGTTTACTCGACATGTACTCGGCACCCTTCAAGCGGAAGCCCAGCGAGGGTGTCGGCCACGACCTGACTAACTACTCAAGTCTCTCGTCCAGGTTTATCGCCTATTGGGTTCCATCCGTGGGGAGATCCGGCCGGGGTGTCGCTCACGGCCCCAAACGATGTGTACAGGGTTCCCGAGTCACCAAACGGGCAATCGGTACACCGTGCCACGTACGTATCGCATCACAACCCACCCCGAGGGTCAGCGCTGTGCACGACCTCCAGTAAACTATAAACACCAGAAACTAGTTGCAACTCCTGGATAGAGATCGAGGGTAATTAATAAGCCGAGAGGGTCCATTGGTTTCGGGCCCAATGCATGATAGTAACTGGAACTTGAACCACACATACAGATCTCGGGTCCTACATACGATTCCAATGAAACAACCCACCACGTACTCCTACATGGCCTTTCATCAATACCTTAACCAAACGTGTTCCACACTTCTTTCTCTTTATCGATATGATTATTTCACTCTGATCCATCACCCAGATGAACCAGACCAGACACTACTCTAAGCATAGCAGGCAACATAAGCAAATAGCATGGTGGATCACACATCACATGGCTCAATCAACTCCTACACATGCTAGTGGGTTTCAACTATTTACTGTGGCAATGACAGGTCATGCAAGGGAATAGGGTTCAACTACCGCAGCAAGTAGCAGTTCACACGCTGTTGTCTTAATGCAGTAAAAGAGAGCAGGAGCGAGAAGATGGGTTTGTATCGTAATGGTCAATGATTGCTTGCCTGACAAAGTGGTTGTCGGGTACTGCTCTTCAGCTGGATACGCAGCAGTATCCTCGGGAGCAGGACCTAACACGGAGAATACCGGCGATACAATCATTAAACAAACAAATGCAACAATATGATGCATGCTCATGACATGGCAAGATGCATGTGCTTTGGGCTAATGCAACTATAACCAGAAGGGTTTGAGCCTATTTGAATCAAAGATTCAAATTGGCACTTTAGCTATTATTTAATTAAGTGCATTATCATGTTTTAATGTATACAATAAGGTTAACTTGCTCAAACATGCATGAAACCAGTGCCGTTGGAAAGACTGGATTTTTCTGATCAATTTTCATATATAAATCTTTTCCATCTGAGCTACTGTTGAATTTATATGATTTTTTGAAGTTTAGGCATTTTCTGGAATTTCCTGAATTATTTTTAAATCTAAAAATCCCAGAAAATCGTTTACTGCGTCAGCATGACATCATGCTGACGTCAGTCAGTCAACAGGGTGGCCCAGGTCAAACCTGACCAGTGGGACCCACTGGTCAGTGTCACAGTTAACTAATTAGCTAATTAGAATTAAATTAACACTTAAACTAGGTTTGACTAGCAGGCAGGGCCCACATGTCAGTAACCCAGGGGGTCAAACCCGTTGTCAAACAGGCCCAACTCGCCGGCGTTTAGCTGCCGGCGAGGCC
This sequence comes from Secale cereale, assembly GCA_902687465.1. Classification (NCBI taxonomy): domain Eukaryota; kingdom Viridiplantae; phylum Streptophyta; class Magnoliopsida; order Poales; family Poaceae; genus Secale; species Secale cereale. Next base: position 222,506,025 of record LR738709.1, read on the forward strand.
AAACATGGCGGTGAGGTGCGGGTTTTGTGCTCCTGCTGCCAAAACGACGGCGGAGCACACCTACGGGTAGCTGGAGGCAAACCGCATCGAATGGAGATGGTGGCTGGCCTCGGGGTCGCCGGAGATGACGTCGGTGACGAGTCTAGTGGCTGCCGGAGTTCGGCGAAGTCCAAAACGACGATGCGGTGCTCGTAGAGGTGCGTGGAGTGGTCCTACAACACCTACTCGTGACAGTGAAGCTGATAGGCACAGTGGCCGGACCATTGGATGGCCGGAGCCTCGTCGGCGATGAGCTCCGCGGCGGTGCGTGCAGGTGAGCTACGTGCGGTGCGTTCCAGGGTAGGAGAGAGCCAACGGAGAGGGGGAGGACGAAGCTGGGCTCACAGAGGTTGAAGCAGACGCCGGAGCGAGCTTGGGGGCGGTCGGAGCTGAGCGGGACGGCGAGGGGGATCTCCGCGGCCAGAGTTGGGGAAGAAGGGGTCGGGGGCGTCTCCAGGGCGGGCGAGCGCTCGGGGCTCGGCCTGCTCAATGTAGTCGAGGACGGCGGAGACGACGGACACGACGACAGGGCTCACGGACGACGGTGGGCGCGGCTACTACGACGGTGCGAGCACGGCGGCGTCGGCCATGGTGCGGGGAGGGCGAAGGAGAGGAGCTGGGGAGAGTGGAGAGTGTCTGCGAGGTCGGGGGCGAGGTGGACGATCGATCCAAGCCTCTAGGGCGGCGAGGGGAGGAAGCAGGGCGGCGGGGAGCTGCGTGGCGCGCGCTGCGGCCGCCGTCGAGCACCTGCCTGCCTGCCTGGCCGAGCCAAGCAGCTCGCTGGAGCGGCAGCTGGGCTGGGCCGGCAGGTGGGCCGGTTGGGCGTCAGGTAACCTTTCTCTCTCTCCCTTTTCCTATTTCTTTTCTGTTTCATTTCTTTTGCAACTTTTTTTAATTAATAAAAATGCCAGAACATTTTTATAACTCATAAAACTAGTCATGCCCACTGTATATAATATGAACAGTATGGGACATTATAGTTTATGATTATTTGGGCACATAATATATTTTGTAGCATTTAAATGCCCAAATGCAAATACCATATGATTTAATCCAGAGACCTTAGATGTCCTAGAAAGTTGTGCACCATTTTTGGCAAAGGTTTAAGACCAAGGCAGAAATGATGGACATTTTTGAAGGGCATTTTGGGTACATTGGAAAAGATTTTATCAAACCCTAGTTGTTAGAAGAGGGGTGCTGGGGTTTCTGTCATTCCCATTTCAAGTTTCTTTGATAAGTAAACATGATGCACACTCTAGCTAGTCCTAATGCAAGTGCTAAATTAGGGATGTGACAACTCACCCCCACTTAAAAGAATCGCGTCCCGAGATTGGGGTTCCTCCGGAAAGAGGGTGGGGTACTCAAGTCGAAGACGATCCTCCCTTTCCCAAGTAGCTTCACTCTCGGAATGATGTGACCATTGAACCTTGAGAAACTTCATATTGTGGCGTCGAGTGGTGCGCTCGGTTCGATCAAGAATACGAATGGGGTATTCTCGATATGTGAGATTGTCCTGGGGATCAAGCGTTTCGTGGTCCACTTCGCGGATAGGATCCGAGAAGCAACGCCTGAGTTGAGAAACGTGGAACACGTCATGAACTCTGGATAGGTGCGGAGGTAGTTCCAATTGGTAGGCAACTTCTCCTCGTTTGGCAAGAATGCGAAAAGGACCGATGTAACGAGGGGCCAATTTGCCTTTGATACCGAAGCAATGGGTTCCCTTAAGAGGAGTAACCCAAAGGTAAGCCTTATCATCGACTTCAAAAGTCACAGCCTTATGATGACTATCATATTGGCTCTTCTGGCGAGACTGGGCTGTTTTCAATTTCTCACGAACGATGCGAACTTGCTCTTCTGCTTCCTGGATCATATCCGGGCCAAAGAATTGTCTTTCCCCGGTTTCTGACCAGTTAAGAGGTGTTCGACACCTTCGTCCATATAGAACTTCGAATGGGGCTTTACCTAGGCTGGCTTGATAACTATTGTTATAAGCGAATTCGGCAAATGGAAGACACTTCTCCCAATCCATACCGAAAGAGATGACAGAGGCTCGAAGCATGTCTTCCAGAATTTGATTGACTCGTTCCACTTGACCAGTTGACTGGGGATGGAAGGCGGTGCTGAAAGGGAGATGAGTTCCCATAGCATTCTGGAAACTTTCCCAAAATCGTGAAGTGAAAAGACTTCCACGTTATGAGTTAATCTCCAATGGCACACCATGAAGTGATACTATCCGAGAGACATACAAGTCTGCTAGCTGGCTAGCGGTAATACTCTCTCGAACAGGCAGGAAATGAGCTACTTTAGAGAGGCGGTCGATAACGACGAAGATAGCATACCGACCTTGTCCCATTTCCATTCAGTAATAGCTAAAGGTTGAAGGGTGCTAGCATGCCGTTGATGCTCTGCTTTGACTCGACGACAAACGTCGCAGTTAGCAATGAATTGAGCGATTTCTCTCTTCATCCTAGTCCACCAGAATCTCTGACGTAGGTCCTGATACATTTTGGTACTACCGGGATGAATTGTGAGAGGAGATTCATGAGCCTCCTTAAGGATCAAACGTCTTAGGTTTCGTACTTTAGGAACCACTAAACGGTTGCTAAAGAATACAACTCCTTGATCATCAATTGAGAAACATCCCGCGACTCCTTTGTTGATGTTCCTCTTAATACGGGAAATACCCGAGTCAACCTTCTATGCTTTGATGACCTGATCCGTAAGGGTAGGTTCCGCCACCAAGGTGGAAAGGAATCCTCGAGGAACAATGTGAAGGTTAAGCTTACGAAATTCCTCGTGGAGAAGTGGTTGTCCTTGTTGTAACATCAAGTTGTTACAATAAGACTTACGACTTAGTGCATCAGCCAAGACATTGGCCTTCCCAGGGGTGTAAGTGATTCCTAAATCGTAATCTGTGAGCAACTCAACCCAACGTCTTTGCCTGAGATTTGGATCCGGTTGGGTGAAGATGTACTTCAAACTTTGATGATCAGTGAAGATTTCACAGCGATTACCAAGGAGGTAATGTCGCCATGTTTTGAGTGCATGGACTACAGCTGCAAGCTCTAGATCATGAGTAGGATAGTTATCCTCATGTGGACGCAACTGTCGAGATGCATATGCAATCACTTGACGATCTTGCATGAGTATGCAACCTAGTCCTTGTCGCGAGGCGTCGCAGTAGATTATAAAATCCTTGGAAAAGTCTGGTGGTACCAGTACAGGTGCAGATGTCAGGCGTCTTTTCAGTTCCTGAAAACTGGACTCGCATTGTGGGGTCCACTCAAACTTTTTATATTTCTTGAGGAGTTCAGTTAGAGGTTTAGCAACCTTGGAGAAATTCTCGACGAAGCGTCGGCAATAGCTCGCTAAGCCAAGGAAACTCCTAACTTGCTTGACCGATTTAGGGGGAGTCCAATCAAGGACGGCTTGAACTCGCTCGGGATTGATAGCAATACCCTTGCCAGAGATCACATGACCTAGATAGGTTACTTCCGGCAACCAAAATTCACATTTAGAGAATTTGGCATAAAGGCGGTGTTCTCGAAGTTTCGTCAATACCAGCCTTAAATGCTCGGCATGATCTTCCTTGTTCTTGGAGTAAATGAGTATATTATTGAGGTATACCACGACGAATTTATCCAGGTAATCCATCAATATAGAATTCATTAGCCGGGAAAAGGTGGCTGGGGCATTGGTTAACCCGAAGGACATGACGGTGTACTCATATTGGCCATAACGAGTAACAAAAGCTGTTTTTAGGAATGTCCCCGTTCTTGATTTTGATTTGATGATAACCCAACCTCAAATCCATCTTAGAGAAGACTGAGGATCCAGTGAGCTGATCATACAGGTCGTTGATCCTGGGGAGCGGATACTTGTTCTTTATGGTGACCAGATTGACTGGTCGGTAATCTACAACCATCCGCTCCGTTCCATCCTTCTTCTTGACGAAGAGGACGGGGCAAGCCCAAGGGAAAGAACTAGGACGGATGAAACCTTTTTGCAAGGACTCATCGAGTTGTTTCTTAAGCTCAGCTAATTCTAGGGGTGCCATCTTATAAGGTCTCCTGGAGATTGGGACAGTTCCTGGAATAAGATCTATCACGAACTCGACATCTCTGTCAGGTGGAATTCCTGGCAGTTCTTCTGGAAAAACATCCGGAAAGTCACGGACTACCGGGATATCTTCGAGTTCTGGTAGAGGGCTGGCATTAAGAGAGTAGAGCTGACGCTCAGCCATTCGGGTCAAGACATTGACTATCTTGCCGGATGGGTGTGTAAGTTGAACGGTCCTAGTATAGCAATCAATCTTGGCGTAATGAGTTGTCATCCAATCCGTACCCAAAATGATGTTTATGTCCGAGGACTTGAGAGCGATTAGAGACGCTAGGAAAACAAGTCTATCGACAAGGATTTCATTTCCATGGATTACCCTAGAGGTTTGCCACTTTGAACCAGGAGTTTGAATAACCATGGAAGTAGGCATGTCACAAAAAGTCATGTTGTGCATTCGAGCATAGCTCTCAGATATGAACGAATGGGATGCTCCAGTATCGAAAAGAATAGATGCCGGATGGCAGTTAACGAGAAGCGTACCAAGGACGACGTTAGGATCCTCATAAGCTTCCTCAGCAGAGACATAGTTGACATGACCACGTGCAGTGGAGATTGGCTTGACATAATTCACCTTGCCGGTTGGCTTACCATGGCCAACAGGTTTTCCTGGTTGGTTTTGAGGACACTCACGCATGTAGTGTCCCGGTTCTCCACACTTGAAGGATGTCACAGTGCTAGTGCGTGGAGCAAAGTTGGAAGGTGGTCCTCCATAGGTCTTAGCAGGTGCATACTGTTGAGTTGGGCGAGGCGGCTCATAGGATGGCCTCGGTGTGTACTTGGGTGGCAGAGCAGTGTTAGGAACCCACACACGGCGCTTGTGAGAGCCAGAGCCGGATGAGGAACCAAAGTCTCGAGTATGCTTGCGTGTGGCCTCGAAGTCGGTCTGGCCCGTCTCAGCACTGATAGCCTTGTTTACCAACTTCTGGAAGGAAGTGCACTCGTGTAGACGTAGATCTCGGCGGAGTTCAGGGCTGAGTCCCTTGCGGAACCTTGCCTGCTTCTTGGCATCGGTGGATACTTCCTCAGGTGCATAGCGTGCCAAGTTGCCAAACTCGCGACTATAGCCATCTACAGTTAACCGGCCCTGGGTGAAATTGCAGAATTCCTCCCGCTTGCGATCCATGAGACCTTCCGGAATGTGATGTTCACGGAATGCCTCACTGAACTCAACCCAAGTAGTGATTTTTCCAGCAGGACGCATAGCTTCAAAGTTCTCCCACCAAAGACTGGCAGGGCCTTCAAGATGGTAGGCAGCATAGGTAACCTTGTCAGCTTCGGCCACACGGGCAGAGTGTAGCTTGTGGGTGATACTACGTAGCCAGTCATCCGCATCCAGAGGTTCAGTGGAGTGATGGAACTTCGGTGGGCACATCTTGATAAAATCATTGTTTGACACCACGTCATTCCTCTGGCGGAACCCAGTGTTCTGCTCTATGCGTTCCAGCAGACGGTTGGTCTCTCTCTTGTTCCGTTCTGCTTCGAGCATAACTTCAGCCAAGGAGGGTGGCTGGGGCAGATTCCCATTTCTAGCCCCGCTAGCCTCACCCTGCTCCTGAGCAGCAGGAGTGTTGCGAGTGTTGACCATCCTAAAGAAGAAAAACAACGGTTTAGACAAGGATGGCAAAATTTGACATAGGAGTGCAGAATGTAATGGATGACACGGAATGCAGAGATGTTCATCCGTACGACATGGTAATATAGAAACTGCTATATATACACCAGTGGTCATACACACCATACATAGTTTAGTACAAGCCAAGGCTAAAGTACAACTGCGGTGAAAGACGATACATCCCATCAGAGGCATTCCAAGCTCCTATACATTATTTAACTACACCTCCGGAACTCAGTACACACTAAGTCATATTCCCCAAGATGCGCAGGACTGTGGGAATACAACTACTACAATACTACTACTACCACGGTCTAGCTCAGACATTCCCGAAGTAATCTTCGTAAAGATTACCACCGTAGCCTGGAAGTGGAACAGACGAATCTTGAAACTCGTGAGCACTCGAAGGCTGTGGACCATAGGGACATGGATGTGGCCTCGGTCCCGATGCTGGTGGTAACCGACGCCCACATGGAGGTGTAATACCCCCAACGTCACGCCAATCCATGCGATCAGGCAAACGAGTCCGCACGGGGTACAAATCCCACATGTCCAGATATCCGGCGTGCACAGCAGGTGCAAGCCGTGTCAAAGTAGTCCAGTGGGCGGCTCGAGTGTTATACAGCTCCATTCGGAGGGCACGGACCTCACGGTCCCTATCCTCCAGCATCTGAACAGTAGTCTGAAGCAGTGGCTCTTCATGAGCAGCATCGGTATACATACCAGTGTAGTAGCCTTCCTCTTCGGGAAGTGAGGCTGGCATGTAACAGAACTCAGTGTTCAGCAACAGGGCATGCCTAGCCCGGAGAATGGTCATCATCGAATAGGCGGCATCCTGTACTGCCATCACGATGGTAACCCCGAGTCCATAAGACCAATGGATAGGGTCGTTAGCTCCGGGATATGAGGGGTATATCCGGACTGTGCAGAAATACTGACTCTGATTGAAATCCCGGTACTGTTCCTCCACGGTGTACTCAGGATACCAGCGATAACCGGTCTCAGTCAGCACACGGACTAGCATGGCCGTGTGACCGGGCACATTAATGCACCGAGTCAAACGAACCACTTGGTGAGGGGTGCGGCTAGACATGTGAAACACGAAGTAATGCAAAGGCATTAGTGTTTCTGGAAGAAATCGGGCAGCATAACAACTGTAAATGCTCAAACAAAGATTTGAGACATCATACAAATGATAGCATAACCACTCAACAGTTCCATATCAAGGTTCCGGGTCCAACAATCATCATACTAAAAGGATAGAAACTGAACTGAGGCTTGAAACCAACAATCCTAAGATTCTACGGATTAGTAACACGTGAACCTAGTAAGGATGAGAGGCCTAGTCCTAAATCCCCGTAGAAAGAATAGACTGACTCAGATCAGAAGGGCATAAGGTAAAGGAGTAAAAAGAGCCTTGCGTTCCCTTCCACAATCAATTCCCCAACATATAACTAAGAATTTTTCTAGACTCAACATCGACCAGTTTGGCTTGAGAAACCTACAGGCAGTCCAGCTCTGATGCCAACGCTGTCAGGACCCCGATCCAAAGTCACACCGATCTAGCAGTAACACGTCATATCACTTTGCGGCCTCATGCACGGTAACCCCACGGGTGCCACCTTACCTGGCCCTGGATCGTTTGCGCATTTTGGCACACGTATATGACAGTGTCGCTAGCATCCATATGACAGAGAACCCGGGCCGACATGGCTAGTTATAAACCAAAAGTGGCACTAAATTACAAAGATAGGCATCCATGACCCAGCAATGAACGTGTCGGCCATCAATGTATGAACCCAAGTCGTAGCAAGCTACATGGACTTAAAGGAACAATGCGTGACATTTCCCCTAAGTGACAGACACAGGAACGAAGAAGGACACATGCCGGCCAGTCTACGTGTTCCGAGCAGTGTCAAGCTACCAAGGCTCATTGGAATCACTAGGAGGCATTTCCCTGTAAGGTAGGCTACCAAAAGAAAACAACTAGGTGTCAGATCCCACACATACCAAGCATTTCAACCATACACACAATATGCTCAATATGTGCAAATACAACATTGCATCACAATAGAACTCTATGACTCAAAGTACTTTATTTAAGAGGCTCCAAGAGCCATACATAACATATCCATACAGGTAGGGGTCACATGACCCAACACTCAAGTCATACAGTCATACAAGCACAAGCGGAAGCTACATGTCGGAGTACAAACAACTTAGAAAATAAAACAGGCTTGGTGTAGGCTGACTATCTACAAGGCCCTTCACAAGCTCTAGATCTCCGTCTGGGTGACAAGCTACTCGTCGACGTCAACGTCTATGTAGAACCCATCAGCAGGGGCAGGGTTCTCCTCTGCAACAGTTATGAAGTAAACATGAGTACAAAGGTACTCAGCAAATCTTACCACATAACCTATCATACATGCAACATTATCAAAAGGGGTAGTGGAGTTCATAGTAGAATGCCAGCTTTGACTCTTGACTAACCTATACTACAACTCTCAACGGATTGCAAGATGTGATTACGAACACGAGTCCTCTACTCACCACAACAATACACCACCAAGGATCCTCTTCCGTCATCCTACGGAGGGGCCATCCACGGTACTCACACTTATCTTGAGGCTTTTAGTAGTATCCATCAACTTGTCTTTGAACTGTAAGAGTAACCAAGTAGTCCGTACCGCGAACAACGGCTACTCGAATAGATTCATAACCCTGCAGGGGTGTACCTCTTCACACACGCTTTCACCACTTATCGCCGTTTACTCGACATGTACTCGGCAACCTTCAAGCGGAAGCCCAGCGAGGGTGTCGGCCATGACCTGACTAACTACTCAAGTCTCTCGTCCAGGTTTATCGTCTATTTGGGTTCCATCCGTGGGGAGATCCGGCCGGGGTGTCGCTCACGGCCCCAAACGATGTGTACAGGGTTCCCGAGTCACCAAACGGGCAATCGGTACACCGTGCCACGTACGTGTCGCATCACAACCCACCCCGAGGGTCAGCGCTGTGCACGACCTCCAGTAAACTATAAACACCAGAAACTAGTTGCAACTCCTGGACAGAGATCGACGGTAATTAATAAGCCTAGAGGGTCCATTGGTTTCGGGCCCAATGCATGGTAGTAACTGGAACTTGAACCACACATACAGATCTCGGGTCCTATGTACGGTTCCAATGAAACGACCCACCACGTACTCCTACATGGCCTTTCATCGATACCTTAACCAAACGTGTTCCACACTTCTTTCTCTTTATCAATATGATTGTATCACTCTGATCCATCACCCAAATGAACCAGACTAGACACAACTCTAAGCATAGCAGGCAACATAAGCAAATAGAATGGTGGATCACACATCACATGGCTCAATCAACTCCTACACATGCTAGTGGGTTTCAACAATTTACTGTGGCAATGACAGGTCATGCAAGGGAATAGGCTTCAACTACCGCAGCAAGTAGCAGTTCACACGCTGTTGCCTTAATGTAGTAAAGGAGAGCAGGAGCGAGAAGATGGGTTTGTATCGGAATGATCAACGATTGCTTTCCTGACAAAGTGGTTGTCGGGTACTGCTCTTCAGCTGGATACGCAACAGTATCCTCGGGAGCAGGACCTAACACGGAGAATACCGGCGATACAATCATTAAACAAACAAATGCAACAATATGATGCATTGTCATGACATGGCAAGATGCATGTGTTTTGGGCTAATGCAACTATAACCAGAAGGGTTTGAACCTATTTGAATCAAAGATTCAAATTGGCACTTTAGCTATTATTTAATTAAGTGCATTATCATGTTTTAATGTATACAGCAAGGTTAACTTGCTCTAACATGCATGAAACCAGTGCCATTGGAAAGATTAGATTTTTCTGATCAATTTTCATATATAAATCTTTTCCATCTGAGCTACTGTTGAATTTATATGATTTTTTGAAGTTTAGGCATTTTCTGGAATTTCCTGAATTATTTTTAAATCTAAAAATCCCAGAAAATCCTTTACTGCGTCAGCATGACATCATGCTAACGTCAGTCAGTCAACAGGGCGGCCTAGGTCAAACCTGACCAGTGGGACCCACTGGTCAGTGTCACAGTTAACTAATTAGCTAATTAGAAATAAATTAACACTTAAACTAAGTTTGACTAGCAGGCAGGGCCCACATGTCAGTGACCCAGGGGGTCAAACCCGTGGTCAAAAAGGCCCAACTCGCCGGCGTTTAGCCGCCGGCGAGGACAAACACAGCGGTGAGGTGCGGGTATTCTGCTCCGGCTACCAAAACGACGGCCGAGCACACCTACGGGTAGCTGGAGGCAAACCGCATCGAATGGAGATGGTGGCTGGCCTCGGGGTCGCCGGAGATGACGCCGGCGACGAGTCCAGCGGCTGCCGGAGTTCGGCGAAGTCGAAAATGACGGTGTGGTGCTCGTAGAGGTGCGTGGAGTGGTCCTACAGCACCTACGTGTGACAGTGAAGCTGATAGGCACGATGGCCGGACCATTGGATGGCTGAGCCTCGTCGGCGACGAGCTCCGCGGCGGTGCGTGCAGGTGAGCTACGTGCGGTGCGTTCCAGGGTAGGAGAGAGCCAACGGAGAGGGGGAGGACGAAGCTGGGCTCACATAGGTTGCAGTAGACGCCGGAGCGAGCTTGGGGGCGGTCGGAGCTGAGCGGGACGGCGAGGGGGATCTCCGCGGCCGGAGTTGGGGAAGAAGGGATCGGGGGCGTCTCCAGGGCGGGCGAGCGCTCGGGGCTCGGCCTCCTCGATGTAGTCGAGGACGGCGGAGACGACGGACACGACGACAGGGCTCAGGGACGACGATGGGCACGGCTACTACGACGGTGCGAGCACGGCGGCGTCGGCCATGGTGCGGGGAGGGCGAAGGAGAGGAGCTGGGGAGAGTGGAGAGTGTCTGCGAGGTCGGGGGCGAGGTGGACGATCGATCCAAGCCTCCAGGGCGGCGAGGGGAGGAAGCAGGGCGGCGGGCAGCTACGTGGCGCGCGCTGCGGCCGCCGTCGAGCGCCTGCCTTCCTGCCTGGCCGAGCCAAGCAGCTCGCTGGAGCGGCAGCTGGGCTGGGCCGGCAGGTGGGCCAGTTGGGCGTCAGGTAACCTTTCTCTCTCCCTTTTCCTATTTCTTTTCTGTTTCATTTCTTTTGCAACTTTGTTTAATTAATAAAAATGCCAGAACATTTTTATAACTCATAAAACTAGTCATGCCCACTGTATATAATATGAACAGTATGGGACATTATAGTTTATGATTATTTGGGCACATAATATATTTTGTAGCATTTAAATGCCCAAATGCAAATACCATATGATTTAATCCAGAGACCTTAGATGTCCTAGAAAGTTGTGCACCATTTTTGGCAGAGGTTTAAGACCAAGGCAGAAATGATGGACATTTTTGAAGGGCATTTTGGGTACATTGGAAAAGATTTTATCAAACCCTAGTTGTTAGAAGAGGGGTGCTGGGGTTTCTGTCATTCCCATTTCAAGTTTCTTTGAGAAGTAAACATGATGCACACTATAGCTAGTCCTAATGCAAGTGCTAAACTAGGGATGTGACACAAATCGTGTTAATAGATTTACCCAAACCGTGTTGTTTTCCAGAAACTTAAGGACATAGTCTAAGTTGCACCACCCAACTGTCCTTGACCGTGGACACGGCTATTCGAATTGTTTTACACTCTGCAGAGGTTGCAGACTTTACCCACCAGATCCGGGGAACTTCCGTGTCATCCATGACCCACGGTACTTCAAGTACCCGGGGTAAGCACTCGATTACTATCTTTCCCAAGACAACACTAACATGGAGTCCACTCGATTGGTATCAACCGCCATGCCCAACATTTCACATCTTAAGATTTGTGGAGCCTCGCTCCTATATTCATCACATGCCACTGGAATGGGGTACCAACGGTGTGTTCGGTGCCCCGTGAAAACAGTCATGGCCGCCTATCCATGCACGACCCCGTCCCGAGAGTGACCTCATGTAACCCCCGTCACTGGTAATGCGGGCACCATGCTAGTATCGGCCTAGGTAATCAATAATGCCCTTTCCCATATAAGGGTAGATTGGTTGCCAATGTAAGGTTGGAATAACAGTCACAACTTAAACCAATCCGTTTTCAAAACAACACACACACTTGCCTCGGTACACCACTTCGTCATCAAGTGATTACCCAACTCATCATCTCCCTCGGGCATAAGTGACACTCGATTGGTTTTTTGAAAGAGTCTTTTGAAAGTACTATGCTTCCACCATTATGCATATTCCCGTCCCATTTGCATAGCCACTACTATAGCAACCTATCTACTCCCACCCACATAACCCTCATAGGAAGGTAGGGTCATGCTTGATGCAAGTTTCAGTAGTAAAGTAACAAAGGTACCAACCAAATGGTCACCGCCTCAACGTGATACCGATGCATTGATAATAAGGTGCTATCAGACATGCATAAAAATGTTTCTTGAACATGGTCAATGGGCTGCTTGCCATGTCCTTCAGAGTCTTCAAACCTTCTGGTCCATCTCCAAGTACACCGTTCATTTCGTCAACTAACGACGGAAACAATCATAATAAGCAACACAACAAGGCAAAAATAAAAGTGCTCTAAAAATAGGAGTTGGACTTTTCTAGGATACCTCTGGTCATATGAAAAATGACCAAGGTGGCATTGGGATATGATCAATGGATATCTCTGAACATTTCAATATGATGTAATCAGGGGATTTGTGGATTTGCAAGAAGTGTACAGAAGAATTATTTTGAAAAATGGTTAGAGGCATCCATTTAACAAGGAATGATTTTAGAAGCAGCAAGGAGTTGGTTTCACTTGATTTGGAGTTCAAATGAATTTCCTATGATTTTGCAAGGTTGGCTATACATGGATAAATCGACCAATATTTGATGTGGTACAAAAAGTGTTAGGAAAAATGTTCCAAAAACTAAGTTTTGATATTATAAGTATATAGGAATTTGAATCATGGCATTTGGATCAAAAGTGGGCTCTCTGTGATTTTCTAAAGTTCATCACACAAATGGAAAAATAGGATTTGCTAATTATTTGTGAAGAAAGTTTTTCTGGGAAAATGTGCAAGTTACACCATGTGATAGATCATGATTTAGGATTCACTAGAAATTTGAATCATCAAATTTGGAGTTCTAATGAATTGATTATGGATTTTACAAGTTGTCTAGAAAAAGAAAAAGGAAAAGGGAAGGGGCGGTTATACCTATACTGCGTACTGAGCACAGTATAGCACCGAAGCGCACTGGGCCGGCCCAGCTGCACGGCCACGCGTAGAGAGCCAGGCGACATCGAAGGCGCCTTTGGGGGACACAAGGGGAAGGCCCGAGGTGGCCAGGCGCTGTGGATTGGGGGTGGCTACAGTGCGCCAGAGCACTGTAGCGCGCTCTGGAGCACGGCAATTGCATGCCAGGGCATGTCTTTGGCTTGTAGGGCGCGACCACTTTGTCTGGGGGGTTCTGGGAGGTGTAAACAAAGAGTTTTTGGCCTTGGATGCCTTGGTGACCCAATGGAAGAGGAGAGAGGTTGAGGGAGAGATGAACATGGGTTGTCTAGAAGGGTAAAATTAGGGCTTTCACCCCTGAATCATTGAGCTCTGGCCATGGGAGAGTTACTGGAATTAGAAAGGGGTCTAGGATATGCTATGGTAAGAAGCCTAGCTCAAGGAGAACAAGGAAAGATGTGAAAATATCTGTTTTGGAAAATCACCAGAAGGTGTTTGATGGTGTTTTGGGCAAGCAAATGATTCCCAATTGACATGAGACTTAACAGGATCAAATGGCACATAGAAATAGGGTATTTCACCAAGTTTGAGCTCATTTGAAGGAACTTGCCAATGTAACTTTGGTAAACCCTAGAAATTAGCAGAAATGACTTTTCCAAGATTTAGCCATGTAAATCATCCCTCCTTGATGCACCACTTGGTGTAGTGTCATCATTTGGGGTTGTGATCATGTCCACATTTGAGGTCACGTGTAAAAAGTTAGCAATGTAGAGTTGTTCAAATTTGGATCTGGTCAAAAAAGGGTATTGGGGCACTTAGATCAAGTTATGCTTCTCCAATACTTGTCCCATTTGGTCTAGATGCATAATTAGACCATTTTAGCATGTGCACCAAGTTTGAGAGCATTTGGACAAGTTTGGCAATGTAAAGTTGCTCAAACTTCAAAATGGACATAAATGGTTTTGAGGGGATTTGAGATGATGTTTTCTTGATCTTCAAGGCATGAGGCTATGTAAGATCGTCAAACATGTCATAGTTGACATGATAGAATTTCCCTGGAAATTTTAGAGAATATTTATTTTGTAAATATTTCAAAAGCTTGAAATGTCCACAAAGGGTTTTGGGAGGATTTGTCCAATATTTCGATCATGACCATGTGTTGAAACTCTTATATATGGACAATATATGTCCTATGAGTTTCCCTGAATTTTAAAAAATAGTTTTGAAATAGTTAAATAATTTTAACCTATTAAAGACCATTTCTGGCGTAAAGAAAAAGCCTTTAAATAAAATATAAAAATAACTTTTAAAATTATAATTTTGTGGTTTAAGGGAGTCCTATACCTAATAGGATTCAAATATACTTTTTGAAAGATTTTTCACACCCTAAATAAGGTACTGGCAGTACAAACCTCAATTCAGGGGTTTTTGGAAAACTAATTTTAGAAAATATATTTTGGCCAAATTATTTTTATAAGAAAATACTATAATGTTCTATACACATGGCATGATCATTGGGAAAAGGTTTTGGATCAAGGTGATGAAGTATATGAGTTGGAGAATTTATTTTATTTTTGGAGCACTAGCAAACAGCAAATAGAAAACCAAATCAAGCATAGTCCAAATCACTCAAAAGTTTTTTGTCAAACCATATTTTAGCATGATTAATAGCTTAAGTGTTGTGGCATGAAAATCAGGGTGTGACAGGCAGCACAACCGGACGCGAGGAGGAGGGAGCAGGTAGTCCCCCCCCCCCCCCCCCCCCGCGCGCTTGTTTGCGCGGCTGGAGCAGGAAGAGCAGAGATTGAAGAAGCACGACGGCCATTGGATGGACATCCAACAGTAACTGCTTGTTCGTCAACCTTTTTTTAGGAAAGGCTCAAATCTGTGGAAAACATCATACAACCCATCTTCCATTATGAGTGCACAATTTACATCCCATTTGCTAATTCTTAAGGTTTTTTTTGGAGCCCATATTCTTTTTGTTAGCATTACAGCCCATATTGTGGCCACGGTTAAAGTTTTTTTACAAAATTTTACATATTTAGGTGCGGTCCGAACTGTTTTGAATCCCGAAATTTTGAGTCACATTCAAACTCATTTAAAAAATAAATGTATATCAATATAAAATCCAACAAATTGTGCACTCATAAAAATCAATGCAATTTAAAATGTTGAAATGAAAAAAAGAAATTTGAAACTAATTGCTGGTTTGATGTGTTTTAAAAATGTACAACCCATTTCTCATTATTGATAGGACATTTTCTCGGCCAGCCGAATGAAGCCCTCCTTGTCTTGAAAGATTTGCAGTCCAATGGGCCTGACAAAGCGACTTACTTGGCAAATCACAAAAAAATTGGGATGTAGCCGTGGACCCAGCTGTCAGCCTCTCCACGTACAGTACTCTTCCGATGGAAGTCGGCCATTGACCACATTGACCACGCCGCGCCGAGAGCACCAAGGCGGTGGACGATGGCGAGGCCTAGGAAGGGGACGACGCGGAGTAGGGGAAGACGCAGCAGTGGATGCCCACGCGGAGAGGGGTACGAGGGTCCACTGGTTCCGCTGCGGTGTGAGGCTGCTGTCGCTGTAGAATAACAGGGGGTGTGGGTGAGTGGAGGGATGGCCTGGCCAGCGGGGGGAGTAGTATGGGGGCGGTGAGGCCTCCGCAGCAGAACAGCCTGCCACGGGAGGCAGGAGCAGGCGGCACGACCTACGCTGCTTTGGGCGACTAGAGCAAGAAGACTAGAGGTTGAAGAAGCACTAAGGCCGTTGGATGGATATCGTACGTTCACTAGAGCTAGAATGATTCATATTGACTAAGTTGACAAAGCCCTCCGTCCCCGTCAACTTAGTAGGCCCACAAGTCCGCCTCCGACCATGGTGGGTCCCAGCTGGCAGGGGGGTATTCATTTTTGTGTGCGCAATAAGGAGGCACTTCCTTGCGTGAGAAGATATAGTTGGTGGGTCCGACCTGTCAGCGGAGGGAATGTTTTTTTTTGTGAAATACAGAGGCCCTTCCGGCAGATCCCAGATGTCAGGTGGAGGAATCATTATTTTGCGCGTAATAAGGAGGCATTTCCTTGTGTGCGGCTGTGAACCCAGCTGTCAACCTCTCCACGTACAGTCCACTTCCGATGGATGTCGTTCGTTGACCACGTTGGCCACGCCGCGCCGAGAGCACCAGGGTGGTGGAAGACGGCGAGGCCTACGAAGGGAACGACACGGAGCTGGGGAAGACGCAGCAGTGGCTGCCCACATGGTGGAGAGTACGAGGGTTGACTGTTTCGGCTGCCATCGCCGGGAAATAACAGGAGGTGTGGGTGAGTAGAGGGATAGACAGGCCAGGGATGCGAGTATATGATGGGGCCGTGAGGCCTACCCTACACCACAGCCGGCCACGGGAGGCGGGAGCAGGCGGTTCTGACGGTGCTGGTTCCGGCGGCTGGGGCAGGAAGATCAAAGACAGAAGAAGCACGATTGTCGTTAGATGTCAGTCTGATGCTGGTAGAGTCGATCGTTGACTAAGTTTCTTTTTTGATAAACCTTGTGTACGGATGAACGTAGTAGGCCCACAAGTCAGCCTCCAAATTCGTGGCAGACAACATAGAGCCCATTCGCTATTTTTTAATAATTTGCAGCCCATTTGCTAATTCTTAAGTAATTTATTACAGCCCATTTTCTGCCCACGACCACGGTCAAAAAGTTCAACCTTATTTTGCATATTTCGGTGGAGTCCGAACTTTTGTAATCGCAAAATGATAAACATTTTTAAAGAACTTATTGATTTGACAAAAAAATCATTTTGTTTTTGTAAGCTAATAATACGTGGGACAATTGAGTTGGTTTAAGGGAAAACCAGTGGTAAATAAATCTGCGCTGGGAGAGAAAACAACAACAAAAATAAGGATGTAAATATGAAAAGTGAATTTTATGTATTTTCAATATAATGATACGTGTATATGAACTAGTAAAACTATAGGTAGAGATTAGAAAACAGATGTAGGACATGCGTTTCAAGAGGAAAATAGAACTGGGCTGTGTGTTTGATTCAGTAAAAAGGGTGCGTGCGGATGTTGTAAGGCAAAATATAACTAACGTTGGTGGGCCAGAGGCCACTAGATACCTGCTGGATCTTTGTACCCCGTTGTCGTCATGGGCTAGGCCTGTTAAAAATAAAACCAAGCCTGGGCAGTCTACAGCCCAGTTGAAACTTGCTCGACCTGAAAAAACAATATACGTGCTCAATAAACGAGATAATTCTGCAAGTATAGACTGATAACTGGGATGCAGCAGAGATATTGTTTTTTCATCGTGATAATAAGAGCATGCACTTGTTTCGAAAATTTTAGAGAACTGGGAATTCGAACGGCAGGTGCTTATGCTACCCATCAAATAAAAATCAGGTGCCTGAAAATTCGTTGAGAAACAAATGGTTCAGCTTTATATCAACGTCGACCCTCGGCGTGATGGTTGGAAGCAAATGCCAAGTTCATACCAAAAGATCGTTAACAACAATACCAACTTGCGAGCAACAAGGTAGTACAAGTACCAGTACTAAACTAACTTATAATCTTTTTACTCATGGCCCTAGTGTTCATCTGGTTGGATATAATATCCAACAAAAGAGGGTGGTGCTACTATTGGAATTTTGCTAGTGACCTCATATTACCAACTGCTACAGCAGCATAATACATGGCTCAGTCTACATCTCAGTACGAATCAAATTGTGCATATTTGTTGTTGGCATGAACCACATCGCCGCATGTCGGGTTTGCAAAAGCCATCCATCGTATGGAAGCTTGATGCCTTTCACACACTGAAGATTATCTGGCAACAAGCTGTGTCGACGAATCTCTGGATATGGTGATTCATGAAACCCATGGTATGATGTGTAAACACAGCACCCCTGGCGAATGGAAGTTGCATAGCACGGTAATCATCGCCGGTGATATGATCGATGATTGGTTGGATGATCGGATAATTGAGCCTGAGGAACATGGAGTGGTTGTCGAGGTTGTAAACCCGCCTCCAGTTGAATACGCCTGGCCCAACGGAGCTGGGATCTTTCTCGAACACGAAGCATCCATAGCCATTAATGTCACGATCACTCCAGACATTGTACTGCATGCGGTTTGATGAAATGGTTTGGTCAATTTGGTACGTGCAAATGAGCATCAAATGACCACCGTCAGCTGAACGAGTGATAAACCACCACCCATCGGCTGGTATGATTCCATGTCCTGGAATCATGAAGGCCAGCGCATTTGCGTCTGCTGCAACAATTCAAATTGGGGACCAAAAGGAAAAAATAAACAATCATGTTCAAAGTATGTGTGGAATTAAGATTATTATAATAGTGACACATATCATAGACAGAGAATTGCAATACCGTGGTCATAATCATACCCGAAGTTAAAAAAATAAGCCAATGTCTTTCATATTCTAGCAATATATCATGGTTCAAACATCATGTAACAATGAGAGGAAAACAGACATGACAGGGCCTACTCATATTCTACCATAGCACTTACTACAGTTATCATATCAACTCTAAGCAATAACATGCGTTGTTATAAAAATCCTGGAAATGAGAGTAACATATAGCAATCATCAAGTTATACTCATAATATCTATTCTAACAATCATTAGATACCAATTGTTCTCATATCAACACTAACAATAACATGTGTGGTCATAAAAATCTAGGAAATGAGAGGAACATATAGCAATGATGTGGTTATAGACATACTTTATATTCTAAATTAGTAACAATGAACAGGCAGTCGTATTCTTAAGGTAAAGACGAGATGAGATAGAACAATTACACGACGATTGATTCCACCAGTATAGGCAGCCAATCTGTGCATCGACTGCATAAACGATGTCATCGTGCACTATAGCATCAGACAGAAGTGTTAGGTAAAGAGGATCGACGATGAGCCATAACCATGTATGGCGACCGGATTCCAGATAGACTAATCCCATGTTGAACATGGCAATGAGCTTGTAATCCATGTAGTCTTCTAATGGTGTGGGCACTTCGCAGAGCAAACAGAGGTCGAGCCAAAAGCTCGACCCGTCTCATGCTTAGTAGGCAGGAGTGTCCGGTGGGCCGGGAGGCTCGATGGCGGCGGTATCCAAAGATGGAAGGGTGATCTCTTGCTAGGTGTAGATATCCACGAGACGCCACGGACTACCGGATTGTTAGATGAGGATGATCCAGTGGGCCTTCATGCTCGCCCAGTAGTGGCCGCGCATGAAGGACAGGTGGACGGGTAGTGGTAGCATGTCGAGGGGCACCATGGCAACCTCCGTAGGATCGTCAAGTCGGTGTTTGGGCCACATGCGAGGATTGGGCATCAGCAAGTAGGGTGTCTTGAGAGAGCTGGTCGGTTGCAGATGAGTAGACGGTACAAAGACACTGAGCATGCGGCCAGACGGACAGTGCTAAGTAGGTCCATACGATTACATATCTGCTCCAAGAGAACATCGGGGAGGGAATTCCAATCGCGGCTCTGCGTGTCAGTCGGTTCTGCCATTGGGGTTTTCGGTGCCTGCGAGCCAGTGGGGAAGTGGATTCGGGCGGGCGAGCGAAGAAGCTTCTCCTCGTGTGGCCGAGCAGTGAGCGGGGGGGATATGGTACAGGAGAGCTACCAAGGAAGATAGCGTGGGCGGGCGAGTAGAGAGCGGGGGGAAATGGTGTGCGGCCGACGATGGGGAAGAGAGGAGGAAGAAGAAGATAGGAGGAAGAAGAGTGGAAGACGGGGAAGAAACTGCATTAAATCTCAATTCTACTACTACTACCAGGATATACCGTCCTTCGGAGTGTAAATAGTTACACCGATGACATATGTGTCTACCAAAAGAGGGCCCATATGTTAGTTAATGAAGGACGGAAGCGTGCTCTACTGGCAAACATGATGGCAGTACTGGGTAAGGCTGATTTAGTAACACCAACACGTTGGTTCAGCTTATTAATTAAGTGTCCCATCTGCTGCAACGTGTATTGTCACTTCACTGTGAAGACTAGTGGAATAGTTCTCTCTGATCGAGATGGTGAATAATGGATCGCGAAGACTTCCTTTCTACATTATCCCTATGCCTCTACGCTCACTTCACTCATTTTGCTCCGTACGTAGTCACTTGTTGAAATCTCTAGAAAGACAAATACTTCGTATTTGGGAATGGAGGGAGGATTTTACTCCGTATTTGGGAACAGAGGCAGGATTTTACTCCGTATTTGGGAATAGAGGGAGTATCACTGTATGGAGGGAACAGAGGAAGCTTGAAATCTGAACATGTCAATGGGAGGGAGTAAGCCCCATGCATGCATGCATGCAACATGCAACACTCACACGTACACATGGACGCACGCAACACTCACGCACGCATGCCGCACATAGCACACGATGCAACACACACGCTCACGCTCAAGTTCTCAACCTACTCCCTACGTCCGTGAAAGACTGTACATTTAGAGATTTACACATTGACCAGGGCGTAATTAACGCCCAAAAGTAGCAGACTTATGTGTGCATGCGACCATTGAGAGAAGAAGATTAAATGAAGGTCGTTGCATGATGTAATTAAGGATGGACATGTAACCTATACCTAGAGCACAAGTTGGTGCATTAGTCGATCAATATAGATTTAGATTAAAGGCTAAATGCATTGGAAGTGTAGATGTACTACACTCTTTTTAGCTGATTTCTTTGCTCTGCCAACTGACAGGTGGGACCCAAAAACTAGGCGACAATTTGACTAGTCAACAAAGTGCCACGTCGACTATGTGGCCGGTCAGTAGGGTGCAATACGGTGCTCTACGATGAGCTAGTGATCGTATAATCACTGCAAAATTATATATATTGACCGTAAAGAGCGTATTGTTACATACGTTGACCGCCAGTGTATTTTTCTCGTTTCGAATTAAGCCATATTAACCGGAAAGGATGCAGTATGGACTAGTACTAGTACTGCTTTGATGTGTCCCATCAACTTGCCGAACGAGGAGAAGCTTGCTTAATACGCCTCTCCCTCGCCCACGCGCGCGGTGGTTTGTAGGACGAGGAGAGGGTTTTGACTACAGCGCCCTCTCCCTCTCCCTCTCCCGCGCGGTGGACGTGCAACAGTTCAATCGGTGTCAGATTGCCAGAAGCATAATTTGTACTGTAGTATCATCATTGTTTGACCTTCCGAAGAGCCGAAGAGCCAAGTGCAAGGCTCGCACGAGTACGAACTATTGAACCTCCCGAAGAGGCAAAGACCCAAACGCAAGGTTTTATAGGAGTTGTCGTCCTAGTAGGAGCGTACTACACGGAGTACAACTATAGCGAACGATGTTACTGTATGATGCCGCCACGTCACGTATATCCAAAGCTGTGCCACCTTTTTTTTCTCAAAGAGCGTGTTAGAGCCCGTGGAACAACCACACAAGTTGCACGTACACATAACACATTTACTAGTGATAAATTCTAAAGGACAAATGCCAGTATGACGCACAAGTTCATCTCCAAATCATGTGATAAATTTTTTCACGACTAGTCTACATATATTCACAGTGCTACCATTCACAATTTACCGTACTCCACTTACACGTTATAGATGGGCTACATGTCCTCCTCCAGGTTCCAGTCCCAGGTATTCTTCATGGATGGCACGATCCATAGCGGTGGGCAACGGGAATCATTGTCACAACTTTCTAGTCCGGTTCCACACGATGGAGACTCATCCAAGCTGAAGCGGCATAAATTAGGGATAGTGTGTCCCAGCATGTCGTGCATACAGTGGTGCGCACTGAAGACACAACCATGCTTCATGAATGGCAGGCCTTCCGTGTCGTGCATGGAAGGTGGCATCCGCTTCACAATGGGGTAGCTGTCCCCAATGAAAAGCGAGTATTCTCCAAGAGTGTTCCTTGGCACCCACATAGCATCACGGGGGTCGAACTCGGCGCCGTTCATCTGGTACACGTGGCATCTCAGATCTAGACACATGGTGACGTACATAGTCAAGGTCCATGCATAATAATGTTGTGCTCAAATATGGCGGTCAGTAATACTGTGCAGCAAATAGTGCTACTCCGGTATAGAGGAAATAAAATAACCGGAGCCCAATGCGTGGTAGTAGCTGTAACTTGAATCACACATACAGATCTCGGGTCCTATGGACGATTCCAATGAAATAACCCACCACGTACTCCTACATGGTCTTTCATCGATACCTTTACCAATCATGTTCCACACTTCCCTCTCTTTATCGAGTATGATCATTTCACTCTGATCCATCACCCAGATGAACTAGACCTGACACAACTATAAGCATAGCAGGCAACATAAACAAATAGCATGGTGGATCACACATCACATGGCTCAATCAACTACTACACATGCTAGTGGGTTTCAACTATTTACTGTGGCAATGACAGGTCATGCAAGGGAATAGGGTTCAACTACCGCAACAAGTAGCTGTTCACACGATGTTGCCTTAATGCAGTAAAAGAGAGCAGGAGCGAGAATATGGGTTCGTATCGGAATGATCAATGATTGCTTGCCTGACATAGTGGTTGTCGGGTACTGCTCTTCAGTTGGATACGCAGAAGTATCCTCGAGAGCAGGACCTAACACGGAGAACATCGGCGATACAATCAATAAGCAAACAAATGCAACAATATGATGCATGCTCATGATATGGTAAGATGCATGTGTTTTGGGCTAATGCAACTATAAACAGAAGGGTTTGAGCCCATTTGAATCAAAGATTCAAATTGAAACCCAAACTATTATTTATTTAAGTGCATTATCATGTTTTATTGTGAACAGAAAGGTTAACTTGCTCAAACATGCATGAAACCAATGCCATTGGAAAGATTGGATTTTTCTGATCAATTTTCATATATAAATCTTTTCCATCTGAGCTACTGTTAAATTTATATGATTTTTTGAAGTTTAAAGCATTTTCTGGAATTTCCTGAATTGTTTTTAAATCAAATAATCTCAGAAAATCCTTTACTGCGTCAGCATGACATCATGCTGACGTCAGCCAGTCAACAGGGCGTCCAGGTCAAACCTGACTAGTGGGTCCCACTGATCAGTCTCTCAGTACTAACTAAAAAGAGCTTAACACTAAACTAAAAGTTAACAGGTGATGGGCCCCACAGGTCAGTGGCTCACTAAACTAATGACAGCAATTAGTACTTAATTAAAAACCTAAACTGAAATTAGTCAACGGCCGGCCCCACATGTCAGTGACACAGGGGGGGGTCCAGGCGTGGTCAAAACAGGTCAACCCTACCGGCGTCTCGCCGCCGGCGAGAGCCAAGACGGCGGCGCGGCTCGGAAACTGCGTTCTGATGACCAAATTAGCGGCGGAGGGCATCTATAGAGAGCTAGAGGAGTCGCGCATCCAAAGGGACAGGCCGGAGCAGCTGGGGTGGTCGGAAACAACGGCGGCGACCTCAACGGCGGCGGCCGGAGCTCGGGTGCCGATGAAAACTACGGCATAGGGCACCGGAGTTCCAACGGTTGGTTCCTACGGGTGCTACTAGCGCTCATGAAGACGACGGGCATGTGCACGGAGCCAATTGGGCACCGGAGCCTCATCGACGGCGGGTTTGTGTAGCGGCGTGCTACGGTGAGCAAGGGGGCAGCATCTACGGCGAGCAAACGGAGCGGGGAGGAGAGGGGTTCGACTCAGGAGCTCACAGGGATGCGGATGAGATGCTCAGCGGGCTCGGGGAAGCATCAAGGCGGGTGCACGGTCGCCGGTGATCTGCATGGCCGTAGGTTGAAGACGGCGATGGTGAGGGTGAAGCAGGGCTTCTAGCGTCGTGTATCTCGGTGCGGAGGACGAGGAGGAGCTTCTGGGCAAAACAGCTGGGCGAGAGAGGCACGGTGGCTACGGCGTCGGTGGCGACAGTGGCGCTCGGCCACGAGGCGCGGAGCGAGGGAGACGAGGCAGGGAGAGAGGGGAGCGGTCGAGGGGGTCGAGGGGGTCTGCTTGGCGACATCCAGGGCCATCCAGGGCGTCGGAGGGAGCAGCCAGGCAGGCAGGAGGTGGCCGGCGCGTCGGCGGCGCTCGCCACCGAGCTGCTTCATGCGCTGGCACGGGAAGAAGACGGGCATGCCCCTGGTGGGCTGGGCCGTCTGGGCCAGGCAGGTAGGTGGGCTCAGGTAAGTCTGCTTCTTCCTTTTTTTATATTTACTTTCTGTTTCATTTCTTTTGTAATTTTGTTGAATTAATAAAAATGCTAGAACATTTTTATAGCTCATAAAACTAGTCATGCCCACTATATATAATATGAACAGTACGAAACATTTTAGTTTATAATTATTTGGGCACATAAAATATTTTATAGCATTTAAATGCCCAAATGCAAATACCATATGAATTAATCCAGAGACCTTGGATGTCCTAGAAAATTGTGCACCATTTTTGGCAAAGGTTTAAGACCAAGGCAGAAATGATGAACATTTTTGAAGGGCATTTTGGGTACATTGGAAAAGATTTTATCAAACCCTAGTTGTTAGAAGAGGGGTGATGGGGTTTCTGTCATTCCCATTTCAAGTTTCTGTGGAAAGTAAACATGATGCACACTCTAGCTAGTCCTAATGCAAGCACTGACTAGGGATGTGACAACTTACCCCCACTCAAAAGAATCGCATCCCGAGATTCGGGTTCCTCCGGAAAGAGGGTGGGGTACTCAAGTCGAAGACGATCCTCCCTTTCCCAAGTAGCTTCACTCTCGGAATGATGTGACCATTGAACCTTGAGAAACTTGATATTGTGACGTCGAGTGGTACGCTCGGTTTGATCAAGAATACGAACGGGGTATTCTCGATATGTGAGATTGTCCTGGAGATCAAGCGTTTTGTGGTCCACTCCGCGGATAGGATCTGAGAAGCAACGCCTGAGTTGAGAAACATGGAAGACATCATGAACTCTGGAAAGGTGCGGAGGTAGTTCCAATTGGTAGGCAACTTCTCCTCGTTTGGCAAGAATGCGAAAAGGACCGATGTAACGAGGGGCCAATTTGCCTTTGATACCGAAGCGATGGGTTCCCTTAAGAGGAGTAACCCGAAGTTAAGCCTTATCGCCGACTTCAAAAGTCACAGCCTTATGATGACTATCATATTGGCTCTTCTGGTGAGACTGGGCTGTTTTCAATTTCTCACGAACGATGCGAACTTGCTCTTCTGCTTCCTGGATCATATCCGGACCAAAGAATTGTCTTTCCCCGATTTCTGACCGGTTAAGAGGTGTTCGACACCTTCAGCCATATAGAACTTTGAAGGGAGCCTTGCCCAAGCTGGCTTGATAACTATAGTTATCAGAGAATTCGGCAAATGGAAGACACTTCTCCCAGTCCATACCGAAAGATGACAGAGGCTCGAAGCATATCTTCCAGAATTTGATTGACTCGTTCCACTTGACCACTTGACTGAGGATGGAAGGTGGTGCTGAAACAGAGATGAGTCCCCATAGCATTCTGGAAACTTTCCCGGAATCATGAAGTGAAAAGACTTCCACGGTCTGAGTTAATCTCCAATGGCACACCATGAAGTGATACTATCCGAGAGATATACAAGTCTGCTAGCTGGCTAGCGGTTATACTCTCTCGAACAGGTAGGAATTGGGCTACTTTAGAGAGGCGGTCGATAACGACGAAGAAAGCATTATTCCCTTTCCTGGTCCTGGGAAACCCGGTAATGAAGTCCATACCGATCTTGTCCCATTTCCATTCAGGAATAGCTAAAGGTTGAAGGGTGCCAGCAGGCCGTTGATGCTATGCTTTGACTCGACGGCAAACATCGTAGTTAGCAATAAATTGAGCGATTTCTCTCTTCATCCTAGTCCACCAGAACCTCTGACGTAGGTCCTGATACATTTTGGTACTACCGGGATGAATCGTGAGAGGAGATTCATGAGCCTCCTTAAGGATTAACTGCCGTAGATGTTGGTTCTTGGGAACCACTAAACGGTTCTCGAAGGAAACAACACCTCTGTTATCAATGGAGAAACAACCTGCAACTCCTTTGTGAATGTTTCTCTTCATTCAGGAAATCCCTGTATCTTGCATATGGGCAGCTATGATTTGATCCGTAAGGGTAGGTTTCGCCACCAAGGTCGAAAGGAATCCTCGAGGAACAATGTGAAGGTTAAGCTTACGAAATTCCTCATGGAGAAGTGGTTGCCCTTGTTGTAACATCAAGTTGTTACAATAAGACTTACGACTTAGTGCGTCAGCCATGACATCGGCCTTCCCAGGGGTGTAAGTGATTCCTAAGTCGTAATCTGTGAGCAACTCAACCCAACATCTTCGCTTGGGATTTAGATCCGGTTGGGTGAAGATGTATTTCAGACTTTGGTGATCGGTGAAGATTTCACACCGATTACCAAGAAGGTTATGCCGCCATGTTTTGAGTGCGTGGACTACAGCTGCAAGCTCTAGATCATGTGTAGGATAGTTATCCTCATGTGGACGCAACTGTCGAGATGCGTATGCGATCACTTGACGATCTTGCATGAGTATGCAACCTAGTCCTTGTCGCGAGGCGTCGCGGTAGATAATAAAATCCTTGGAAAAGTCTGGTGGTACCAGTACAGGTGCAGATGTCAGGCGTCTTTTTAGTTCCTGAAAGCTGGACTCGCACTATGGGGTCCACTCAAACTTTTTATCTTTCTTGAGGAGTTCAGTTAGAGGGTTAGCAACCTTGGAGAAATTCTCGCACTATGGCGTCGGCAATAGCTCGCTAAGCCAAGGAAACTCCTAACTTGCTTGACCGATTCAGCGGGAGTCCAATCAAGGACGGCTTGAACTCGCTCGGGATTGACAGCAATACCCTTGACAGAGATCACATGACCTAGATAGGTCACTTCCGACAACCAGAATTCACATTTAGAGAATTTGGCATAAAGGCGGTGCTCTCGAAGTTTCGTCTATACCAGCCTTAGATGCTCGACATGATCTTTCTTGTTCTTGGAGTAGATGAGTATATCATCGAGGTATACCACGACGAATTTATCCAAATACTCCATGAATATAAAATTCATTAGCCGGGAGAAGGTGGCTGGGGCATTGGTTAACTCGAAGGACATGACGGTGTATTCGTATTGGCCATAACGAGTAACAAAAGCCGTTTTAGGAATGTCCCCGTTCTTGATCTTGATTTGATGGTAGCCCAACCTCAAATCCATTATAGAAAAGACTGAGAATCCAGCGAGCTGATCATACAGGTCGTTGATCCTGGGGAGCGGATACTTGTTCTTTATGGTGACCAGATTGACTGGTCGGTAATCTACAACCATCTGTTCCGTTTCCATCCTTCTTCTTGACGAAGAGGACGGGACAAGCCCAAGGGGAAGAACTAGGACGGATGAAACCCTTTTTCAAGGACTCATCGAGTTGTTTCTTAAGCTCAGCTAATTCTAAGGGTGCCATCTTATAAGGTCTCCTAGAGATCGGGACAGTTCCTGGAATAAGATCTATCACGAACTCGACATCTCTGTCAGGTGGAACACCTGGCAGTTCTTCTGGGAAAACATCTGGAAAGTCAAGGACTACCGGAATATCTTCGAGTTCTGGTAGAGGGCTGGTATTAAGAGAGTAGAGCTGACGCTCAGCCATTCGGGTCATGACATTGACTGTCTTGCCGGATGGGTGTGTAAGTTGAACGGTCCTAGTGTAGCAATCAATCTTGGCGTAATGAGTTGTCATCCAGTCCATACACAAGATGATGTATATGTCAGAGGACTTGAGAGCGATTAGTGATGCGAGGAAAACAAGTCTATCGACAAGAATTTCATTTCCATGGCTTACCCTAGAGGTTTGCCACTTTGAACCAGGAGTTTAAATAACCATGGAAGTGGGCATGTCACAAAAAGTCATGTTGTGTATTCGAGCATAGCTCTCAGATATGAACGAATGAGATGCTCCAGTATCGAAAAGAACAGATGCCGGATTGTAGTTAACAAGAAGCGTACCAAGGACGACGTTAGGATCCTCATAAGCTTCCTGAGCGGAGACATAGTTGACATGACCACGTGCAGTGGGGATTGGCTTGACATAGTTCACCTTGCCTGTTGGCTTACCACGGCCAACGGGCTTTCCTGGCTGGTTCTGAGGACACTCACGCATGTAGTGCCCCGGTTCTCCACACTTGAAGCATGTCATAGTGCGAGTGCGTGGAGCAAAGTTGGTAGGTGGTCCTCCATAAGTCTTGGCAGGTGCATACTGTTGAGTTGGGCGAGGCACCTCATAGGATGGCCTCGGTGTGTACTTGGGTGGCAGAGCAGTGTTAGGAACCCACACATGGCGCTTGTGAGAGCCAGAGCCAGATGAGGAACCAAAGTCACGAGGATGCTTACGTGTGGCTTCGAAATCAGTCTGGCCTGTCTCAGCACTGATAGCTTTGTTTACCAGCTTCTGGAAAGAAGTGCACTCGTGCAGACGTAGATCTCGGCGGAGTTCAGGGCTGAGTCCCTTGAGGAACCTCGCCTGCTTCTTGGCATCGGTGGATACTTCCTCAGGTGCATAGCGTGCCAAGTTGCCAAACTCGCGACTATAGCCATCCACGGTTAACCGGCCCTGGGTGAAATTAAAGAATTCCTCCCGCTTGCGATCCATGAGGCCTTCCGGAATGTGATGTTCATGGAATGTCTCACTAAACTCAGCCCAAGTAGTGATTTGGCCAGCAGGACGCATAGCCTCAAAGTTTTCCCACCAGAGACTGGCAGGGCCCTCAAGATGGTAGGCGGCGTAGATAACCTTGTCTGCTTCGGCCACACGGGCAGAGTGTAGCTTGTGGGTGATACTACGAAGCCAGTCATCCGCATCCAGAGGTTTGGTGGAGTGATGGAACTTCGGTGGGCACATCTTGATAAAGTCATTGATTGACACCATGTCATTCCTCTGACGAAACCCAGTGTTCTGCTCTATGCGTTCCAACAGACGGTTGGTCTCTCTCTTGTTCCGTTCTGCCTCGAGCATAACTTCAGCCAAGGAGGGTGGCTGGGGCAGATTCTCATCTCTAGCCCCACTAGCCTCACCCTGCTCCTGAGCAGCAGGAGTGCTGCGAGTGTTGACCATCCTAGGAAAACAAAACAACGGTTTAGACAAGGATGGCAAAAACTTGACATAGGAGTGCAGAATGTAATGGATGACATGGAATGCAGAGATGTTCATCCGTACCACATGGTAATATAGAAACTGCCATATATACACAAGTGGTCATACACACCATACATAGTTTAGTACAAGCCGAGGCTAAAGTACAACTGCGGTGAAAGACGATACATCCCATCAGAGGCATTCCAAGCTCCTATACATTATTTAACTACACCTCCGGAACTCAGTACACACTAAGTCATATTCCACAAGACGCGCAGGACTGTGGAAATACAACTACTACCACGGTCTAGCTCAGACATTCCCGTAGTAATCTTCGTAAAGATTACCACCGTAGCCTGGAAGTGGAACAGATGGATCTTGAAACTCTCGACCACTCGAAGGTTGTGGACCATAGGGACATGGATGTGGCCTCGGGCCTGATGCTGGTGGTAACCGACGCCCACGTGGAGGTGTAATACCCCCAACATCATGCCAATCCATACGATCAGACAGACGAGTCCGCACGGGGTACAAATCCCGCATATCCAGATTCCGGCGTGCACAGCAGGTGTAAGCCGTGTCAAACTAGTCCAGTGGGCGGCTCGAGTGTTATACAGCTCCATTCGGAGGGCACGGACCTCACGGTCCCTATCCTCTAGCATCTGAACAGTAGTCTGAAGCAGTGGCTCCTCATGAGCATCATCAGTATACAGACCAGTGCAGTAGCCTTCATCTCCGGGAAGTGAGGCTGGCATGTAACAGAACTCAGTGTTCAGCAATAGGGCATGCCTAGCCCGGAGGATGGTCATCATCGAATAAGCGGCATCCTGCACTGCCATCTCGATAGTAACCCCGAGTCCATAAGACCAATGGATGGGGTCGTTAGCTCGGGGATATGAGGGGTATATCCGGACTGTGCAGAAATACTGACTCTGATTAAAATCCCGGTACTGTTCCTCCACGGTGTACTCAGGATACCAGCAGTAACCGGTCTCAGTCAACACACGGACTAGCATGGCCGTGTGACCGGACACATTAATGCACCTAATCAAACGAACCACTTGGTGAGGTGTGCGACCAGATATCTGAAACACGAAGTAATGCAAAGGCATTAGTGTTTCTGGAAGAAATCGGGCAGCATAACAACTGTAAATGCTCAAAAAAGATTTTGAGACATCATACAAATGATAGCATAGCCAGTCAACAATATCATATCAAGATTCCGGGTCCAACAAATCATCATACTAAAAGGGTAGAAACTGAACTGAGGCTTGAAACCAACAATCCTAAGAGTCTACGGATTAGTAACACGTGAACCTAGTAAGGATAAAAGGCCTAGTCCTAAATCCCCGTGGAAAGAATAGACGGACTCAGATCAAAAGGGCATAAGGTAAAGGAGTAAAAAGAGCCTTACGTTCCCTTCCACAATCAATTCCCCTATAGATAACTAAGAATTTTTCTAGACTCAACATCGACCAGTTTGGCTTGAGAAACCTACAGGCAGTCCGGCTCTGATGCCAACGCTGTTAGGACCCCGATCCTAAGTCACACCGATCTAGCTGTAACACGTCATATCACTTTGCGGCCTCACGCACGGTATCCCCACGGGTGCCACCTTACCTGGCCCAGGACCGTTTGCGCATTTTGGCACACGTATATGACAGTGTCGCTAGCATCCATATGACAGAGAACCCGGGCCGACATGGCTAGTTATAAACCAAAAGTGGCACTAAATTACAGAGACAGGCATCCATGACCCAGCAACGAACGTGTCGGTCATCAACGTATGAACCCAAGTCATAGCAAGCTACATGGACTAAAAGGAACAATGCGTGACATTTCCCCTAAGGGACAGACACAGGAACGAAGAAGGACACATGCCGGCCAGCCTACGTGTTCCGAGCACTAGCAAGCTACCAAGGCTCAGTGGAAGCACTAGGAGGCATTTCCCTGTAAGCTAGGCTACCAAAGGAAAACAACTAGGTGTTGGATCCCACACATACCAAGCATTTCAATCATACACACAATATGCTCAATATGTGCAAATGCAACATTGCATCACAACAGAACTCTATGACTCAAAGTACTTTATTTAAGAGGCTCCAAGAGCCATACATAACATATCCATACAGGTAGGGGTCACATGACCCAACACTCAAGTCATACAGTCATACAAGCACAAGCGGAAGCTAACATGTCTGAGTACAAACAACTTGGAAAATAAAACAGGCTTGGTGTAGCCTGACTATCTACAAGGCCCTTCACAAGCTCCAGATCTCCGTCTGGGTAGCAAGCTACTTGCCGACGTCAACGTCTATGTAGAATCCATCAGAAGGGGTAGGGTTCTCCTCTTCAACAATTATTAAGCAAACATGAGTGCAAAGGTACTCAGCAAGTCTTACAACAGAACCTATCATACATGCAACATTATCAACAGGGGTAGTGGAGTTCATAGCAGAAAGCCAGCTTTGACTCTTGGCTAACCTATACTACAACTCTCAACAGATTGCAAGGTATTACTACGTACACGAGTCCTCTACTCACCACAACAATACACCACCGAGGATCCTCTTCTGTCATCCTACGGAAGGGCCATCCACGACACTCACACTTGTCTTGAGGCTTTTAGTAGTATCCATCAACTTGTCTATGAACTGTAAGAGTAATCAAGTAGTCCGTACCACGAACAACGGCTATTCGAATAGATTGGTAACCCTGCAGGGGTGTACTTCTTCACACACGCTTCCACCACTTATCGATGTTTACTCGACATGTACTCGGCAACCTTCAAGCGGAAGCCTAGCGAGGGTGTCAGCCACGACCTGACTAACTACACAAGTCTCTCGTCCAGGTTTATCGCCTATTTGGGTTCCATCCGTGGGGAGATCCGGCCGGGGTGTCGCTCACGGCCCCAAACGATGTGTACAGGGTTCCCGAGTCACCAAACGGGCAACCGGTACACCGTGCCACGTACCTATCGCATCACAGCCCACCCCGAGGGTCAGCGCTGTGCACGACCACCAGAAACTAGTTGCAACTCCTGGACAGAGAACATGGGCAGTTAATAAGACGAGAGGGCTTGGAGCGCCCGGAGCCCAATGCGTGGTAGTAGCTGTAACTTGAATCACACATACAGATCTCGGGTCCTATAGACGATTCCAATGAAACAACCCACCACGTACTCCTACATGGCCTTTCATCGATACCTTTACCAATCATGTTCCACACTTCCCTCTCTTTATCAAGTATGATCATTTCACTCTGATCCATCACCCAGATGAACCGGACCTGACACAACTCTAAGCATAGCAGGCAACATACACAAATAGCATGGTGGATCACACATCACATGGCTCAATCAACTCCTACACATGCTAATGGGTTTCAACTATTTATTGTGGCAATGACAGGTCATGCAAGGGAATAGGGTTCAACTACCACAGCAAGTAGCAGTTCACACGTTGTTGCCTTAATGCAGTAAAAGAGAGCAGGAGCGAGAAGATGGGTTTGTATCGGAATGATCAATGATTGCTTGCCTGACAGAGTGGTTGTCGGGTACTGCTCTTCAGTTGGATACGCAGAAGTATCCTCGGGAGCAGGACCTAACACAGAGAACATCGGCGATACAATCAATAAGCAAACAAATGCAACAATATGATGCATGCTCATGATATGGCAAGATGCATGTGTTTTGGGCTAATGCAACTATAAACAGAAGGGTTTGAGCCCATTTGAATCAAAGATTCAAATTGAAACCCAAACTATTATTTATTTAAGTGCATTATCATGTTTTAATGTGCACAACAAGGTTAACTTGCTCAAATATGCATGAAACCAGTGCCATTGGAAAGATTGGATTTTTCTGATCAATTTTCATATAAAAATCTTTTCCATCTGAGCTACTGTTGAATTTATATGATTTTTTGAAGTTTAAAGCATTTTCTGGAATTTCCTGAATTGTTTTTATGTCAAATAATCCCAGAAAATCCTTTACTGCGTCAGCATGACATCATGCTGACGTCAGCCAGTCAATAGGGCGTCCAGGTCAAATCTGACCAGTGGGTCCCACTGGTCAGTCTCTCAGTACTAACTAAAAAGAGCTTAACACTAAACTAAAAGTTAACAGGGGCTGGGTCCCACATGTTAGTGGCTCACTAAACTAATGACAACAATTAGTACTTAATTAAAAACTTAAACTGAAATTAATCAACGGCCGGCCCCACATGTCAGTGACACAGGGGGGGTCCAGGCGTGGTCAAAACAGGTCAACCCCATCGGTGTCTCGCCACCGGCGAGAGCCAGGACGGCGGCGCGGCTCAAGAACTGCGTTCCGATGACCAAATTAGCGGCGGAGGGCATCTACAGAGAGCTAGAGGAGTCGCGCATCCAACGGGACAGGCCGGAGCAGCTAGGGTGGCCGGAAACGACGGCGGCGACCTCAACGGCGGCGGCCGGAGCTCGGGTGCCGATGAAAACTACGACACATGGCACTGGAGGTCCAACGTTTGGTTCCTACGGGTGCTACGGGCGCTCATGAAGACGACGGGCATGTGCACGGAGCCAATTGGGCACCGGAGCCTCGTCGACGGCGGGCTTGTGCGGCGGCGTGCTACGGCGAGCAAGGGGGCGGCATCTACGGCGAGCAAACGGAGCGGGGAGGAGAGGGGTTCGACTCAGGAGCTCACAGGGAGGCAGATGAGATGCTCAGCAGGCTCGGGGAAGCGTCGAGGCGGGTGCACGGTCGTCGGCGATCTCCACGGCCGTAGGTTGAAGACGGCGACGGTGAGGGTGAAGCAGGGCTTCTGGCGTCGTGTAGCTCGGTGCGGAGGACGAGGAGGACGAGGCGGAGCTTCTGGGCAAAACAGTTGGGCGAGAGAGGCACGGTGGCTACGGCAAACGGCGTCGATGGCGACGGTGGCGCTCGGCCACGAGGCGCGGATCGAGGGAGACGAGGCAGGGGGAGAGGGGAGCGGTCAAGGGGGTCGAGGGGGTCTGCGTGGCGACGTTCAGGGCCATCCAGGGCATCGGAAGGAGCAGCCAGGCAGGTTGGAGGTGGCTGGCGCGTCGGCGGCGCTCGCCACCGAGCTGCTTCGTGCGCTGGCACGGGTAGAAGACGGGCATGCCCCTGGTGGGCTGGGCCGTCTGGGCCAGGCAGGTAGGTGGGCTCAGGTAAGTCTTCTTCTTCCTTTTTTTTCTATTTACTTTATGTTTCATTTCTTTTGTTACTTTGTTGAATTAATAAAAATGCTAGAACATTTTTATAGCTCATAAAACTAGTCATGCCCACTGTATATAATATGAACAGTATGGAACATTTTAGTTTATGATTATTTGGGCACATAAAATATTTTATAGCATTTAAATGCCCAAATGCAAATACCATATTAATTAATCGAGAGACCTTGGATTTCCTAGAAAATTGTGCACCATTTTTGGGAGAGGTTTAAGACCAAGGCAGAAATGATGAACATTTTTTAAGGGCATTTTGGGTACATTAGAAAAGATTTTATCAAACCCTAGTTGTTAGAAGAGGGGTGCTGGGGTTTCTGTCATTCCCATTTCAAGTTTCTGTGGAAAGTAAACATGATGCACACTCTAGCTAGTCCTAATGCAAGCACTGACTAGGGATGTGACACCGGACATGCATCATACTTGTTTGTTTATCATGCCAAGTTTATGATATGTGTGTTTACCGTGTTGTTTGCTTCTTTTCGGTTGCTTCTCTCGTTAGCTTCGGTTACGTTCCGGAGTTGTGAGGATTTGTTCGACTACTTCATGGACTTGTTCTTGTTGCTTGCGGAATCCCAGGCAAGATGACCATTCCCAGATATCACTACTATCTATGCCTATGCTAGATGTCTCGCTCTTTAGATATTTCCTCGATGCCTATGTCTGTTTGTCAGCCCCCCTATTGTTGCCATGAAACTCCTTAACCACCCTCCTAGCAAACCGTTGTTTGGCTATGTTACCCGCTTGCTCAGCCCCTCTTATAGCGTTGTTAGTTGCAGGTGAAGATGAAGATTCCTCCATGTTGGAACTTGTTGTGAGAATATCACAATATCTCTTAAATATATTAACACACCTATATACTTGGCAATGGGTGGAAGGCTTGGCCTTTTGCTCGGTGTTTTATTCCACTCATGCCACCTTAGGACCCGATAAACCGGTGTTATGTTCCCGGATTTTGCGTTCCTAACACGGTTGGGGTTTATGGGCCCCCCTCAATAACCCGCTTAGCGCTAAAGCTTTTCCAGCAAGGCCCAACTTTGGTTCTACATTTGCCTAACAACTAAAACTTGCATAGGGAGTAATTAATCCTTTTCTTAATCAACAACCGGGGCCAGTGCTCCACATGAGTGTTGGTCCAAACTGGGGAGTCTGCGGGGCCACCCCGAGGATACTGAAGGGCTGGGAAAAACCTGTAGAATCGCCCATCCAGTCGTGGCCTGAGACGAGATATGAGCGGCTACTATCAGGGTGTCAGCACACCGGGAGGTCTTGCTGGATTAGTTTTACCTTAGTCGGAATATCTTGAGTACGGGATTCCGAGAATACTCAGGTCTTCCCACCTTGGAGTTGTGACTCCGCAGATCATGAGCTTGTGATGGGCTAAGTTGGGACACCCCTGCAGGGTTTTGATCTTTCGAAAGCCGTGCCCGCGGTTATGTGGCAGATGGGAATTTGTTAATATCCGGTTGTAGAAAACATGACACTCTATCCTTAAGAAGACACTACCTATGTGAGTTCCGTGATTGTCTCTTCTCGAAGGGGTTTCGAGAAGAAGAACACGGTGGGGTTATGTTTGACGTGAGTAGTTAGGATCAATTCGTGATCACCTTGCGATCGTTGGCACTTGATCTCTTCTCGCTCTAAACTCGTAAGCTAGTTGCTTAGTGCTTGCTGCAAACACTTTATTACCCCCTCCTCACCTAAAGGCTTTGTTAGTTTTGATACCCGGGAACGGGATTGCTGAGTCCTTTGTGGCTCACAGATTACTACACAAACTAGATGCAGGTACATCCGAGAATAGTGAAGGAGGTGGATGAGAACTTCAGTGGGAGTTCGACAAAGAGCATAGCCGTATGTTTGTGACGTTATCGACGATCAGTAGTGGTTCCTACTAGGGGCGATCGGGACCTTGTGTTGCCTTATTTATGGTATCTTTCATTTGGATCTTCGTCCGTAGTCGGATTGTGATGTTATTTGGATGATGAATGTTTATGTAATACATTGTGTGACGTGGCGAGTGTAAGCCAACTACTCTTTTCCAATTTCATACCTCTTTTACATGAGTCGTCCAAAGATACCATACTTGAGATCATTCTAGTATGATATTATACCTTTAAGTCGTGCCTCGACACGTGGGAGGTATAATCTCATACTGGGCATTACACGCCGCCTCACCTTTGCAGCTGCGCTGCCTTCCTGGAGGTTCGCCGTCGCCGCCGCCGCAGAGGATCCGCCTCTGTCCGCTTCCTCCCCGCCAGAGCCGCCCTCGCTGGCATCGTGCAAGCCCCGCCACCGGTTGGCTAGCCGCCGCCGATGCCTACCTCCCCTCGATCCAGCGGGATCGAGGAGGAGGACGACTGCCCCGACTCCCAGCGACCTCCTGGGCCCGAGGCCCGCGTGAGCCCAGCTCCCCATCCGCTCCAACCCGCTCCGGACCGCCAGGCCGGCCCAACTCCTGCCTCCCTTCGGCCCACCAGCTCCAGGGCCCATGCCGGCCCATCCCCTCTGGCCCAGCTTCGGCCTGCACCACCGACCTCTCCGTCCCGGGCCTCGGCCCATGGTGAGCCACCCTCTAACCCTCGCCCGTGAGCGCTTTAGCTAATATACGCCCCTTGTGTTTTTTTCCCAAGTCAAAAAATGTTGCTATGTTCATGTGGCTGTAACTTTTTGTGTGTTTATCCAAATGATGCAAATGATATGTCAAAATGATAGTGGTGATATGCTCTACACTTTGTTCCATTGTGGCATGCTTGTTTGACTTCATCTTGATGCCTTAATCATCATTGCAAGAGTGCTATAAGTTTAAAACTGCTGTTAGTTGTTAATTTGTTGCATGCTTGTGGTGGTGATAACTTTTTGCATGTTTATCCAAATGGAGCATTATGATATGTCAAAATGTTCATTGTGAAGTGCTCTACATGATGGTTGCTATAGCATTCATGTTAGGTGCCATCTTGCCATTTTAATCTGTGTTGCAAACGTGCATGTGGCTGTTAAGTGCTGAAACTTGTTATGAGATGCTGATTTCACTTGCTCATTGCTATTGATGTGTTTGTCTTCATGCCACATGTCTAGATGTTTTAGAAGCAAAATCATATGGTCTTTGCTGTGGTGCAATCCACTTTCCATGATATGCCTTGAGGTGACTTAAACAAGCTTGTAAACATGCCATGTTGTTGTTGTTGTTTTATACTTAGTGAAAAAACTTCTAAGTCTGGAATCTGTTTAACCTGATGCTATGTTTGTTTGATGCCTCACTCAAATCCATGCTTTTTTTGGAGTGGCAATGATCATGTCTTGTTGTCCATGTTATTGTCTATCCATTCATGTCCTTACTTGCACATATGGCCTGCTGTAGCTTATTTATTTCTTGCTCTCAAGTTGCTATAAATTATACCTGTCAGGTTTTTATCAGCATGGTCAATTTGGTGTAGCTTGTTGCTATTGATCCATGCCTCCTATGGAGTTGCTCCAATGGAGTTGCTTGCTGTATGTGATGTCTACTACATGTCCATGCTCTTTATGTTCTTATTAGAGTTGATATGCTTGTTGTTTTGTGCCTCCAAAGGCAGCATCGTGATGATGTTTTTGTCTTCCCAGATTTTGACCAAGTCTGGATAATTTTATTGCAACTTGCCATGCTTAGTTAATTGTGTTCCAGCAAGCTTTTGGGTTTGTTCTAAGTTCATGCTTGTTAAGTATCATGTCTATTTCACATCCATGCTTCTTGTTATCATGTTTGGGTGTTGTAGCATATATTTACCTTGCTCCCAAGTTGCTATGTGGCTGTTAACTTCAGCTTTGCTTTGTATCTTGTTTCGTGTGTATGTGTTGAACCGTTGCTCCGTTTTGAGCGTGCCCTATATGAAACTTGTGTGATTTTGCATGTAGAAGCATAATATCATGTTGTTTTCATGCTTGGAGTGTGTTTGCTTGATGTTTGGGTGCATCTTGCACCGTTGCCATGCTTGTCTTGTTTTGCTCATATCTTCTAGGCCGTAGCTCCGAATTAAACAAACTTTATATGAAACTTGACTAGAATTTCGTGTAGATCATCTTGGTGCATGTTAACTTGCTGTTTAAAAACTTTAATTTAAGGTTTGTTCAGATCTGTACTAATTTCAAATTATGCATATGAGGACTTACCGTATTTGTTATTTGTTGATTCCGGCCTCATTTAAACTTGTTGGTTTGTGTTGATCTTGTGTGCTTCATCCCTTGCCATGTTTTGCATCATATATAGACTTGTCTGGCATCATACTTGGTTGAGCTTCTTGTCTTGTTCTTGTGTTGTGTGTTTACCTTGTTGTGTGCTTCTTCTCGTTAGTGCTTGTTCCGTTGCGGTCGTGAGGATTCGTTCGTCTACACGTGGCAATGGGTGGAAGGCTTGGCCTTTTGCTCGGTGTTCTGTTCTACTCATGCCATCTTAGGAGCCGATAAACCGGTGTTATGTTCCTTGATTTTGCGTTCCTTACACAGTTGGGTATATGGGGACCCCTTGACACTTCGTCTTTGAATAAAACTCCTCCAGCAAGGCCCAACATTGGTTTTAATTTGCCTCATAATAACAACTTAATTAATTAATTAAATTGCATAGGGGGTCGGGACCCCGAGATTTCTTTCTACATAGCAGGGGGGCCGGTGCTGATGGTGTTGGTCCCAAATAGAGTCGTTTGCGGCACCACCCCCCCCCCTTGGAAACTTGGGGTTTGGTTGCTGTACGCTGTACTCATTCGGTCGTGGCCTGAGACGAGATACGTGCGGCAACTATCAGGGTGTCGGCACGCCGGGAGGTCTTGCTGGACTTGTTTTACCATTGTCGAAATGTCTCGTGCACAGGGATTCCGAGCCTGATCGGATTGTCCCTAAGATAAGGGGTAATATTATTATAACTTCTGCTCATCGTGAGAGCTTGTGATGGGCTAAGTTGGGACACCACTGCAGGGTAATGATCTTTCGAAAGCCGTGCCCGCGGTTATATGGCAGATTGGAATTTGTTAATGTCCGGTTGTAGAAAACTTAACAGAGGATCCGAGTTTAAAACACACAACTCTGTGAGTAGCCGTGACTGTCTCTTTTCACTTTGAGAAGAGAACACGGTGGGGTTATGTTTGACTCGTAGGTAGTTCAGGATCTTTAACGATCATTACTAGTTTGCGACCATTTGCGTAGATGCTCATCGTATTCTTGTACTCGTAAGTTAGCCACCATACTTTTGCTTAGCCGCTGCTGCAACCTCACCACTTGACCTCTTACTTCCCATTAAGCTTTGCTAGTCTTGTTACCCATGGTTATGGGATTGCTGAGTCCTCGTGTCTCACAGATACTACAACAACAGTTGCAGGTGCAGGTCTCCGATGACTTGACATGAGAGCGATGTTCTTTTTTTGGTGTTCTTCTTCTTCTTCTTCTTCTTCAGTCTTGGGTTAGGTTCCGGGTCGGTAGCCTGGGATAGCAGATGGATGTCGTTGTCCTTTTCATGTTTGCATCCGTAGTCGGATGCCTTGTATTGAT
This sequence comes from Secale cereale, assembly GCA_902687465.1. NCBI lineage: Eukaryota > Viridiplantae > Streptophyta > Magnoliopsida > Poales > Poaceae > Secale > Secale cereale. The sequence goes on from LR738709.1 coordinate 222,545,911, forward strand.
GTTGTTGTATTCATGTGACTTGTATGTATTGTTCTATCCCCCATGTATGTATGTAATGGTACGATGTAATGATATCCATCTTGCTAAGCGCCCGAAATGCGGTTGATCCCCAATCACGTAAGTGTCATGTGATCGGGATAGAATCGCATCTTGGGCTTGACATTGAACCTCAAGGGTTTGCCGGAACCCGCAAATCCGATAGCGACGCATCAAGCAATAACCTGGAGAGACCCTACGCAAGTACATGCAACATTTCATCAACATACGCATCAAGATTCCCAAGATATCCGATGAAACCATCATCTTTGCGTTCATTGCTGACGTCCGGGATGTCAGGATGAAGGAGCAACTCGCCATTCAGGAACACTTGTGTTCAGCTTTGGAGATGTTCAACCTCGCGATGAAGTGTGCAAAGGTAGAAGAGGGTGACCTCTCGCTCATCGAGCTTCCTGAGGCTGACCCAGAAGACATGCAGGCCAAGACCAAGGAGGCAAACCACAAAGGGCCGATAGTACTCGCGGCAGAGACTGAAATGAAACGAGGGTGCGATTACCCTGATTCCTCTAAGGGCAGCCGCCCATTCTGCGCCTTCCATAGCGTGCACAACCATAACACCGCTGACTGCCAGGAACTCAGGGCCTTCCGTGACGGACGCTTCGGATGTCGCGCCGAGCACGGCGAACGAGGCTACGGTCGCGGAGGTGGCCGTTGAGGAGGACGCTGGGAGAAACGTGAATCTTTCCAAGCCTGCCGTGAGCGGCCTCGTGAGGATCACTAGCAGGGCCAACCTCGTGAGGGCCCATGGAGAGATCAGCCTTGCAAGGATCATTGGAGGGACCTGTAGCGTGAATATCCCCCCCCCCCGAGACAACGCAGGCCTTCCTTCGCTGCCACCACCGCCGATAAGGAACGACAACCACCATCAAGATGAAGTGGTTGGGGGCTTTCAGGCGCCACGTGCAGTGCCATGCATCCTGAGAGGCGCTCAGGCCCCTGCATCTCAACGCATCTTCAAGTAGTTTGCCCGAGAAGTGAACGCAGTCCTCCCCAAGCTCGAAATAACACGACCTCTCTGACCACGTCGAGGTCCGGAGTCCCCGCTGGATGGATCCAGGGAGATTGGATCCGGTCCACCGTCGTGGTGGAGGATATGGAGGAGTTGGAGGAGGAAGGGTTGATCGCCCGCGGCTCCTGACGGGCGCCGGGGGGAACTCGAGCCCCGCCCGCGGGAGGGCTAGTGTGTCCTCCACGCTACCCACGTCGACCAAGGTTTTTCTATGCCCCCACATCCTTTCTTCCGCGCGTTCTTGACCTTCTTTGGTGCCCAGTTGCACTATTTCACGCCCAACACCATCGCGTTTCTCTCTGCCTTTGTTTCTATGTGCGAGAACTTCCTCGGTTGCCGACCGCACTAGGGATTGTTCAAACACATCTTCACCTGCCGCTCGCAAACCGTTCAGAGGGTGAACCCGAGTGACGGCAAGACGCACGTCCTCCAGGCGTGCGGCGGGCTCGGGATCCAGCTTAGAAATAGGAGCACCTTTCCCCCCATGATCTTTCTGGAGTCGATTCGGGGCTCGCAGTCGACCTGGTTTTATTACAAGGACAGTCCGACTCCGGGTCAGTCGACTGGTCTTCCTCCGTTCACCCTAGGTCGAGCCAGCCCACCTCCTTCGATGATAGTAGGTAAGGCCGAGAGGGCCGAAGTGGACATGCTGGTGGAGCAGGTCGTCCAGTTAGTCCGCGAGGGGGTCACGGGGATGGATCTGTTTGAGGCGTATGTCACGCGGAGGATCCAGCCGCTCCAAGCCCGGGACCACCCGATGTGGTTGTATTTTGGCACTGATGACTCGTCGTGAGTCCACCCGGAGGCGGCCGCCCCGAAGTACGTGGTGCAGTGCTTGAAGTGCATCACTGGGAATAAAGACAACCCCAGGGTATCTGGGAGGGTCATCCCGTTCGATGCCGACCATCTTCCTGACAAGGTTAGTCTTCTGCTTCCGAGTGACTTTTCTGTCTACTGGCTTGTGATTTGTATTGACGGGCCCGACTGATATTTGGTCAAACTTCTTTCTTTGCAGATCTACACAGAGATGTATTCGTTGCCCAACGGGGACTTGTACCAGGAGGGCGAGGAGGGCACGGGCGACGCCACCGAGTGGAAGTCGAAGGAGGAGACCGAGGAGAGCGAGGACTATAGCAGCGGGAAGGAGGTCGAGTCACCTCCTCGTGACGAGCGTCGATCCAAGGAGAAGAACGACCCAAGGGCCGCACGTCTCCAGGCGGGTCCCTCAGGCTCTCGGACGACCAAACGCACTCAAACGGCCACTCCCAACCCCGCCGAGAAGGTGCCCAAGCAGCCCAAGGTCACCACCACCAAGCCCCGGAAGGCCTTGCCTAGGATCAAGGTGGATGTACCCATCGCCTCCACGTAAGTGCTGCTTGGTCCTGTTTCTTTCTGCTTCTTGGAGGTCGACTGTGATTTTTGTCGACTCATCTCCTGAGTGAACATTTCAGAGCCACCGCTTCCACGACCTCGATGGACATCGACCGGGGTCGAGACGACGAGGAGACCGCAGACGCCGCAACATCCCGCACAGGTGCGGGCTTTATGAAATATGCCTTATTCTTATTTTCTTTCTCGGGCGACGGTCGACTGAACTTAGCTGTTTGACTTGAAGTGTCACGCCTCGTCATAGAGCTTCCGGATGACGACGAAGACGAGGAGCGGATGGGAGGGGACCGCCGGCGCACAGGGAAGAAGGGCTAGAAGACGCCTTCTGGCTGAGAGGCCCAGCGACGGGAGGATGCGGCCCGAGCCACGGTCTCCTTCGCCGTCCCTGTGTCGACCGTGAGTGCTGTCGACCCATCGCTTACGCCGATCGTCGACCCAGCGCCCGCTCCAGTCATCGACCCAGCGTCAACTCCAGTCGTCTACTCAGCGCCAGTTCGTGCCATAGATCCAGCGCCCGTGCCTGCCGCCGACCCTGCGCCCGCCGCTTCGTCAGTTCTCTTCTCTACCTACCGCCTCCCGGAGGATCCTATGGGGGCGGCTCAAGCAGTCGTTCGCCAGGCGGAGGTGATGACGGGGAGGACGAAGGCGGCATATGAGGCCAGCATGGCGGCTTATGATGCCAGCTCTGCTCTTCGGGCCAACGTCTAGGTACGTTGTCTTCATTGAAGTAGTCTTTAGTTTTGAGAGAATCTGCTGTTTTGTTTCGTGAGAACCACACCCACTGGGTGTTCTTCTTTTCTTTTTTTGAGCTCGAGCCGGACTGATCTCGGCCGAGTGAAACCAGTGGGGGCACGCTCAGTGCACCCACTGGGTGTAGTCCCCGAGACCGTGGTCGACTGCTGGCGGTCGGCCATGGTCTTACTATAGAACTTTTCCTCCTTGCTGTTGTTTTTTTTGAGCTCGAACCGGACTGATCTCGGCCGAGTGAAACCAGTGGGGGCACGCTCAGTGCACCCACTGGGTGTAGTCCCCGAGACTTCGGTTGAGTATTTTGACTCGACTGTAGTCTTATGACCTTGCTTTGTCGTGTTGATGTAGAAATCTTGCGAGTTTGGGGCCAAGTTTGCAGATCTTGAGAAGAAGCAGATGCAGCTTAACCTTGAATTGCAGTTGGCTCCGGACCACCTAAAGAAGACGCAGGACGATGCGGCTAGTAACTGACCTCGCCCTTTTGTCGACTGACTTTTTGATAGATGTGCCTTGTGTTCCTTCATGTTCATCTTTCCAGTGGCGGCTTTGGTAGGTCAACTGAAGGCAGCCTTGGAGCAAAAGGATCTTGACCTGGCGGTGGCATAGAAGGCGGCTCAGGAGAAGGCGGAACTGGCGGCGAAGAAGCTGGCTTCCTTGGGTGCGCTCGAGGCGGAGATCATCAGACTGAGAGGCTCGCTCGACGCGGCCAATCAAGACGCGACTCAGCGGAAGAAGTCCAAGGCTGTCCTGAAGGACAAGTACGAGGCTCTCTTTCGGAAGAGGGTTGATCTTGAGGCGTATCTGGGCGACATCACCAAGAAATGGTACCTCGTGCTCGAAGGTATGCCTCCTTCGGCTTGGTCAAAGTTGGATCGGTCAACCCATATCTTATCTGTTGACTCGACTTGCTATTTTTGGTGCAGAGTTCTGTCGTAACTTTGAAGAGGAGACTAGACGGGTCGAGCCCGGCTTGGACCCAACCAACTCCATCGTGAAGGACGAGGTGTCCATGAATATACTGAGGCTGGAGTCCCGCCTTACTACGGCCACGGATTATCTGGGATGACTGAAGGCAGTGATGGCCCGAATCGACACTGCGCTCTGGAGGGGGATCGTGCAGGAGAACGACCTCGAGTCCCTGATGACTCGACTCAACGAGATCCCCGACCGAGTGCAGGAGTGGAAGAAGTCGGCAGCCCGGGGAGGAGCTGACGTGGCGCTGTCCTTGGTCCGTGTGCGCTGCAGGGAGGTGAAGGAGAGGAACCTTGCGGCGCTGAAGGTCGCACACACGAAGGAGCTCCAATTCCAGTCGTTTATGGAGACTTTCCTAGAAGCCGCCACTCGCATCACCGACGGGATCGATCTGGACGAGTTCGTCACGCCTGCAAGCCCGCCTCCTCCCGAGGCATGACTTTGATACATTAATCTCATTTGCCGCGGAATGCCGCGTGGATTTGTAATCGTTAAACTCTGGTGGGTCTGTGGCCCAAGTACTCTTGCCCGAATCTTGCGGAGCTTTTATCTGATTTTGATCCTTCGGTTTGCCGCTCTTCTTTGATTGCTTGAATCTTTGAGTAGACGTCTGTAGCCAAGTCCCCGAGTGAGAGGGTTGCTCTTCCTTCGGAGTAGATGTTTATAACTTTAGGCAAGACACGGGGTCGCAGCTAAGTTCCCGAGTGAGAGGGTTGCTCTCCACTCGGAGTGGTTGTTTATAACTTAGGCGATTCCAAGCTACGTTGTATTTGTGGCAGAGCTCGGAGGACCGAGCCGCTTTATACTTGTAGTGTAGCTCGGAGGACCGCAGCTAAGCCCCCAAGTGAGAGGGTTGCTCTTCACTCGGAGTAAATGATTGTAACTTAGGCGAGTCACGGGGTCGCAGCTAAGCCTCCGACTGAGAGGGTCACTTTTCACTCGGAGTGGTTGGTTATAACTTAGGCGATTCCAAGCTACGTTGTATTTGTGGCGGAGCTCGGAGGACCG
>LR738709.1:222551259-222580348 GCA_902687465.1 Secale cereale
GGAGGACCGAGCCACCTTATACTTGTAGCGTAGCTCGGAGGACCGCAGCTAAGCCCCCGAGTGAGAGAGTTGCTCTTCACTCGGAGTAAATGATTGTAACTTAGGCTAATCACGGGGTCGCGGCTAAGCCCCCAAGTGAGAGGGTCGCTCTTCACTCGGAGTGGTGGGTTATAACTTAGGCGATTCCAAGCTACGTTGTATTTGTGGCGGAGCTCGGAGGACCGAGTCGCCTTATACTTGTAGTGTAGCTCGGAGGACCGCAGCTAAGCCCTCGAGTGAGAGGGTTACTCTTCACTCGGAGTAAATGATTGTAACTTAGGCGAATCACGGGGTCATAGCTAAGCCCCCGAGTGAGAGGGTTGTTCTTCACTCGGAGTGGTTGTTTATAACTTAGGCGATTTCAAGCTACGTTGTATTTGTGGCGGAGCTCGGAGGACCGAGCCGCTTTATACTTGTAGCGTAGCTCGGAGGACCGCAGCTAAGCCCCCGAGTGAGAGGGTTGCTCTTCACTCAGAGTAAATGATTTTAACTTAGGCGAGTCACGGGGTCGCAGCTAAGCCCCTGAGTGAGAGGGTCGCTCTTCACTCAGAGTGGTTGTTTATAACTTAGGCGATTCCAAGCTACATTGTATTTGTGGCGGAGCTCGGAGGACCGAGCCAATTTATACTTGTAGCGTAGCTCGGAGGATCGCAGCTAAGCCACCGAGTGAGAGGGTTGCTCTTCACTCGGAGTAAATGATTCATAACTTAGGCGGCTCTGAGGTACGTTGTATTTGTGGCGAAGCTCGGGAGACAGAGCCACTTCATACTTGTAACGTAATTGAGAGGACCGCAGCTAAGCACCCACTGGGGGATTTTGAAGACCAATGTTTTTAGAGGACATCAGTCGTTAAAAGGATCGTTGCTAACTTGTCTTTGAAACAAATTGGGAAATCTTTATTACAAATCGACCGTCGAGTGTCTCAAGTGAAAAAGCGGCGGAGCAGGTCCGCATTCCATGAATGAGGTTCGTCTTTCTTCTGGGCTACATTGTAGAGTTGGTACGCTCCGTTGTGCAGCACCTTGGTGATGATGAACGGGCCTTCCCAGGCCGGGGCGAGCTTGTGTGGACGTTTCTGATGCACCCGAAGGACCAGGTCTCCTTCTTGGAATGCTCGGCTTCTTACATTGCGAGCATGGAATCGACGCAGGTCCTGTTGATAAATGGTCGACCAGATCAGGGCCATTTCTCTTTCCTCTTCCAAAAGGTCGACTGCATCCTAACGAGCCTGCTCTGCCTCGGCTTCGGAGAAGAGTTCCACTCTGGGGGCGTTGTGCAATAAGTCACTTGGCAACACAGCCTCGGCTCCATAGACCAAGAAGAAAGGGGTGCGGCCAGTCGACCGGTTTGGAGTGGTCCTCAGACCCCATATGACAGATGGTAGTTCAGTTACCCAAGCCCCGGTGGCATGCTTAAGATCACGCTTGAGCCGCGGCTTTAGGCCTTGGAGAATCAAACCATTTGCTCTTTCTGCTTGTCCATTCGACTGCGGATGTGCCACGGAGGCGTAATCGACTCGCGTTCCTTGGGAAGCGCAGAAAACTCTGAATTCATCCGAGTCGAAGTTGGAGCCGTTGTCTGTGATGATGTTGTCGGGACCCCATATCTGAATATTAGTTCCCTGATGAAGCTGATGGTGGTGCTCGACTTGAGATTCTTGATGGGCTTGGCCTCAATCCATTTCCTGAACTTGTTGACTGCCACTAGAAGGTGGGTGAATCCGCTCCTGCCTGTCCTGAAGGGGCCGACCATGTCCAGGCCCCAAACAGGGAAGGGCTAGACTAGCGGAATGGTCTTCAGGGCAGACGCTGGCTTGTGTGACATGTTGGAGTAGAACTGGCAACCTGCGCATTTGTCCACAATATCCTTGGCCATCTCATTGGCGCGGGGCCAGTAAAACCCGGCTCGGTATGCTTTGGCCACGGTAGTCCGAGAGGAGGCGTGGTGGCCGCAAGTTCCCGAGTGGATTTCATCCAAGATCAGTCGACCTTCCTCTGGATCGATGCAGCACTGAGTGACTCCGGTGACACTTTCTCTGTAGAGCTGACCTTGGATGACTGTGAATGCCTTGGACCCGCAGACGATCTGGCGTGCTTCTTCTTCATCTTCTGGGAGTTCTTGCCTGAGCAGATATGATATATATGTCACAGTCCAGTCTGGCATAATCACATGGACCTCCATGATCAAGTCGACCACGGCAGGCACTTCGACCTCAGTCGGATCTGACGCGCTGACTGGCTGCGGGGGCTCTTCCGTGAAGGGGTGTTCTTTCACAGAGGGGGTGTGCAGATGCTCTAGGAACACATTCTTGGGTTTAGGCCTCCGAGTCGACCCGATTTTTGCGAGATCATCGGCTAGCTGATTCTTTTCTCTGGGCACATGGTGGAGCTCTAAGCCTTCGAACTTATTTTCAAGCTTCCGCACTGCACTGCAATAACTGGTCATTGTCGGGCTCCTGACGTCCCATTCTTTCATCACTTGATTCACTACCAGGTCGGAGTCGCCGTAGACCATCAGGCGTCGGACGCCGAGTGAGATGGCCATACGCAACCCATACAAAACTGCTTCGTATTCGGCCTTGTTGTTTGATGAATCAAAATGGATCTGAAGGACGTAGCTGAGCTTGTCGCCCCTGGGAGAGACCAGGACTACGCCTACACCGGATCCGTTCAGCATCTTGGACCCATGAAGAACATAGTCCAATGGTCCGACTGGACTTGAGTCGGCAGCTCTTGTTCTATCCACTCAGCCACAAAATCCGCTATGGCCTGAGACTTGATGGCTTTCTTCGCTTCAACCTTGATATCTAACGGAAGAAGTTCAATCGCCCATTTAGCCAATCGACCGGTTGCATCTCGGTTGTTTAGGATCTTTGACAGTGGGGCGTCGCTGACGACTGAGATCGAATGGTCCGAGAAGTAATGGGCATCCTTTTTCGCAGTCAAGTAAATCCCGTATACAAGCTTTTGGTAATGTGGATACCTTTGCTTGGAGGGAGTCAAAACTTCGGATATGTAATAGACCGGGCGTTGGACCTTGTGAGCCTTGCCCTCTTCTTCCCGCTCGACCGTGAGTACATACTGACGACTTGTCCGGTGGCAGCAATATATAGCAGAAGAGGCTCTCCGCTGAGTGGGGCAGCGAGCACCGGCTGGGTGGACAGCAGGGCTTTGAGCTCTTCAAACGCTGCTCCGGCTTCGGGATTCCACTCGAACTTGTCGGATTTCTTCATGAGTCAGTAGAGAGGCAGTGCCTTCTCACCGAGACGAGAAATGAATCGACTCAATGCGGCCAAGCAACCAGTAAGCTTCTGGACATCGTGTATACGCTCGGGGCGTTTCATTCAAAGGATGGTGCTGACCTTCTCTGGGTTGGCATCGATTCCCCGTTGGGAAATGAGAAAACCGAGCAATTTTCCGCCAGGAACTCCAAATGTACACTTTGATGGGTTGAGCTTGATATCGTAGCTTCTTAGACTTGTGAATGTCTCAGCGAGGTCAGTCAGTAGGTCGGAACCTTTCTGTGACTTGACCACAATGTCATGCATGTATGCCTTGACGTTCCGGCTGATTTGCTTTATCAAGAACTTCTGGATCATGCACATGAAGGTAGCGCCAACATTTTTGAGGCTGAAAGGCATGGTGACATAACAAAAACACCCGAAGGGGTGATGAAAGTTGTCTTGATTTCGTCAGGCCCGAACAAACGGATCTGATGGTACCCGGAGTACGCCTCCAGAAAGGACAAATGTTCACATCCCGCAGTCGAGTCGACTATCTGATCGATGCGGGGAAGAGGAAAATGATCTTTCGGGCAGGCCCAATTAATGTGCTTGAAATCGATGCACATGCGGAGAGACTTGTCCTTCTTGGGGACCATGACGACGTTGGCGAGCCACTCGGAGTGGTATATCTCGCGGATTAACTCTGCTGCCAAGAGTCGAGCCACTTCTTCGCCAATTGCCTTTTGCTTCTCCGCAGCGGATCGACGGAGATGTTCCTTCACGGGTTTCACTTTAGGTTCGACACACAAATGGTGCTCAGCCAGTCCCCTGGGTACACCTGGCATGTCTGATGGTTTCCACGCAAAGATGTCCCAGTTCTCACGGAGGAACTGGATGAGCGCTTCTTCCTATTTGCTGTCGAGTGTGGTGGAGATGTGGGTCGGTGCTGCGTTGGGGTCGGTGGGGTGGATGTGCACGGGTTTCGTGTCCCCGGCCGACTGGAAAGCTGAATCGGAAGCCGGCTTCTTCGCCCTTAGCAGGTCACTCGGATCCACCCTCTTTTGGTACTCCTCCATCTCTACTGCTGCCATTTGCTCGTCGGCGATCTTCGAGCCTTTCTGGAAGCATTCTTCCGCTTTTTGACGGTTCCCAGTGACAGTTATGGCACAGCTAGGTCCCGGCATCTTCAGCTTGAGGTAGACGTAACATGGTCGAGCCATAAACCTGGCGTAGGCGGGCCTACCCAGGATGGCGTGATAGGCACTGCTGAAGTCCACCACTTCGAACGTCAGCTTCTCCTTTCGGTAGTTCTTCGACTCACCAAAGACTACGTCGAGTGAGATCTGGCCAAGTGAGTCGGCTTTCTTCCCGGGGATTACCCCGTGGAACCTCATGTTACTTTCCCTCAGCTTGGACATCAGAATTCCCATATCCCGGAGGGTTGCTGCATACAAGATATCCAAGCCACTGCCGCCATCCATCAGAACCCTGGTCAGGCGTGTGCCTTCGATAACTGGGTCGACCACCAGAGCCTGCCGCCCGGGGGTGGCAATGTGCGCTGGGTGATCGGACTGGTCGAATGTGATGGGGGTCTTTGACCATTTCAAAAACGTGGGGGTCGCCGGGGCAACCATGTTTACTTCTCTGTTGATGATTTTCAGTCGACTTTTGCTTTTGACGTCCGCGAATATCACCAAAGTGGACTTGATCCGGGGGTATCCTCCGTCCCCTTCCTTGTCTTCGGACTCTTCTGATTCCTTCTCTTTCTCAGTCGACTGATCTTTCTGGAAACTCTTGATCAGGAGCCGACACTGCCGAGTGGTGTGCTTGGGATATACCAAGTTTCCCTCTTCATCTTTCTTCGTGTGAATGGGGCACGGCTGATCGAGCATATCGTCTCCAGCCCGACCCTTTCCTTTCTTGGGGGCCCAGGAACCTTTTGGCTTCCCTTTGCCCTTTCCTTGATTAACCGCCGCGGCCTCTCCCTGAGCGGCTGGCTCGGCCTTGCGCTTATTCTTCCTATTGGAATTCTGGTCATCCTGCCCGACTGGTTTCTTGCCACTGCGGAGCCGATCGGCCTCCTCACCGTTGGCATACCGACTGGCAATCTCCATCATTCGTGACAGGGACATGTTGCCTGTTCGGCCAAACTTCAGATTCAACTCTCGGTTACGCACGCCTTCCTTGAAAGCGCACACCGGCTGGTGCTCAGACACGTTCTCCACCGTGTGATGCAAAGTTGTCCATCGCTGAATGTAGTCCCTCAAAGTTTCACTCGGCTTCTGTGCGCAGTGCTGAAGTTCTGCGAGTCCAGCAGGTCGCTTGCAGGTGCCTTCGAAGGTCCGAACGAAAACCCGAGCGATCTCTTCCCAACTGTATATACTCTTGGGGGCCAACTGATTGAGCCAAGCCCGAGCGGAGCCTCCCAGCATCAAGGGGAGGTGCTTCATGGCCACGTCGTCATTGCTGCCTCCTATATGTACGGCCACTCGGTAGTCTTCCAGCCAAGTGTCCGGCTTCGACTCACCGGTGAACTTGCTTACTTCTGCCGCCAGCCTGAAGTTCGGGGGGACCTCCGCGGCTCTGATAGCACTGCAGAAACATTCAGGCCCAGAGGCCGGCGCTCGGCTGCCACTTGGTTGGTCTCCGCCTCGCTCGTCTCTGGATGCCCGGTTATGGTCGACTCGACCTTGCACAAGGATGGACCTCGCATCGAAACCTGGCCGCCGGGGGTCTGGGGGAATCCTCCGCTCGTCATCTCGCAGGCGCCTGCCCACGTGCCGCTGGGGCGAGTGTGACCCACTCCCCGAAGGAGGGGTAGGTGCTCGACGGCTGTCGTAGCGTCCGTGTCGACGGTCGAGTGGATCGTCGTTCCGACCCAGATGCCGGTCTTGCCGCGGGCCACGTTCCTCACGCCTCGGGGGCGATCTTGGACTGTGGGCCGACCATACGGTGTCTGCAGCCACCGATGTACTATGATCGTGTTGCGCGACTAAGAAACAGCCGCATTTTGTTCTTCAGCCGTTCAGAGCAAAGCCGCGGCTTCGAGGTTTTGGACTGGTGTGCGGAACACCCGAGTCTCGCGCTGACGCGATTGCCGCGGCCGTCGACTGGACTCGGGGACCAGTCGGCGGGCCTGCTCCGCGCGCGCTCGGCCAAAGTGGCCAAGCATGTGGCTTCAAGGGCCAGAGCCTCTGGGGAATCTCCCACGATGGGAGTGAAAAGTGCATCTCCGTTGCGGCGACAAAGCTCAGCCCTTTGCTCGGAGGTGAGGGGCTGAGGGATGTAACCGTCGTTGCCGTGCGATCGGCCGCCGCAGCTGCCGCCGTTCCCATCGCGGGGAAAACCTGGCGGGCTGCGGCGCGAATCGACCATGAGGATTTCCGCCGCGGGATCGCTGCTCCCGCACTCGGAAATGGAATCTTCGAGCCTGGTCGACTGGTCGGCCGGCCCATAGAGGTAGCCGTCGGGCTCAATGGCCGCGATTTGAGGGGTGGCCGTTTGACGGGCCACCGCGTGTTTCACCCATCACTGGAGCCGCGAACGACCGGATCATTTGCGGCGGCGTCCGGCGGAGATGGGGGATGATGAGTACTGAGTCGATGGCTGCAGCAGGAGGACGCCGCCGACGCCGACGCGAAAGTGCGCAGCTCCTCGGCCGGGCAGAGCCTCGACGTCGAGGGGGGCTTCCTGGAGCCATGCGTAGTCGTCGGCGATGAAGACCAGTGCGCCGAGCCGGATCTCGCGGCCCAACGCCAAACCACCGCCTGACACCATGATGAAAGCGGTCGGAGGAGGAATTGCAACTTCACCAGATGTCGCTAAGACGCCTTGCCCCACGGTGGGCGCCAACTGTCGTGGTTCTAAGTCTGACAGTAAGGGTAGGGGGTACGAATGGAGAGGCAAGGCCCTAGATATGGTGATGTTGTACACAAGGTGTTAGCGAGTTTAGGCCCTTCTCGGAGGAAGTAATAGCCCTACGTCTCCGCGCCCGGAGGCTTTGGTCGACTGGTATGTGTATGTGCGTGTTTACAGAGGTGCGAACCCTTGTTCTGGAGGAGGGGGTGGCCTATATAGTGCGCCAGGACCCCAGCCATGCTCCACGTCGCCAAGGGTTCAATGTACATTAAGGCAGGCATTACTGATAACGCCTGCAGTAAAAGGTAATTAAGGTTCTTTACTACGGTGAGTAAATACGGGACCGTTGATGTCCCAAGCGATGCTTGACCTTCGGAGGTCGAGTGCCTGGATCGGTCGAGTGGAGTTGAGTCGTCTTGCGTATGAGAGTCAGTCGGGTGGAGTGTCTTCTTGGACCGTCTCAGTCGACTGCCTCCACTGTCATAGGTCTTGTCTTTTGATCTTCTAGGGTAGTGACCTTGGGTGGGGTACCTCTATCGGGCTTGTGACCCTACCCTAGGTCTGTAACCTCGTCAACCATCAAATCAAAATTAAGAATGGGGACATTCCTAAGACGGCCTTTGTTACTCGTTATGGCCAATATGAGTACATCGTCATGTCCTTCGGGTTAACCAATGCCCCAGCCACTTTCTCCCGGCTAATGAATTCTATATTCATGGTGTACTTGGATAAATTCGTCGTAGTATACCTCGATGATATACTCATCTACTCCAAGAACAAGAAAGATCATGCCGAGCATCTAAGGCGGGTATTGACGAAACTTCTAGAGCACCGCATTTATGCCAAATTCTCTATATGTGAATTCTCGTTGCCGGAAGTGACCTATCTAGGCCATGTGATCTCTGGTAAGGGTATTGCCGTCAATCCCGAGCGAGTTCAAGCCGTCCTTGATTGGACTCCCCCTGAATCGGTCAAGCAAGTTAGGAGTTTCCTTGGCTTAGCGAGCTATTGCTGACGCTTCGTCGAGAATTTCTCCAAGGTTGCTAAACCTCTAACCGAACTCCTCAAGAAAGATAAAAAGTTTGAATGGACCCCATAGTGCGAGTCCAGCTTTCAGGAACTGAAAAGACGTCTGACATCTGCACCCGTACTGGTACAACCAGACTTTTCCAAGGATTTTATTATCTACTGCGACGCCTCGCGACAGGGACTAGGTTGCATACTCATGCAAGATCGTCAAGTGATCACTTACGCATCTCGACAGTTGCGTCCACATGAGGATAACTATCCTACACATGATTTAGAGCTTGCAGCTATAGTCCACGCACTCAAAACATGGCGACATTACCTTCTTGGTAATCGCTGTGAAATTTTCACCGATCACCAAACCCTAAAATACATCTTCACCCAACCGGATTTGAATCTCAAGCAAAGACGTTGGGTTGAATTGCTCACAGATTACGACTTAGGAATTACTTACACCCCTGGGAAGGCCAATGTCATGGCTGACGCACTAAGTCGTAAGTCTTATTGTAACAACTTGATGTTACAACAAGGGCAACCACTTCTCCATGAGGAATTTCGAAAGCTTAACCTTCACATTGTTCCTCGAGGATTTCTTTCCATCTTGGTGGCGAAAACTACCCTTATGGATCAAATCATAGCTGCCCAGCGGTATGATAGAGGTATATCTCGGATCAAGGAGAACATTGCTAGTGGTGTTGCTAAAAGTTTCTCTATGGATGATCGAGGTGTTGTGTACTTCGACAACCGCTTGGTGGTACCCAAGAAACAACAACTACGGCAGATGATCCTTAAGGAGGCTCATGAATCTCCTCTCACGATTCATCCTCGTAGTACCAAAATGTATCAGGACCTACGCCAGAGGTTCTGGTGGACTAGGATGAAGAGAGAAATCGCTTAGTTCATTGCTAACTGCGACGTTTGTCGTCGAGTTAAAGCAGAGCATCAACGGCCTGCTGGCACCCTTCAACCTTTAGCTATTCCTGAATGGAAATTTGATAAGATTGGTATGGATTTCATTACCAGGTTTCCCTGGAACAGAAAAGGGAATAATGCTATCTTCGTCGTTATCGACCGCCTCTCCAAAGTAGCCCACTTCCTGGCTGTTCGAGAGAGTATAACCGCTAGCCAGCTAGCAGACATGTATATCTCTCGGATAGTATCACTTCATGGAGTGCCGTTGGAGATTAACTCAGACCGTGGAAGTCTTTTCACTTCACGATTTTGGGAAAGTTTCCAGAATGCCATGGGGACTCATCTCTCTTTCAGCACCGCCTTTCATCCTCAGTTAAGTGGTCAAGTGGAACGAGTCAATCAAATTTTGGAAGATATGCTTCGAGCCTCTGTCATCTCTTTCGGTATGGACTGGGAGAAGTGTCTTCCATTTGCCGAATTCGCTTATAACAATACTTATCAAGCCAGCTTGGGCAAGGCTCCCTTCGAAGTTCTGTATGGACGAAGATGTCGAACACCTCTTAACTAGTCAGAAACCGGGGAAAGACAATTCTTTGGTCCGGATATGATCCAGGAAGCCGAAGAGCAAGTTCGCATCGTTCGTCAAAAATTGAAAACAGCCCAGTGTCGCCAGAACAGCCAATATGATAGTCATCATAAGGCTGTGACTTTTGTAGTTGGCGATAAGGCTTACCTTCGGGTTACTCATCTTAAGGGAACCCATCGCTTCGGTATCAAAGGCAAATTGGCTCCTCGTTACATCGGTCCTTTTCGCATTCTTGCCTAACGAGGAGAAGTTGCCTACCAATTGGAACTACCTCTGCACCTTTCTAGAGTTCATGATGTCTTCGACGTTTCTCAACTCATGCGTTGCTTCTCGGATCCTATCCACGGAGTGGACCACGAAACGCTTGATCTCCAGGACAATCTCACATATCGAGAATATCCCGTTCGTATTCTTGATCAAACCGAGCGTACCACTCGACGTCACAATATCAAGTTTCTCAAGGTTCAATGGTCACATCATTCCGAGAGTGAAGCTACTTGGGAAAGGGAGGATCGTCTTCGACATGAGTACCCCACCCTCTTTTCGGAGGAACCCGAATCTCGGGACGCGATTCTTTTGAGTGGGGGTGAGTCGTCACATCCCTAGTCAGTGCTTGCATTAGGACTAGCTAGAGTGTGCATCATGTTTACTTTCCACAGAAACTTGAAATGGGAATGACAGAAACCCCAGCACCCCTCTTCTAACAACTAGGGTTTAATAAAAACTTTTATAATGTACCCAAAATGCCCTTCAAAAATGTTCATCATCTTTGCCTTGGTCTTAAACCTCTGCCAAAAATGGTGCACAATTTTCTAGGACATCCAAAGGTCTCTGGATTAATTCATATTGTAATTGCATTTGGGAATTTAAATGTTATAAAATATTTTGTGTGCCCAAATAATCATAAACTAAAATGTTCCATGTTGTTTCTATTCTATACAGTGGGCATGACTAGTTTTATGAGCTATGAAAATGTTCTGGCATTTTTATTAATTCAACAAAGTTGCAAAAGAAATGAAACAGAAAGAACATAGAAAAAGGAGAAAGCAGAGACTTACCTGAGCCCACTTACGTGCCTGGCCTAGCACGGCCCAGCCAACCAGGGGCACGCCCGTCTTCTTCACCATGCCAGCGCACGAAGCAGCTCGGTGGCGAGCGCCGCCAACGCGCCGGCCACCTCCTGCCTGCCTGGCTACTCCCTCCGATGCCCTGGATGGCTTTGGACGTCGCCACGCAGACCCCCTCGACCCCCTCGACCGCTCCCCTCTCTCCCTGCCTTGTCTCTCACGCTCCGCGCCTCGTGGCCGAGCGCCACCGTCGCCTCCGACGCCGTTCGCCGTAGCCACCGTGCCTCTCGCGCCCAACTGTTTTGCCCAGAAGCTCTGCCTCGTCCTCCTCGTCCTCCGCACCGAGCTACACGACGCCAGAAGCCCTGCATCACCATCACCGCCGCCGTCTTCAACCTACGGCCGTGGAGATCGCCGGCGACCGTGCGCCCGCCTCGACGCTTCCCCGAGCCCGGTGAGCATGTCATCCGCCTCCCTGTGAGCTCCTGAGTCGAACCCCTCTCCTCCCCGCTCCGTTTGCTCGTCGTAGACGCCGCCCCCTTGCTCGCCGTAGCACGTCGCTGCACAAGATTGTTGTCGACGAGGCTCTGGTGCCCAATTGGCTCCTTGCACATGCCCGTCGTCTTCGTGAGCGCTCGTAGCACCCGTAGGAACCAACTGTTGGACCTCCGGTGCCCTGTGTCGTAGTTTTCATCGGCACCCGAGCTCCGGCCGCCGCCATTGAGGTCGCCGCCGTCGTTACCGGCCACCCCAGCTGCTCCGACCTGTTGTGTTGGATGCGCGACTCCTCCAGCTCTCTGTAGGTGCCCTCCGCCGCTAATTTGGTCATCGGAACGCTGTTTCCGAGCCGCGCCGCCGTCCTGGCTCTTGTCGGCGGCGAGACGCCGGTGGGGTTGACATGTTTTGACCACGCCTGGACCCCCCTGTGTCACTGACATGTGGGGCCGGCCGTTGACTAATTCCAGTTTTGGTTTTTAATTAAGTACTAATTGCTGTCATTAGTTTAGTGAGCCACTAACATGTGGGGCCCAGCCCCTGTTAACTTTTAGTTTAGTGTTAAGCTCTTTTTAGTTAGTACTGATAGACAGACCAGTGGGACCCACTGGTCAGGTTTGACCTGGACGCCCTGTTGAGTGGCTGACGTCAGCATGATGTCATGCTGACGCAGTAAATGATTTTCTGGGATTATTTGATTTAAAAACAATTCAGGAAATTCCAGAAAATGCTTTAAACTTCAAAAAATCATATAAATTCAACAGTAGCTCAGATGGAAAAGATTTATATATGAAAATTGATCAGAAAAATCCAATCTTTCCAATGGCATGGGTTTCATGCATGTTTGAGCAAGTTAACCTTGCTGGTTACATTAAAACATGATAATGAACCTAAATAAATAATAGTTTGGGCTTCAATTTGAATCTTTGATTCAAATGGGCTCAAACCCTTCTGTTTGAAGATGCATTAGCCCAAAACACATGCATCTTGGCATATCATGAGCATACATCATATTGTTGCATCTGTTTGCTCATTGATTGTATCGCCGTTGTTCTCCGTGTTAGGTCCTGCTCCCGAGGATACTTCTGCGTATCCAAGTGAAGAGTAGTACCCAACAACCACTCTGTCAGGTAAGCAACCATTGATCGTTCTGTTACAAACCCATCTTCTCGCTCCTGCTCTCTTTTACTGCATTAAGGCAACAGCGTGTGAACTGCTACTTGCTGCGGTAGATGAACCCTATTCCCTTGCATGACCTATCATTGCCACAGTAAATAGTTGAAACCCACTAGCATGTGTAGTTGTTTGAGCCATGTGATGTGTGATCCACCATGCTATTTGTTTATGTTGCCTGCTATGCTTAGAGTTGTGTCAGGTCTGGTTCATCTGGGTGATGGATCAGAGTGAAATGATCATATGAGTAAAGAGAGGGAAGTGTGGAACACGTTTGGTAAAGGTATCGATGAAAGGACATGTAGGAGTACGTGGTGGGTTGTTTCATTGGAATCGTCCATAGGACCCGAGATCTGTATGTGTGGTTCAAGTTTCAGCTATTACCACACGTTGGGATCCTTAATTGACCTTCTCGACTTATTAATTACCCTTGATCTCTGACCAGGAGTAGCAACTAGTTTCTGGTGTTTGTAGTTTACTGGTGGTCGTGCACATCGCTGACCCTCGGGGTGGACTGTGATGCGACAGGTACGTGGCACGGTGTACCGGTTGCCCGTTTGGTGACTCGGGAACCCTGCACACATCGTTTGGGGCCGTGAGCGACACCCCGACCGGATCTCCCCACGGATGGAACCCAAATAGGCGATAAACCTGGACGAGAGACTTGTGTAGTTAGTCAGGTCATGGCCGACACCCTCGCTGGGCTTCCGCTTGAAGGTTGCCGAGTACATGTCGAGTAAGCGGCGATAAGTGGTGGAAGCGTGTGTGAAGAAGTACACCCCTGCAGGGTTACCAATCTATTCGAATAGCCGTTATTCGCGGTACGGACTACTTGATTACTCTTATAGTTCATAGGCAAGTTGATGGATACTACTAAAAGCCTCATGACAAGTGTGAGTGTCGTGGATGGCCCTTCCGTAGGATGACGGAAGAGGATCCGTGGTGGTGTATTGTTGTGGTGAGTTGAGGACTCGTGTACGTAGAATTATCTTGCAGTCTGTTGAGAGTCATAGTATAGGTTAGACAAGAGTCAAAGCTGGCTTGATGCTATGAACTCCACTACCCCTGTTTATAATGTTGCATGTATGATAGGTTCTGTTGTAAGACTTGCTGAGTACCTTTGTACTCATGTTTGCTTAATAACTGTTGCAGAGGAGAACCCTACCCCTTCTGATGGGTTCTACATAGACGTTGACGTCGACGAGTAGCTTGCTACCCAGACGGAGATCTTGAGCTTGTGAAGGGCCTTGTAGATAGTCAGGCTACACCAAGCCTGTTTTATTTTCCAAGTTGTCTGTACTCAGACATGTTAGCTTCCGCTTGTGCTTGTATGACTGTATGACTTGAGTGTTGGGTCATGTGACCCCTACCTGTATGGATATGTTATGTATGGCTCTTGGAGCCTCTTAAATAAAGTACTTTTGAGTCATAGAGTTCTGTTGTGATGCAATGTTGTATTTGCACATATTGAGCATATTGTGTGTATGATTGAAATGCTTGGTATGTGTGGGATCCGACACCTAGTTGTTTTCCTTTGGTAGCCTATCTTATAGGGAAATGCCTCCTAGTGTTTCAAATCTGCCTTCGTAGCTTGCTACTGCTCGGAACATGTAGGCTGGCCGGCATGTGTCCTTCTTCGTTCCTGTGTCTGTCCCTTAGGGGAAATGTCACGCGTTGTCCCTTAAGTCCATGTAGCTTGCTACGACTTGGGTTCATACGTTGATGACCGACACGTTCGTTGCTGGGTCATGGATGCCTGTCTCTGTAATTTAGTGCCACTTTTAATTTATAACTAGCCATGTCGGCCCGGGTTCTCTATCATATGGATGCTAGCGACACTGTCATATACGTGTGCCAAAATGCGCAAACGGTCTTGGGCCAGGTAAGGTGGCACCTGTGGGGATACCGTGCGTGAGGCCGCAAAGTGATATGACATGTTACAAGCTAGATCGGTGTGACCTAGGATCGGGGTCCTGACAACTGCCCCATGATCAAGATATGGAAGCTCAAAACAATGTTATATCTGCGCTCCAGACACAAGTCCATTCCCTAACAGAGACCCTTTGTGAAACAATGATAGCCATTGTTCGCTGTTGTCAAGATATGCACGGTTTTGAAACCAGACTATCAGACATTTGCTATGTTGTTCAGGAGTCTATGAGAAATGAAGATGAAGGTTATGGTGCTCCATCGGACAGTACAACATGAAAACGTAAAAGTGAGTTCAAATGAACTGATCTTCTGAACTTATGGTGGTGCATTTATTTACCAGACTGTTAACTTTTATGCCAACCTTCCTTTTGTTTTGTGGTTGTAATTTGTTTTGTTGCGATACAAAATTTGTTCTTAATGTGCAGCCACCGGCTGAAGAAAATAGCATGCCATTTTTGTACAGTGTAGGGCGTTCCTTATATCTGCACTGGTGGCGAACTTTGATGCCCAGTGGATGTAATCTGTGCAATCGTATTAATAGCATAGCATTAGTTTCGGGCTTATTTATTTCCTAGTCTTCTTTTTACCTAGACTACTAGTGGCCGCAACAACCATCGGCCATACACGGACCGTGGTAACCTTGAGCCTGCTAGAAGCCCTAGGATCCATGGGCCTCCTACGAGCCGTAGGATAAATAGGCCTCTAACGAGCCATAGAATCAATGGGCCTTGGGTTGTAATGGGTCCACATGGGCCATAAACGGGTGTAATTGGTATCGGGCCAGCACCATAACGGGTCGTTAACAAGTCGAAAGACAGCAAATGCTTATTTCTGTCACAGGCATAACAGGTCGTTAATGGGACATAATATAGGATGGGATGGAAACGGCGCAATGGGTAACAGGCCACAAACGGGCTGATTCTAACCATGGACCGAATTTGGCCCATTAGGGGAATAGGCCAGTAACGGGCCGGAAGTAATCGAGGGCCGGAAAGGACCCCAAGAATGAATGGGCCCTCAGTAGGCCGAAAGCTAACACGGGTTGGAAACGACCCATGTGAATCATGGGCCATTAATGGGTACAAAGAAAATTCATATTCATTATGGGCCAGAGTCACCGTGGGCCACTAAAGGGCCTAAAGATATGAAAGGCGTCATATGGGCCGAAAGACATCATGGGCTATACATGGGCCGAAAGTAAAACAGGCTGGTGTTATATTCGACGACCCACATGACGTTATTGGGCCGATTTCGGGAAGGCCCTAATGGGCTGTGAGTTACCGGGCCATAAAATGGGCTATATGCGAACAGAACATTAATAGGCTTTTCATGGGCCGGCCCGCTAACTTTTTACCAAGTCAAACGGTCCGGCCTTTGTAAGCTAAATGGGCCAGTGGTGGGCAGTCGCATGTGTCGGCATATAATAGGCGCCTTTCTGACCCAAAGACGAGTTGACACGTGTTTCCTTCGGCCAATGAGAATTTTACACGTGGAAAATCCACACTGGTCTGGGCTGTTAACGTGTTATCAGATCAAAAATGGGACCGGTAGCTTAACGGCGACCCGTTACGATGGATGCCACGTGTCGGTTACCCTTGACGAAAGCACTTCCATGACACATCATTTATCGTCATGGAAGTGCACACTTCCATGATGATAATTTTGGTATTGTCATGGAACACTTCTACAACAACACATGTATGACTGTCTTGATTTTATCATAAAAACGGCATAGATGTACATACATGACAGAAAACGTGACCTACTATGACAAACACGTATTATCACGGATGTGTTTTTTAATAGTGACTAGTTTTTCCTCAACCTCCTCATGAGGCCAATCCACCAAAGGCGGGAGTAGGGTTTTACACCGCAAGGTGGCCCAAACCTAGGTAAATATCTGTGTTCTTCCTTCCCATTTGATTATCCTACACGGTGAGGTTGAGCCTTGGGTATAGCAAGCAGATCGTTCCGGTGTAGCGAGATCCTTCGTACACGCCCTAGAGTTTGAACCTCGTTGGGTCAGCGGAGCCCTGATTCTGACATATGTGGCATTCATGCCGAAAGATGCATCAAGCGATTGACTATTTTCCTACCCACAAGGTAGAATATCGAAGGTGTGCTCAGTCCATAACTAGCGCCCATACTTAGCATTAAGCGTTGACAGAGACGAGGCATAGATGATTTTTTATTTTATGGTATTTTTCTATCTATAAGCGTCTACAAAGGCAACTCGCATTCCAGATATTGTCATATCTTTCCTCTGAACACACACACACACACACACACACACACACACACACACACACACACATTTGCCTGGTGAAGAGAATGCCTCAAATCATGGAACCCCTGATTATGCATGTGTTATTTCAAGACTGAAACTGATATAGTTTCTTCTTGATGTAAATGATGTTTGAGCAAATGGAGTAGCTGAATGTATCGAACAGTGACCAAAACTTCCGAAAGCAAAGAGCTGGAGAACCATCTTCTCGGCTGT
The DNA here is from genome assembly GCA_902687465.1 of Secale cereale. NCBI lineage: Eukaryota > Viridiplantae > Streptophyta > Magnoliopsida > Poales > Poaceae > Secale > Secale cereale. Next base: position 222,568,071 of record LR738709.1, read on the forward strand.
CCTGTACCCTAACAGATTAGTTTGCTTCCAAAACTTCTTATAAACGCATCAGTATAAGTGCAGTTCTACTTCCCAGATGCTTATATTCAGGTTCACACTATATCGGCTTTAAAGTTTATTTTCACTCTCAAGTAGTCCAGAAATATATGAACCTGAACACTAAAAACAATTGGAAGGAAGGACACACGTTCACTTCTTTTGTGGGGTGAGGACACAGGTACACTAAGGTTTAAAATTGTGGACAATCTTCTCTTTCTCATTGTTGGCTGCTTTAGCTCATCACTCTCACAATTTTTCTCCCATCTATCTGCCCACGACCTATTACTATTTTCTCTTATGGCTATAGTAATGTATGCCCTAACTGCCTATGAATTAGAATACAACAGAGAACTGAATGCATCCTTTCTGAAGTTCATGTTTTGCTAAACAAAAGTATTGTTCACAAACCCTAAGTTACCCTGACCCATATCTTCTGATATTTGTATTGTATGTTTTTCAATACAAGGAAGCACACAAAGTTGCGGAGAACGCAAGTAAAGGGAATCATGGTGTGATTAATATTAACATTGATGGACCCATTAATTGCTATTGAGAAAATCATCATCTTCAAGCAGGAGTTCTTCTTTTTTATTTAAGCTCGCTGGTTTGGCATAGGTATACATTCCATACAACACTTCGTTCTGCGTGAAGAAACGTAGGTAAAAAATCTGCAAGCCTTGCATAATGAACTGTAATGATTTTTTAAGAAAGACTAGCATTCTGTTTAGTCCTATGCTTTTCTCGAGCTATACTTGACTGCTATTCACGTAGATTTTCATTTAATCAATGTTATTTCTTACCAGGAGAGTAAATGTTAAATATCAAGATATATTTTATTTGGTCATCCATTGTCGGAGATATTGACCATGGGTGTCCACATTGACCACCCATGGTATTTCAAGACAATTTTTGGGCCGCCTGTTACTCCCCTGGTCGTCTTCTCATCGAGCCGCCTCCTAGGACAGCTTATTCTAAGAGCCGGTTTCCAGCAGGCGGCAGGGGCCCAAACAGGCGGCAGCATCACAGCTAGCGGCTAGCAGACGGTCCCACGCCCCTCCCTCGGGATGCGTGCTAGGGGGCCACCACGCAGCTGAGGCATGGCTACAGTTGAGTGCGTCCTTAGAGAATCTTTAAGGGCGTGGCTACAGTGAACGTGTACCTTATGGACATCTCCTAAGCGGCGAATCACTGTAGCCACGCTACACGTGACCAAGCTTGGGCCAGAGGAAGCCATCATCCCACTGCCCACAGACGACGGGGCCACCAGGAGGCTGGCCCCACCGGCCAGTGGGTAAGTCATAAGACAAGCCGCCCCTGGCAGGCGGCCAGGGGAGGCGGCCACCTGGTAACAGACGGCGAACCCTGCCATAGAAGTCTGGACCTCATCAAGACGACAAGACAGGGCGTGGCGGCAGTGTACGGCAGGAGACGACGGCACTATAGCCACTACCCCCTTGACGATGCTGCAGTCAGCAGAAGCACGCCCATAGTAAAAGGCAATCACATGGGCCCGCCGCCGTAGACAGGCGGCGAGGACGGCACCAAAAGGCGCTGATAGCCGAGGGCCACTCCATTGAGATTACAATTGTACCCGTGGGGGGTAGGCCTATATAAACCCCTAGGGTCCTCCATGAGGAGGGGTTGGAAGATTAAGCCTTAGAAGAAGGAAAGCACATAGAGAAAGAGAAAGAGAGAGAAACCCTAGCAACCACCCCTGATCCCTAGAGCGAAGGTAGTGAGCTAGTCTTGTTCATCTTCCTCCTCTAGACAACATAGCTCGAGGAGCAACCTTGTAGCTACCATAGTGACATTAGTCATGACGCGGAGTCCCCGTAGAGCAGGACTAGGGGTGTTATCTCCCCGGAGAGCCCCGAACCTGGGTAAGATCCGTAGGCATCCTAAGTTCCGCCTTATCCCGCTTCCAGGGCCCGGCGACGCTCTATTGTCCCCATGCATGATAAGCCATCCATTGGCATATGTCGCCCCAAAACCCCGACATCCATGTTACATCAACGATATGATAATGGTAATGCATATATATATATATATACTTTAGACATGGTAAAAAGAAAAAAGTTACCATATATGTTCGCCCCTCCGTATCACATCTCGCAGACCGGGTGTAAGGAGTAGCAAGCGGAGGACCGCCCTCACGTTTTGCTTCGTGAGATTAATTTTTAAAGTTCTAAACATCCTTTACGCAGACACAATGGCAAGTGTGATGCACGGTGGTGAGCTCATTAGCTTGGGATACCATCATGCTCAAATGCGTTGTGAGCAGGTGTGCACCGCAACCATTAGTGGAAGGGTGGGAAGGAGGATAGCTGGCGACACGACGGTGTGCCATGTTAAAATTGAGGACGTGAATCTGAAGAGGGGAGAAGGGGTCTTGAGCCATGTTTATTGACATGCTAAAGATTTGATCTATTCATTGTAGAGGAAAATAGAATGTAATACTATTATTTTATCTCCCATTACAACGCAGGCATGTTTGCTAGTATAGTCTAAGGGGATGAAGGGGTACATGGGCCTTGTCCCAAGTAGATGTGCATACACACGCGTCGGACGTCCAGTCGTTATCGGTCGTCCGGTGTCTTGCGAGGGACCGGGCGTCCTGTAATGTTTGAACATACGGAGTTTTGGCTCGGTAACGGCGTCGTCAGATTCCCGGACGTTATCGGTCATCCGAAAGGCTTCGATATTATGGTGTTTTCATTCTGGACTGGTGGTGCCAGATATCCAGAGACGGTCGGACACGCGGTCATTGGAGTATGTCGGTCGTCCGGTCACCGTAGAGTTTGTCGGCTCGGCCTTCTAGATGGCGGAGTCTCCAGGCGTCGGACGTCCGGTATGGCTCAGTCATCCGAGGATGTAACTTGCAGTCAGCTCTTTCTCTTGTCTCTCATGCTTGGTGTACTCGCCATCTTGTCCGTTGGAGATAGCAGCTTCATGGCCTTCCTCCAAGTACATGATCATGCACAAGCTCTCCTCTTGAGGTAGTAGCCTTGTCTCACATATAGAATATGTAAGTTTGGAGAAGAGTGAGTTCACCTCGGTCTTGATAGCCCATGCACGGACTATAGTCATTGGTGTCGGCATTCTGGGAACTAGGGTACCCAGACTTGCCTGCCTGCGGCCCATGTCGTGGCTCCTTTGTCGGCCTGGTATGGCCCATCTTCAGCATCTGCACTCAAGACCCTCGCAGGGGGCCAAGCCTCATGAGGCGAATGATAGCAAGATCTCCAGAGGGACCAGTCCCACTAGGCTGGCTCCTGAGGGACGGAGAATTCTATGCACGCCTCGCCTCGTGAGGTTCAGATGGCGTAAGCCATGAGGACCAAGGCTAGGCGGGTGCAGGACGACCAGTTTCCTCTTTGGTGCTAAAGAGGCAAGCGCAGACGCACAGTCTCGAGGAATCAAGCAAAGGTTTCCATTTCTATGCAACAAGACCAGGATCGCCAGGACGGGGACATCGTCGAGCCCACCATGGCGTCATGATCATAAGCTTTGCAGGCGAAGACCACCTTTACTCAGGATAAGATGTACTAGTTCTCTCCGTTCAAATTTGGCTATCGTCGGAACCCTTCCCGCCTATATTTTGGGGGAAGAGGACCAAGGCCAATATAAATATAGGATAGCCACCACCATTGGGGGCATCGTGTCCAAGATCAAACAGATCATTGAGTCCTCCCTCTAGACATACACGCCATCAAGAACACACCTCGCGAGGTGGTTCACCCACTGCACTAGTTCCTCCTCAGCCCACCTTGACGCAATCCACCACATTGCAGGTGTAGGGCCACTCACCGCTAGGTAGCCTGAACCTCAGTAAATTGCCTTGTGTCGTGTTCTTTCTTGTTCGTTGAGCTAGTTCGTAGAAACAGCGAGTAGACTGATAGGGGGAGTTGAGTTCTTCGCACGCACCCCAGTGTTCGAACTTACAAGGGTTTTGTGGAGCCCTGAATCCGACATTTGGCGCGCCAGGTAGGGGTGCGTTGGAGTCTCTCCTCTTTCGATCAGTTCCCCGGTCCCGCCGCCCGCAAGCAGCAACACTCGTCGCTCCCGCTCTCCGTATGGCGCGACGGCCGTGCCGCAACTCCGTCACTGCCTCCTGCGGCCGCTTCGTCCTCCCATGCTCGTCGCAGGCTCTCAAACTCGCAGGCCACTCTGCTCATGGCGTGAGAGCTCCTGCGCTACCGGCCGACCGACGACCTCTAAGAGGAATGGCTGGACCGCATCGCCAAGCTCGTCAGTGCCGCGGGAGAAGCACCAGCGTCGTTCCGCTGGCTGCCTCCTACACCACCTCAGGCGGGCGACCTTGCCCGCGGCGCAGCTCCTCCTCCTCTCATGCGTGATGTCATCCCCAAGCCAAGGCGTGAGGCCCCCAGCGTGACCAGCCGTGTAGGGGCGCCTGCGTGTGATGAAGATAGCTGCCAGGTGGTGCAGCAGCCCCAAGGTGAGGCGCGCGCGCTCCCATCGCCGCCCAATCAAGCTCGTGTGCAGCCGCTCGCAGCAGCGCGTGAGCTTCCTGATCAAGCTCCACCTCAATGGCAGGCACCCGAGGGCGCAGCAGGCTAGAAGGCCTTCACTCCGGAGCTGCGACACATCGTTTGGCCTGGCAAGTTCAAACCAGATATGCCTCCATGCTACGATGGAACACCTGACCCGGCTGAGTTCTTGCAGCTCTATGAGCTGAGCATCGAGGCGGCTAGTGGAGACGAGCAGGTCATGGCCAATTGGTTTCCCGTGGCCCTCAAGGACGATGCATGCTCGTGGCTCCTGAACCTCCCGGAGGGGTCGATCTCCTCCTCGGAGGAGCTGCGCGAGCGGTTCATCTCCAACTTTGAAGGAACTCGTGACCGCACCCCTTCGATAGGCGACCTACGGCGTATCAAGCAGTAGCCGGGGGAAACCTTGCGCAAGTAAATTCAGCGCTTTACCTATGTCTGCATCAAGATTCCCAAGGTGTCAGACGAAGCCATCATCTTCGCGTTCAGTGACGATGTTCGGGACATCAGGATGAAGGAAGAGCTCGCTATTCATGAAGACATGTGCTGAGCCCTGGAGATGTTCAACATGACACTCAAATGTGCAAAGGCGGAAGAGGGTCGCCTCTCGCTCGCCGAGCTCCCTGAGGCTGACCCAGAAGACAAGAAGGCCAAGACCAAGGAAGCCAAGTGCAAGGGGGCCTCCTGTGCTCGCAGCTGAGCCAGAGATGAAGCGTGGGTGCGACTACCCCGAATCCTCCAAGGGAAGCCGCCAGTTCTGCATCTTCCACAATGTGCACAACCACAACACCAACGACTGCCAGGAGCTCAGATCCATCCATGACGGACTCCTTGGTCATCGCCCCTAGCGCGGTGACCGGGGCTACGAACACGGAGGTGGATGAGGCGGAGGACATTGGGAGAACTGATACTCTTGGCAAGGCTGGCACGACCAGCCCCACGAGGACCACTGGCAAGGCCAGCCTCATGAGGGAATGTGGAGGGATCAACCTCGTGAGGGTCCATGGAGGGACCAAACTCGCGAGGACCGCCCGCAGGGCAACGTCGGTCTTCCTACACTGCGTCCACCACCAAGAAGGAATGAAGACTGCAACCAAGACGATGGGGCTGAGGGCTTCCAGGAGCCTCGTGCCATCGCTTGCATCCTGGGTGGCGCTCGGGCCCTAGCATCTCACCGTGTCTTCAAGCAGTTTGCTAGCGAGGTGAATGCAGTCCTTCCCAAGCTCTAGATAACGCGCCCGCTCAAGTGGTCCAAGTACGCTATCACCTTCGACTCAGCCGACCAGCTCAAGTGCGCGGCCGCGGCCGGCGCCCTTACGCTACTCTGCTCGCCCACCATCAGCAACATGTTCGTCACTAAGACCCTCATTGATGGCGGAGCTAGACTCAATGGCCTCTCCGTCGAGACTTTTGATACACTCCAAGTGTCGTACGATCAGCTCCAGCCGACCAAGCCCTTTTCAAGTGTGACCGACGGCTCCACCACCCCGATAGGTCAGGTCCGCCTTCCTGTCACCTTCGGCGACCGCAAGAACTACCACACCGAGATCACTGACTTTGACATCGCCCACATTCATCTCCCGTACAATGCCATCCTCGGCTATCCAGTGCTGGCCAAGTTCATGGCAGCAACCCACCACGGCTACAACGTCCTTAAGATGCCAGGGAGCGGCGGCATCAGCACGGCCGCCTGCAATGAGAAAGACGCGGTGTGCTCCCTCGAGAGCGCCTACCAAGCTGCAGCAGTTGACAACTCATATGCCCAGGGTTTTCCTTACCCACCTGAAGCTGCCCCGAAGAACAAGCTGCTGCTCACCCTGGAGCCTCAAGAGGGCGGAGCACCTAGCGGCCATGCCTCAGAACCTGCACCCACTAACGGGGCACCTTCCCCCCTCGCATAGGAAGGTTTGCCAAGCGCCTCTCTCAGGCTGGACTTGCGGGCTCTCCTCTGGAGGGCCTCCGACTTGGCCAACGACACAAGGGAGGCGCTCGGGCACCATGTGGAGGCGTGCTTCAGCGCACACTTCCGCGAAGTGAGCGCAAGGTGTGAGGTGCCAAGTGCTCGGGAGTTTGTCACCAAGGCGATCAAGGATCTTCTGGAAGCAAGGGCGATGCGAAGTGAGCGTTGTCCCGCGTCACCAAGCGCCACTCCCTACATCCACGAGGGCAAGGGGCTGCGAGTCTGCGTCAACATCCCAGGGCTCAATAGAGCCACGTCTCATGAGCTCTTCTGGCCGTCCCAAGTGGGTCGGTGCGAGGGTGCCCATCAAAGCTACATTCACAGTCCTTTCGGCCTGCCGAATAGCGCTACCCTAGACCAGCGTCGCATGCGGGGCATCCTGGCAGCTCGCAAGGCTAGGTACCAGGAGATCCTAACGATGAAAGCTCTAGTCCTTTGTGAGCCTCCCGGACCATAGGAGCTTCGCGAGGTCCAGGGACCGGACGACTCATGAGGAGCGACTTCAGTGATAGGCATCTTTAGCTACCCCGACACTTCTCCCGCAACGGTGCCACGTGACATTTTTTGTTTCGTTCAATTGGGGGCGCCCCACGGGCTGCATCATCCCCAAGCCGTGTGGGTCCGTCCCTACGGTGCTTATCATATTTTCATCTCATTTTAGTTGGGGCGCCCCTCGGGCAGCGTCATGCCCTAGCCATGTGGGTCTGTCCTTATGGCATGTATCATTTTTTACATCTATTAAGAACTTGCCTTATTCTTGTCGTGAGTTATCCTGAGATTATCGCCTGCTCGCCTGGTGTTCGGACACCTCTTGCGGCTCCCGCGCGACACCAACCTCTTGGTTGCACATTCCAAAGAATCGCTGGCATGGTGCCTGTGCTCGGTTCCGTCCCTGCAGAGCCGAAAAACTCGAGAGTCCGTGCTCTGATTCACAGCCAGCCCTGCACACATCACCTCACCAGGTCCTCGGTGCCTACGCGTGCAAGTGTAAAGATCGTACTATGACCACTTTCTCACATTGATTCGGAATCAGGCAAAGGTGGTCTCGCCTGCCACTCCCCTTGACGCGCCCCGGTTGCAAGTTAAAAGGAGGGCTCCTGAGCATCGCGCCTCAGGGGCTTCTACTAGTTCACTAGCCCTCATCCCCTGGCCTTGACCATGGAATCGCGACCTGGCATACCAGCGGCGGCTGAGCTCCGCTCGAGGACCGGGACCCGAGGATGTAGAGCTTTTCCCTGAGCTAAGGGGGGAGAGACCGGCGCGAGCCTCGTCAAGAGGTGCTAACTGATAATCCACAAGTGTAGGGGATCGTTTGTAGCCTTTTTCGATAAGTAAGAGTGTCAATCCCAACGAGGAGCTAAAGGTAGAACAAATATTCCCTCAAGTTCTATCGACCACCGATACAACTCTACACACACTTAACATTTGCTTTACCGGAAACTAGTATGAACCTATTTTGTATGTGTGATGCTAGAACTACTTTGCAAGAATAAATCTAGAAGTACTTTGCAAGATAATAAAAGTGGATAGCTTTTATCAACAAGAAAGTTATTTGTCCCTAGGTAATTAGTAACAAGTACCGTTAATCATTCTTGCAATTTTATATGAGGGAGAGGCATGAGCTAACATACTTTCTCTACTTGGATCATACGCACTTATGATTGGACCCCTAGCAAGCATCCGCAACTACTAAAGATCATTAAGGTCATAAATCCCAACCATAGCATTAAGTATCAAGTCCTCTTTACTCTCATACGTCATACCCCACTTATCCGTGTTTGGGCTGCTGTCATCCGCCGCAACACTGACACTAAGTGTCGGGGATATACCCAGAGGTATAAACTGCCGGATGTATGACCCGGCTGGAGTTTGGCGATTCACAGGCAACCCGCTTTGACCTGGCGGTTTACGATTCATTGGTAATCCGGCAGGCGGGTCAGTGGAGCCACAAGACCCGATGGCCCAACAGGCGGTTCATGAAAGACCTGTTCTTGTTATGGTGGGCCGGTTTATGAAGAAAGCACAAGGAATATTCTCCAACAAAGGAAACAAGACTAGGACTCCTTGTAATAGAGTAATCCTAATCCTACTAGGACTAGTCATGTAACCCGCCCCTTCAACATATATAAGGAGGGGCAGGGCTCCCCAAAGAGGGACAGGTTCTCACAAGTTAGAAGAAACAATCTCTAGGGCTAGACACAAGAGGCGGTTTACCGACGACACCATGAGGGTCATAAGGAGATCTAGCCTAAAAAAACACGTAGGGATATTACCGGATGATATTTCCCGGGGCCCGAAGCTGTCTAAATCTTTGTCTGGCGTTGCATCTCTCGATTCCGCTCAACCCCTCTCAAGCTACTACATAGATGCGCGGCCTCACGACTAATTCCTTCAAACCGGACATCTGCCGTGACAATTCCACGACAATAAGCAAACCATAAACATATTGCAACTCCCTACAACGGGGGACCCTCACATTTGCGCGAGAATGGAGGGCACCGTAGGATAGCACCATAAATAAAATATACAATCATACCAACCAAGATCATGATTAACCCACATGACAAAGCGGATATACTCAAACATCATAGGATAACCATAGATCATTGGGAAATAATATATGGAGTTGAGCACCATGTTTAAGTAGAGATTACAGCTGGAGGAAAAAGGTGTGACACCGTTCCAGTGAGGGGGGGGAGAGTTGGTGTTGACGGTAGAAAGATTGATGATGTAGATCGTCGTCCCGATCATTGCCCCAGTGCCACTCCGGCACCACCGGAAGCGAGGGGGAGAGAGCCCCCCCTCCTTATTCTTCTTCCTTGGCCTCCTCCCTAGGTGGGAGACGGGTTCCCCCTCTGGACCTTGGTCTCCATGGCATGGGATGGGCGAGAGCCCCTCCGTGATTGGATCGGTCTCTTTGTGTCTCTCTGTTTCACGTTTCCCAGATCTGGCCCTTCACACTTTCTTAAATTCTAGGAGATCCATAACTCTGATTGCGCTGAGATTTTAACACGAGTTTTATCGATAAATTAGCTTTCTTGTGCTAGAAGAAGGGCCCCAACTGACGTTCGAGGTGAGCATAAGACACCAGGGCGCGCTTGGGCTTGGTGGCGCGCCCTGGTGGGTTGTGGGCACTGTGGGCCCCCGTTTGCGTTGCTTCCACGTCTTAAAAATCACATATATTCCAAATAATTCTCCGCCAATTTTTATTACGTTTGGACTTTGTTTGATATGGATTTTCTGAGATACAAAAAACATGCAAAAAACAGGAACTAGCACTTGGCACTAGATCAGTATTTTAGTCCAATAAATCATATAAATAGTTGCCAAAAATATGTGAAACTTTTATAATATTGGCATGAAACAATCAAATATTATAGATACGATGGAGACACATCAACATCCCCAAGCTTAATTCCAGCTCGTCCTCGAGTAGGTAAATGATCAAAAAAGATAATTTTTGATGTGGAATGCTACCTAGCATAAACTTGAGCATATATCTAGTCATGGCATTAGTATTAAGACAAGAGTGATTCAAAGAAATAGTCTATAATTTGACATAAAGATATCAATACTCGGGCATCCCAACAAACAATCATGCCTTTCAGAATATCAAATACTAAAGAATGTTATCCCTACAAAATCATATAGTCTTGTCATGCTCTGTCTTCCCAGCTCAAAGTATAAATCATGTACTACCCCGGTGTCAGCCAAGCAGTTGGTTCATACTTTTTAATGCGCTTCAGCAATTTAAACTCTCACGCAATACATGAGCGTACGCCATGGATATAGCAATATAGGTGGAATAGAATGCGGTGGTAGTAGGCAAAATAAGGGAAGACAGTCTCACATCAACTAGGCAAACTAATGGACTATGGAGATGTCCATCAATCAATATCAATGTGAGGAGTAGGGATTGCCATGCAACGGATGCACTAAGAGCTATAAACGTATGAAACTCAATATGGAACTAAGTGGGTATGCATCAAACTCTACTACAGAAAAATTCCCACTAGTATATGAAAGTGACAACATATAAGACTCTCTACATGAAAAAAACATGGTGCTACTTTGAAGAACAAGTGTGTTAAAGGATAGTGGCAATGCCCCTTCTCTCTTTTCTCTCATTTTTTGTTTTCTCTCTCTTTATATATATATATATATATATATATATATATATATATATATATATATATATACAGCCGGTCTATTCTCATAACATTATGAGAATAATATTCTCATAACACTTCCGAACTGCATTGCAAAATTGCATTGGAAAGCTATGCGCACTGCTTCCTTCTTCTGCTGCGAACCACATAGAGGTGCAGCAGGAAACATTCATTTAGCAGCGTTTCTGGCTACTTTGACTGATTTCTACTGGTTTATTCGTGCGTGCGCTGATTTAATATGTGGTTAAGCACTGAATTCTGCGAGAAAACGACAGAAATCCTTGGATTTGGCGGATCTGCGTCCGTTCTTCCGCTTTTCTCTGTTCTCTGTTCTCCGTTCTTCCCCGTGCGGACCGAAATTGTTTCGTTTTGTATGTAATATTCTGTTGTTTTCGGCAATTACAGGCTGCTTTTGATCTATCCGTATGAATTGGAGCGGATTAAGTTGTTAATTAGGAAGAATTTTAAGTTTTTTGTCCATGTTTTTTTGCGGCGCGACTGGCTCTGGTCGTTTCTCAAAGATGTTTTTTGAGTTTTTTTGGATTATATAGTTGTTAGGACTGCATTGCAGGTTGTGTTTTTCGTCTGTGAATCGTGGTCAAGAGGGGTGGACTGCAGTAATATGCAATGCGCGTTGAATTTTTGTAGTGCGGCGAACTACATTAATATGCCATGCGAGCCTGTATGAACTGCATTACGGCCACGGTTGTGTGGGGGGACTAGTTTGATATGTTTTTTTGATTGGTCAAGCGCGGCGGACTGCTTTTTTGTGTTGCTTCTAGTGTATTTTCTTTATGAGAATTCTGAGTATAATTGAACTGCTCTTTTATATATAGTTTTTCATGTGCAGCAGCAGTTGAAGAACATGCATTCTGCAAACCCCCACCGAGCTTTTCCTTTTTTTAACCCACATACGGAACTAGAGTTTCATGTGCAGCAGCAGTGTACGCGAATCCTAGTCCGACTCTACATTTTTTGTCTTCTAACTGCATGCTGTATTGATTCATGGTCATGTCAGGTTCTATACGACGAAGAGAACTGCATTCTCCAAATGACATTCCGATCTCAGAGTTCTTATACAGAAGAGAACCGCATTCTGAGATCTTATTTTCTTTTTCGTATAGAAGAGAACTGCATTTTATCAAACATATTACAAGTTAATATGTTTTTTAAAATGTAAAACTGCATATGTGTTGATCTACGTCCTTTTCCTGCTGCTTCTTCTCAGATTGTGCACTGCAGTTCGCATCCACGACGAATGCGATGGAGTAGTCATCTTTTGCAGTTTGCTTCCCCCTGTCATTCATGACTGAGGCAGGATGCTTCAGCGGCGGATCCCCCAGGTGGTCTTGGGGGCGAAGGTGATGTGCGCCGTCGCTACCTAAACGCCGCCGCGGAAATATCGTCGCCGCCGGACTGCATTGCCGGTCGTTTGGCTCGCTCTCCGTGGTGCTTGGCGCGGAAGAAGGCGGGGAGGGGTGGGCGGTGGCTGCCGGCCGCCGGGGGCGGTGGCGTGGAAGAAGGCGGGGAAGGGTGGGTGTCGCCGCCGGCCGCGGGGCAGTTGGCGCGCTAGGAGGCGCGGAGGGGTGGGGGAGGAGGCCC
>LR738709.1:222585903-222642137 GCA_902687465.1 Secale cereale
GGGGGGGAATCATGGTCTCCATCATCCTTTCCTGACTGGGACTTGCTCTAATGATGATCATCACACTTCTATTTACTTATAACCGAGAAGAAATAAAAATTACAACTCGATACCTATGACATAGTATGACTCAATAATATGAAAATGAATGCTCAAGTCAACTATATGATGGAAGTGCATGGCAATATAACTCGGAATGACTATGGAAATGATATAATCGGTAGGTAGGGTGGATGTTTTGAGGAATATAATAAAGTTTATCTACTGGCAAAAGTTGCGCGGCACTAGAGAGGCTAGCAATTATGAAAGGGTGAGAGTGCGTATAATCCATGAACTCACATTAGTCATAAAGAACTCACATACTTATTGCAAAAGTGTATTGGCCCTCGAAGTAAAATAATACTACGCATGCTCCTAGGGGGAGGTTGGTAGGAGTTAACCATCGCGTGCCCCCGACCTACACACAAAGATAGGACAATCAAGGATAAATTATGCTCCAACTTCCCGACATAACGAGAGACTATACGTGCATGCTTCAAAAATAACAAACCTTAACATCAATATCTTATTGAACACGATCATCTACTACTACCTCCCACATATTACCATCTTTATACCGCTAAACTATTGCAAGGAATCAAACATATCATATTCAGTCATTCATAAGTTCTATGTAGGATTTTATGACTAACCATATAATTAACCAGTTCCATTTGACTCTCTAAATATATATAAGTGAAGCAAGAGAGTTTAATTCTTTCTACAAAAAATCATGCTCTAAAAATGTAAGTGAAGCACAAGAGCATTCTACGAACATCAGTTTTCTATGTGAAGAGAAACAGGCAATCCAAACTTCAAATGATATGAGGGAAGCACATGAAGCATTCTATGAAGCCATACTCAAAAGATATAAGTGAAGTGCAAAGAGAATTCTACAAATTTGCCAAGGACTGTCTCATACCAGAATGGTGCATTATTAAAATAAAATTAAAAGTCACACGGCGCTCCAAGAATTTACGCATATCATGTGAACAAAACGAATCTGAAAACATACCGATACTTGTTGAAGAAAGATGGGATGCCTTCTGGGGCATCCCCAAGCTTAGACGCTTGAGTCGCCTTGAATATTTACTTGGGATGCCTTGGGAATCCCCAAGAATGAGCTCTTGCCTCTCCTCCTTGTTCTCACATCGAGACCTCCTCGATCTTCGAAAACTTCATCCACACAAAACTTAATCGAACTTTTAGTGGCGGGGTTAGTGCATATGATCAATGAAATCCCATCATGTACTGCTCTAACATTATTGTATAATTATAAACAAACATTACCCATTGTATGCTATCACAATTCTACAGCCCCAAGTCAAGGAGGCTTCAACAAGGCTTCAACAAAAATTATGAAAAAATAGGAAAAATAAAAATTTGTATAGCAAGATTGTGCAAAAAAATTCAGAATCGTTTGACATTCAGTAAAAAAATGTAAAATCACGCACTACAGCCAAAAAAAATTTTTTTGCACCGCACAAACCAACCAACAAGCGATTTAGTCATCTAAAAGGAAACTCTTGGCACATTATTTTCATAATACAATGGAATTGTACAAGGGGATAATTATTTTTATTGAAAAGTTTCTTTAATTAAGATTCACAAAGTTCCCATGGGCATGAACAAAGTTGAAGGCTAGCTCCCACTTTCACAATGCTTGTCCCTCTCACTTTCACTTTTCTTTTTGAAATTTTTTTATGTTTCCCTCTATATTTTTTTGTTTTTAAACTTTATAAAAGCACTCAACAAAAATAATTGACACTTTTTTAAAACTTCCGGGTTGTCTCCCTGTCAGTGCTTTCTTTAAAGCCATTAAACTAGGCATAAAGTGCTCAAGTAATGAATCCACCCGGATCCCTAGGTATATCAAAGCCAATTTTAACTAGCAATGATTTGGCAATTAGTAGTGAGCACAAAGTGATATGAGTCATGCAACAATGAATTCTAACTCTCTTCCTATGCATCGGCATGTCATACAAGAACAATTCATGCACATAAAGTAAAGACCAATGCATAGTATAAGCAGTTTCTTGCAATTTTATCGTGTTGGAAACATAGAGAGGCAGAGATGTAGTTCTTCTCTCATAATAATTGCAAGTAGGAGCAGAAATCACATGCATATTATATGCATCAAAAACATCATGTGTAATGAAAAAAGGCAACCCATCAATAAAATCGTTAATAAGTGCAAACTTCTCCGATATAGTGTACTCGGGAGAATTCAAAAAGATAATAGGACTATCATGTGTGGGTGCAATAGCAACAGTTTCACTCATAACATAAGGAACAATAGCACGTTCATCTCCATAAGCATAATTCATATTGGCATCTTGGCCACAAGCATAGCAAGCATCATCAAAAAGGGATATTTGAAAAGAATCAACGGGGTCATATCATTCATCATTCGGTAAATTTGAAGGGAAATTAAACAATGTATGGGATAAAAAGTTACTCTCATTAGAAGGTGGGAATGGGTGATCAATCCGCTCTTCCTCCTTTTGTTCTTCGCTCTCCTCCTAATCTTTTTCATCCAATTAGCTCACAATGTAATTAATTTCTTCTTCCATAGACTCCTGCAAAATATTAGTCTCTTCTTGGACAGAGGAGACCTTCTCAATAAACGCATCAATATGGGCATTGTATTTATAATTCATAAAGCAATATTTAAGTATAGCAAGATTTTCAGATGTGTAAATAGCATCATCATAATTTTCATACTCTTCAAACAAACATTTAATTTCACAAGCACCCTTAAAAGCAACAAATTCTTCTATTTGTTCCACATCATAATAATCATATATACCATTAGCATAAGAAGCCATGGTTTTATTATCATTGAATTCACATGAAAAGGGAAGATGTGGAGCATTCATCCTAGAGCAACAAGTGCAATCATATCTCAAGCATAAATTATAAGCATACCAATGCAACATATGAATTTGATCCCATAACATTTTCCCTTTATGAGTCAAGCGATAATCCCTAAGGTATTCACGTTGATCCAACGTTACTCCCATTATATAGTTGAATGGGGTTTTCTCAGGATTATTAAAGTAGTGCATAATATCTTTCACATAACCAACATCGAGGGTTTTAGGAGGTTCCCCATCTCCATGAGCAGCAAGTACCACAAATTTTTTTGGTGTTGCGTGTTACATATCCATGACTAAAGATAGAGAACAACTTAGAACAGAAAATAAAAACTACTTAGTGATAAAGCAAACAAGCACACACGAAAATATTCACCCCACACTATAACTCCCCGGCAACGGCGCCAGAAAAAGGTCTTGATAACCCAAAAGTGTAGGGGATTGTTTGTAGCCTTTTTTGATAAGTAAGAGTGTCGAACCCAACGAGGAGCTAAAGGTAGAACAAATATTCACTCAAGTTCTATCGACCACCGATACAACTCTACGCACACTTAACGTTTGTTTTACCGAAAACAAGTATGAAACTATTTTGTAGGTGTGATGCTAGAACTACTTTCCAAGAATAAAACTAGAAGCACTTTGCAAGATAATAAAACCAGATAGCTTTTATCAACAAGAAAGTTATTTGTCCCTAGGTAATCACTAACAAGTACCGTTAATCATTCTTGCAATTTTATATGAGGGAGAGGCATGAGCTAACATACTTTCTCAACTTGGATCATATGCAGTTATGATTGGACCCCTAGCAAGCATCCACAACTACTTAAGATCATTAAGGTTGTGAAACCCAACCATAGCATTAAGTATCAAGTCCTCTTTACTCCCATATGGCATACCCCACTTATCTGCGTTTGGGCTGCTGTCATCCCCCGCAACACTGACAATAAGAAAACCATGAACATATTGCAACACCCTATGGCGGGGGCCCCTCATGTTTGCACGAGAACGAAGGGCACCGTAGGATAGCACCATAATTAAAATATACAATCATACCAACCAATATCACGATTAACCCACATGACAAAGCAGATCTACTCAAACATCATAGGATAACCATAGATCATTGGGGAATAATATATGGAGTTAAGCAACATGTTTAAGTAGGGATTACTGCGGGGGGAAAGAGGTGTTACACCGCTGCAATCAAGGGGAGACAGTTGGTGTTGACGGTAGCAAAATTGTTGATGTAGATCTTTGCCCGATCATTGCCCCGGTGGCACTCCGATGCCACCAAAAGCGAGGGGGAGAGAGCCCACCTCCTTCTTATACTTCCTTGGCCTCCTCCCTAGGTGGGAGAAGGGTTCCCCCTCTGGTCCTTGGTCTCCATGGCATGGGAGGGGCGAGATCCCCTCTGAGATTGGATCTGTCTCTCTGTCTCTCTATGTTTCACGTTTCCCATATCTGACCCTTCACCGTTTCTTAAATTCCCGGAGATCCGTAACTCCGATTGCGCTGAGATTTTAACAAAAATTTTATCCATAAATTAGCTTTCTTGAGCTAGAAGAAGGGCCCCAACCGACGTTCAATGTGAGCATAAGACACCAGGTTGCGCTTGGGCCTGGTTGCGCGCCCTGGTGGGTTATGGGCATTGTGGACCCCCGTTTGTGTTTCTTCAATTTTTATCACCTATATTCCAAAATAATTCTCCGCCAATTTTTATTGTGTTTGGACTTCGTTTGAATGGATTTCCCGCGATACAAAAAACATGCAAAAACAGGAACTGGCACTTGGCACTGGATCAGTATGTTAGTCCAATAAATCATATAAATAGTTACAAAAAATATGTGAAAGTTTTATAATATTGGCATGAAACAATCAAAAATTGTAGATACGATGGAGATGTATCACCGACGGAAGGGCACAGCTAGGCACCCTGCAAGGAATTCATCTCAAGATAAGTCGCCCTCGCGTGATAACTTAAACTTCACAACCGAACGCTTTGACCTCTGTGATCTCGCTCGGGCAATGTCATTTTCCTTTTCGGCCTCTAGGGAGTTGCTTGCGCACTAAAGGGGATCCCCTGAGCATCGCGCCTCAAGGGTTCTTACAGGACCTCAAGCTGCTCACCTCCTGGCCTTGACCACGACATCGCGACCTGGCATACCAGCGACGGCAGAAGCCTTCCCGGGGACCGGGTCCTATCGGTGTATAGTACCAAGATACCGGGAGAACGAAAAATAATACAATGCCTAGGCGAGACGTATAGCCCCGGTACTAAGCAAGGAGCAGTGACATTAAAAAAAAAGTATTAGAACTTCTTACATGCCCCCACGGGGCTTGACATGATTCTGCGTACCGAAACAGAGGGGGAAGCTAGAAGAACCGAGACGGGAACATCACTTCCCACGCTGGGAAGACGCCGACGCCCTGCTCCGGGCGCGGCGGGAGCTTGGTGGCTCGTAGCTATCATCATTGCTAGACTCCGGGGAGTTGCTGGACTCCGAGGGCTCGCTATCGCTGCTGGAGGAGCTGCTGACAAGGGCAAGGGCATGTTCGGCCCCTGTGGTCGTGCCATGCAGATCGCCCCTCCCGGGGAAGCACTCCAGTTGCCAGCCATCCCCGCCAAAGACCTTGAAGGAAAGCGTGGAGGCTCCGCCGTACTAAAAATTAATGGCAGAGGCCCCTCCATGATGGCAAGCCCGCGCGATCTCGCCCCATCCATGGGTCATGAAGACATCGCCTGGGGGACGACCTCGACCTCAGCCTCCTGAGCTTGGATGAAGCACCCGGCGTGCCATAGCCACAGCTTGGCAGGTCCACTCGGTGGCATCAGTTCGGCAAAGAACCTAGGGAGCCGAGTCCACGATATTGGCGGCGTCGCCGCCGAATGGATGAACTCGCGGGGCGAGCTCCCGTCGTGCGTCCGCACGTCGGCAGGCAGCATAGGCGCAGCCTGCCCCCTGCAATCCTTGCCGGCAGGGGGCTAGGCGATGCCCTCGTGCCCCGCGCCTTGCTCTAGGGCGTACAGAGGGACCGGGAAGCTCGGAGGAGGTCGCTCCAACCAAGGCCATGTCACTTCAGGGCCCTCGCTGGCGTCACGAGAACGACCCAGCCTCTTCTTCGGCGGGAGTGGCCCGGGCTCCTCTTGGGAAGCTTTGCCTTTCTCCGCCGCTGAGAACCTCCTTACCGACGCCATGGACCCTCCAACGAGATGGCATAGCAAGGAAAAAGGAAGGAAGGACGAAAAGCGAGGGATGGAAATGAGCAGAGGGTTCCACCCCTCCTCATTTATAGCAAGAAGGAGGCGAATTGCTGACCTCCATGATCGCAGGTAATGATGATTTTTCCGTGCGTGCAGCAGGCTCGAGTCATGTCTGAACGGTTGCCGAGGCAGCATGGAGAACTGGAGACACCAACGTCCCAGTAGGGCACCACGCGTCGGCTGGGCCACATGCGATTGGGGCCCGCGGCTCTTCAGCCTTGCCCTTTGGCTTCGCCTCGACGCCAAGTCCGAGCGCGCCTTGGGCCCGAGGGCTACTGTCGGCATTCTGTGAACCAGGGTACCTAGACTTGCCTGACTGCGGCCCTTGAAGTGGCTCCTTTGTCGGCCTGGTATGGCCCATATTTAGCATCGGCACTCAAGAACCTTGCGGGGGCCAAGCCTCGCGAGGTGAACGACACCAAGACCTCCGGAGGGAGCAGTCCCACTATGCTGGCTCCCGAGGGGTGGAGAACTCTATGCACGACTCGCCTCATGAGGTTCAGATGACATAAGGCATGACGACCAAGGCCAGGCGGGCGCCAGCGTGAGCAGGACGACCAGTTTCCACTTTGGTGCTAAAGAGACAAGCGTAGACGCGGAGTCCCGAGGAATCAAGCAAAGGTTTCCATTTCTATGCAACAAGGCCAGGATCTCCAGTACGGCAGGACGGAGGTTATCGTCGAGCCCACCGTGGCGTCAGGATCAGAAGGTTTGCAGGCGAAGACCACCTTTAGTCGGGATAAGATGTACTAGTTGTCTCCCTTCAAATTTGGCCGTTGTGGGATCCCTTCCCACCTATATTATGGGAGAAGAGGACCGAGACCACTCTAAATATAGGATAGCCACCACCATAGGGGGGCATCGGATCCAAGATCCAATAGATCATTGAGTCCTCCCTCTAGACATACACACCATCAAGAACACACCTCGCGAGGTGGTTCACTCATTGCACTAGTTCCTCCTCAGCCCACCTTGAGGCATCCACCACATTGCAGGTGTAGGACCACTCACCGCTAGGTGGCCTGAACCTGAGTAAATTCCCTTGTGTCGTGTTCTTTCTTGTTCCTTGAGCTAGTTCGTAGAAATGGTGAGTATACTGATAGGGGGAGTTGAGTTCTTCGCATACCCCCAGTGTTCGAACTTACACGGGTTTTGTGGAGCCCTGAATCCGGCAATTGGTCCACGTGGTGTCTTGGGAGATGAAGGTAGGTCCATGGGGATGACCGTAGGATCCTGGGCATCATCTCTCCCCCCTTCGAAAAGCTCCGACCTCGGATCGAAAACCTCATCGCACTGGTAGGGAGAGAGATCCTTAACATTGAACATATCATTGACGTTGTACTTGTTGCGTGGAATGTCGATCTTATAGGCGTTGTTGTTGTAACATGTGAACACCTTGAAGGGTCCGTCAGCGCGTGGTAGTAGCTTGGACTTTCACTCATTGGGGAAGCGTTCCTTGCGAAGGGGTAACCACAGAAGATCTCCAGTGTTGAGTATATGGGTTGCTTGTTGATGTTGATCTTGGTCGCGAGTTGTTGTACTTGGCTCTCGATGGTGTGTCGTGTATCTTCATGCACCTTCTTGAGATAGCTCTCTCATTGATACGTCTTCGTCGTATCTATAATTTTTTATTGTTCCATGCCAACATTCTACAACTTTCATATACTTTTGACAACTTTTTATACTTTTTTTGGGACTAACATATTGATCCAGTGCCTAGTGTCAGTTCCTGTTTGTTGCATGTTTTTTGTTTTGCAGAATATCCATATCAAACAGAGACCAAATGGGATAAAAACGGACGGAGATTTTTTTTGGAATATACGTGAATTTTGGGAAGTGGAATCAACGTGAGACGATGCCCGAGTGGCCCACGAGGGTGAGGGGCGTGCCCAGGGGGCAGGCGCGCCCTGGGCCCTCGTGGCCACCCCTAAGTCGGTTGGTGCCCTCCTTTCACCGCAAGAAAGCTAATATCCGGATACAAATCGTGTCCAATATTCAGCCCAATCGGAGTTACAGATCTCCCGTAATTTAAGAAATGGTGGAAGGCCAGAATCTGAGAACGTAGAAACAGAGACAGACAGAGAGACAGATCCAATCTCGGAGGGGCTCTCGCCCCTCCACTGCCTTGGAGGCCATGGACCAGAGGGGAAACCCTTCTCCCATCTATGGAGAATGTCAAGGAGGAAGAAGAAGGAGGGGGGCTCTCTGCCCCTCGCTTGCGGTGGCGTGATACGTCTCCAACGTATCTATAATTTTTTTTGTTCCATGCTATTATTTATGATGTCTTGGTTGTTTAATGGGCTTTATCATTAACTTTTATATCATTTTTGGGACTAACCTACTAACCCAAAGGCCCAGTCCAGATTGTTGTTTTTTGCCTATTTCAGGGTTCTGCAAATAAGGAATATCAAACGGAGTCCAAACGGAATGAAACCTTCACAAGAGATATTTTTGTAGGAAATCACGCTCGGGAATCTTCGGGACCAAGTCAGGGGACGAAGGGCCAGCCCTCGAGGGTGGGGGCGCGCCCCCCTTCCCAAGGCGTGCCCCCCTGCCTCGAGGCTGGCCCACACGGCCCCCGGTGCCCTCCTTCTTCCTATATATACCTATGTACCCGAGAAACTCCATACGCAGAGAGAAAACCCTAATTCCACTGCCGTAGCTTCTGTTCCCGTGGAGATCCCATCTTGGAGCCTGTTCCGGGAGGGGGGTCCATCACAGAGGCCTTCATCATCATCATCATTGCCCTCACCATGAGATGTGAGTAGCTTACCTCAGACCTTCGGATCCATAGCTAGTATCTAGATGGCTTCTTCTCTCTATCTGGATCTCAATACAAAGTTCTCCTCGGTCTTCGAGGAGATCTATTTGATGTAAAATCTTTTTGTGGTGTGTTTGTCGAAATCCGATGAATTGTGAGTTTATGAGCAAGGTTATCTATGAAAGATATTTGGTTCTGCTCTGAACTTTTTATGTGTGCTCATAATATCCTTGCAAGTCTCTTCGAATTATTGGTTTGGTTTGGCCTACTAAATCTATAGTTCTTACAATGGGAGAAGTGCTTGGCTTTGGGTTCAATCTTGCGGTGTCCTTTCCCAGTGACAGTAGGGGCAGCAAGGCACGTATTGTACTGTTGCCATCGAGGATAAAAAGATGGGGTTTTCATCATATTGCTTGAGTTTATCCCTCTACATCATGTCATCTTGCTTAAGGCGTTACTCTGTTCGTATGAACTCAATACACTAGATGCACGCTGGATAGCGGTCGATTTGTGGAGTAATAGTAGTAGATGCAGGCAGGAGTCGGTCTACTTGTCTCGAACGTGATGCCTATATACAATGATCATGCCTAGATAGTCTCATAATTATTCGCTTTTCTATCAATTGCTCGACAGTAATTTGTTTACCCGTCGTAGAATATCGCTATCATGACAGAAGCCACTAGAGAAAACTATGGCCCCCAGGTCTATTCTCAACATATCAATCTACATCTACTTTACTTTTCTTGCTTTTATTTGCTGTTTTATTAAACCAAAAATACCAAAAATATAATTATCATCTCTATCAGATCTCACTCTTGTAGGTGACCGTAAATGGATTGACAACCCCTTATCGCATTGGCTGCAAAGTTCTTATTTGTTTGTGTAGGTGCGATGGACTGGCGCGTGGTCTCCTACTGGATTGATACCTTGGTTCTCAAAAACTGAGGGAAATACTTATGCTACTGCGCTGCATCTCCCTTTCCTCTTCGAGGGAATACAACGCAAGCTCAAGAGGTAGTGATACGGTGTATCCTAGGGCCATCACCATGGACCCTCCTTCACCCCCTCAAGTGCCTCAAGGACCGATGACACGTGCTCGTGCTAGAGCTTTCGAGACCGAGGTGACGTCACTCCTAGCCCAACTTCCTTATGAATCTTGTGAGACATGGTTGCTACCTCAAGCGAGTGTGCTTTGTGTGCTCAGGTGTGAAGGAGACCGCTTCGGAGAAGAGCGTGAAGGTGAACAAGTCCCCAAGGCCACGGACGAACTGATGCATCGAGAAGGGCAGAAGGGAGCTCCAGGCCCCGGACATCCGGCTCCATGGCCCGGACATCCGGCACCTGGGCCATCAACTACAGAAGGCCAGCAGCAACTGAAGCTACAGGGCCCGGACATCCGGCCAGGGCCCGGACATCCGGCCAAGCATGGCCCGGACATCCGGCCCCGGGCCCGGAAATCCGGCGCCTCTGTCCAGAGAGCGCCCGAAACCTGACCGCTCAAGCCCGGACATCCGGCTCCTCGCCCCGGACGTCCGGCTCCCCTCGAAGACCCGGACATCCGGGCCGCCGCCCGGACATCCGGCCCCTGATCTGCCTGCGTGCAGCCCCTGGGCCGAGGCCCATGTACCCATTCGCCCCGTAGACTATATATACTCCTCTCCTCATTCCGTTTAGGGTTAGCTGTGGTTTTAGCTCATTTGACACTTGTGTGGATTTCTCCCACGAGACCGGTGCGCCTCTACGGAGAAGATCCACCTCTGGATTCAAGACCCCTAACGGGAAGATCCCACGGGATTCCAAGACCTCCTCCGGGAGAAGACTATCTGTATCACCGTTGTTGACTTTGGATCGTGTATCTCGACCGTGTATCGCGAATCTAGCACTTGTGTGATTGCTTCCGTGTTGATTTGAGTGTTCTCTCTTGTGTTTTCCCCATCTTTCTCCGTGTTTTCCCCGTGTTCATCGTGTGCCAACCTCCAAACGTGAAAGATCCGCTGATTAGGGTTCCACCCTGTATCATTATGGTATCTAGAGCAAAGGTTTCTCACAATTTTGGAGCCCCACACTTTGTTTTCTAGCCTGTTTTTGTCGTGTTCTTCCTAATTTCGAAAATTGCCCCACAAAAGAGCCCCAAAAATTTTCTGTGATCTGTTGATTTGGCAAGATTTTGTTGAATTTGTTCCATGGATTTGCTGTGCCACGTGTGGATCTAGCTTTTCCTCCACTTTTCCCCAAATTTCATCCGAAAAATCCACCGAATTTTTGCCCCGAAACCCCCCTTTTCGCAACGTGTTCTTGCTGGCTCGGGCACCCCGGACATCCGGCTCGTGCCCCGGACATCCGGCCCGGCCCGGACATCCGGCCTCCGCAGCCATTTTTCCCCCACTACACCCCACCTCGCAAACCTCCGCCGCCTCTTCGTTCGGTGATCCATCCATTCTTCCGCAAACCACCACCGATCTTCCGCAACAACCACCATCGCTTCACCGTTTCGAGTTTTGAAAATTTGTCCCCATTTGCCGTGGATACTTGAGTTGTGGTTTCACCGTTTCCTTGGATGTTTAGGCTACCTTGGGACGGCAAGGCTTCGACAACACCACCGCTCAACTTCGGCAAGGACGGTAACATCGACGACACTTTGATCATTCTATCTTGCAATTGCATTGTCACCCTATGAACCATCTTTGCGTAGCTTTCCCATTGAGACTAGCCATTTGAGTATTGCCGGGCCACGACACTTGTGCACATTAGTGATACTCATATATATTGCATACCACATCATTTTGGTATATTGCATATCTCCTTGTGCCACAAGAGTGCTCCGCATACACAATAGCTACCTTGATACGAGAAGCATACATATGTGCCCAAAGAAAGAGCTCAAAAGCTTTTAAGCAAAAGAGCCAATCCAAGCAAAGAAACTATAGCATCATACGCCTTGCATCCAAAGAGATCATAAATCATAGCAACATCATCTTGTGCTCAAGCATCGGCACATCATACACTCATAGCATACTTGTGATAGATAGTCGTTACGTTTTGCCCATATAGGTCGTGCACAAGTGCGTATCCGCCTATTAAGCAATCGGTTAGCGTCTCTCTAGCGTTGTGCAACACGAGCATTTTCCGTGGTTTACCACATTTTTCGCTCATCCTTGGTTGCACAGCCACATTTATCTATCCGTGCGTGTGTTTCGTGTGCTACCCTTTGCTAGTGATCTACTTGTTGCATGAGCAAATTATGAACCATTTTCAACATCTTTGAGTCATTTTGACGATTGCATTGAATTTGTGCCACATCCTAACCAAGCTCCTCTCAAAGCTTTACTTGTGTAGGTGTGAGAATCGACACGAAGTGATACCAATAGTGCTATTTCCGGGTTACATTGTTGAGTGATCATTGATCCATTTTCAACCTCGGTTAAGGTACATTGATATTGTCTTCTCCTTTCTCCACTCACATACTTGCTTGTGATGATGGATAGGCCAAGTTCATCTACCAACCCGATCTTCGACGATCCTCAAGAAGCGAACAACTACGTCACCAAACTACATCTATTCGGTGTCCAACGAGCTCTACATCAAGAGAGTGAAGCTATGCGAGAGTACATTGGTCAAGTTGCCGAGGACGCGCGACAATTTCAACAAAGCACCAAGGAGCAAATCGACCTCATCAACACCAACATGTCTACTCAATACAATGAGCTACGGACATTGATCATCAACCGACGTTCTTCCTCAACATCATCTCATCGACGAAGCCGCTCAAGTCGACATACCGACTCAACGCAAGACTCAAGTACACCTACGTCACACACTCTTCGTCAAGCCGCACGTCAAGCTCGACATGAACATCGGCAACCTCTACATGACAAGAGTTCTCAAGAACCATTCGACGAGCAAGAAGGCCGACGTCGCCAAAACCAAGCTACACTTGAGCAAGCACAAGAACGGCAACGAATACGCCAACAACAACAAGAGCGAGCTCGTCAATATCAAGAAGAACAAGATGCCGAGGCTAACCGCCAAGCACAACAACGTCGTGAAGCTCAAGCTATGGAGGCGCAACGTGCTTTACAAGATGCACATCGCAATGTGGCCGCCCGCACTCGTCACACTCGTCAAGAAGAGGATTTCCTTCGAGATGAGATGCAAGAAAGGCGCCATCTAGCAAGAATGCAAGAAGAAGCTCCTCCTCACGCGCGGCAAGAGCAACAACCCCAACAAGAATATCTTCCTCAACAAGAGCAACAAGATATGGCAAACCGCCAAAATCGAGATCATCCTCCCAATAGGCAAGGAAACAACGACGAGCATCGCTACGGCAAGCTCAAGTTCACCATGCCAAAGTTTTCCGGAAGCATTGATCCCGAAGACTACCTCTCATGGGCATTGAAAGTTGACAAGATCTTTCGCCTTCACAACTTCGATGAAGAGAAGAAGATCGCTATGGCATCACTTGAGTTCCAAGACTATGTTCTCATTTGGTGGGAGCAAATCATAGAGAGAAGAGAAGCCAAAGGCGAACCTCCTATCACCACTTGGGCTCAAATGAGGGAAGTGATGAGAGCACGCTTCGTGCCTACACACTACAACCGAGACTTGTTCAAGAAGCTACAACTCCTCAAGCAAGGTACCAAGTCCGTTGAAGAGTACTACAAGGAGATGGAGATTGCTATGATAAGAGCAAACATCATGGAAGATGAAGAGCAAACAATGGCGAGATTCTTGAATGGACTCAACTATTCCATTAAGAAGATTGCGGACTTCCAACCATACAACAATCTCCTCGAGCTAGTACACCAAGCAACCAAAGCGGAGCGACAAGTTCAAGAGGACTACAAGTACTCCAAGTTCAACTCCAAGAACTTCGGCTCCTACAACCAAGCTTCAACGACTTCGGATATCCCTCCTACCTCTACCAAGCCATCTACAAACTTAGGCGACAAGCCAAGATACAAGAATGAGACTACATCGAGTCATCCACCTTCTACCAACAACTTCAAGCCAAGAGCTACATCATCTACAACTCCAAATGAAGAGAACCCAAAGACAAGTTCCATCAAATGTTTCACATGTCGTGGCCGTGGACACAAGTCCTTCGAGTGCACCAACAAGAGAACAATGATCTTCCACGACGACGGCACATATGACTCGATGAGCGACGACGAAGTGGACGCCATCAAGCACTTGGCCATCCACCGGCGTATCAATGAAGAAGAAGATCGTCAAGTATTTTGCGACAATGACTCAAGCCCCAACCTAGTTGTCTCCAAAGTCTTGACACTACAACATCAACAAGATGACGACCAACGATGCCATATTTTCCATACGAAGGCCGCCATCAATGGACGCTCCGTCAAGGTTATCATCGATGGAGGAAGTTGCCACAACTTGGCAAGTGAAGAGCTATGCGACAAGCTTCATTTGGTCAAGACGAAGCATCCGCATCCCTACAAGGTCCAATGGCTCAACGACGCCGGAATTCTTCGAGTCGAGCACACCGTGCAAGTCTCTTTCAAGATTGGCGCCTACGAGGACACCCTTGAGTGTGATGTGATACCCATGTCCGTGTGCCACCTTATTCTTGGACGCCCATGGCAATATGATCGTGGAGTCACACACAATGGACGGACAAATCACTATCATTTCAAGATGAAGGGCAAGGCATTCGTGCTTCGGCCAATGTCCCCAAGTCAAGTTGCCGCCGACAAGCTTTTACCTACCACCCATCGTGGAGAGAATGGTGAGAGAGCGAGCCACCAAAAAGAGAGCGAGAGCCACAAGCCAAATATGAGCGACTCCACGATGAGCGACAAGAAGCAACTAGTGCTATTTGCTACCAAACGAGAGATGAGAGAAGTGTGTGAGAACCCATCGAGCGTCTTCCACTTTGTGCTCCTATGCAAAGGGGAAGCCAAACCTACTAACACTTCACCACCTCCACCTTTAGTGTTGTCTAAATTGTTGCAGGAATTCTCGGACGTCTTTCCGGATGAGCTACCACCGGGTCTACCTCCACTTCGAGGGATAGAGCACCGCATCGACCTCGTACCCGGTGCTCCACTTCCAAACAAAGCTCCGTACCGCGTCAACCCCGAGGAAACAAAGGAGATACAACGGCAAGTGCAAAATCTCATCGACAAGGGTCATGTACGTGAAAGTCTAAGCCCTTGTGCCGTTCCCGTTATTCTCGTGCCTAAGAAAGACGGAACTTTTCGCATGTGTTCCGATTGCCGCCCGATAAATGCCATAACCGTTAGATATCGTCACCCTATTCCTCGCTTAGATGACATGCTTGATGAACTTTGTGGTGCCACCATCTTTTCAAAAATTGATCTTAAAAGTGGTTACTACCAAATTCGCATTCAAGAGGGTGATGAGTGGAAAACTGCTTTCAAAACCAAGTTTGGGTTATATGAGTGGCTTGTCATGCCAATAGGTTTATCGAAAGCACCCGGCACTTTTGTGCGTCTTATGCACTTTGTTCTTAGACCCTACATAGGTGTCTTTGTTGTGGTTTACTTTGATGACATTCTTGTGTTTAGCAAGTCGCTTGAAGAACATGTTGACCATGTTCAACTAGTTTTGCAAGCACTTCGCAAACAACAATTGTATGCTAATATGGAAAAATGCACTTTTGGAGTTGACAAGGTTGTCTTTCTAGGATTTGTCGTATCTTCTCAAGGTGTTCACGTTGATGAAACTAAAATTGAAGCAATTAAAACTTGGCCTCCACCAAAGAATTTTATGCAAGTGCGTAGTTTCCTTGGTCTAGCCGGTTTCTACCGACGTTTTGTGAAGGATTTTAGCACCATTGCTATGCCTTTACACGCTTTGAGCAAGAAGAACGCACCCTTCATTTGGGGTCCTTCGCAAGACACCGCGTTCAATGAGCTTAAGAGCTTGCTCACGCACGCACCACTTCTAGCACTACCGAACTTTGACAAACCGTTTGAGATTCATTGTGATGCTAGTGGTACCGGCATTGGTGGCGTGCTAATGCAAGAAAAGCGCCCAATTGCGTACTTTAGCGAGAAGCTATCGGGAGCGCAACTTAACTATCCTATCTATGATAAAGAGCTTTATGCCCTGGTGAGAGTTCTACGTGTTTGGGAACACTATCTTAGACCTCATGAATTCATTCTTCATACGGACCATGAGACACTCAAGTATCTCAAAGGTCAAACCAAGTTGAACAAGCGTCATGCTAAATGGAGTGAGTTCATTGAGTCTTTTCCCTATGTCATCAAATACATCAAGGGCAAAGAAAATGTTGTGGCGGACGCGCTTTCCCGCAAATGCATGCTTGTTACACAACTTGAGTTGAATGTGATTGGTTTTGAGCATATTAAAGATTTATATAAGCATGATCCTTTCTTTGCAAATGCCTATGCTAAATGCTTGACTCACACTTCTTGGGAGCATTACTACATCAAAGATGGATATCTTATGAGAGCTAACAAACTTTGCATTCCCGAGTCTTCGCTTCGTTTGCTCCTTTTGCAGGAATCGCATGGAGGAGGACTCATGGGACACTTTGGACGAGACAAGACGTTTGCTACACTCTCTAAGAACTATTTTTGGCCCAAGATGCTTCGTGACGTCTCACGCTTCACTAACCGCTGTTCTACATGCCGCAAAGCTAAGTCCAAAGCTCAATCTTATGGCCTTTATATGCCTCTTCCTACTCCATATCACCCATGGGAAGACATAAGCATGGATTTCATACTTGGCTTGCCTAGGACTCAGAATGGCAAAGATTCCGTGCTTGTCGTGGTAGATAGGTTCTCCAAAATGGCTCATTTCATTCCTTGTAACAAGATCGACGATGCTTCACATGTTGCAACTCTCTTTTGCAGGGAGATACTTCGTCTACACGGCGTGCCCAAAACGATCGTCTCCGACCGGGACGTCAAGTTCCTGAGTTACTTTTGGAAAACACTATGTGCCAAGCTCGGAATCAAGCTTCTATTTTCTTCGGCGTACCATCCACAAACGGACGGCCAGACAGAGGTGACGAACCGCACGCTATCCACTCTTCTTCGTGTGTTGATCAAGAGGAACATCCGGGAATGGGAGCATTGCTTACCAATCGCCGAGTTCGCCTACAACCGCGCAAGACACTCCACAACCGGCAAGTCTCCCTTCGAGATCGTCTACGGCTTCAACCCGTTGTCACCTTTGGACATCCTACCGCTTCCTCTCCAAGAGCGCACGAACATGGACGCAAGCGCAAGGGCAACTTATCTCAAGAAGGTGCACGAAGACACAAGGGCGATGATCGAGCGACAAGTCCACCGTCGCGCCACAAAGCTCAACGTCAACAAGGCACCGATGGTGTTCCAACCGGGAGATCTTGTTTGGCTTCACCTTCGCAAGGACCGCTTCCCACTCGAGCGCAAGTCCAAGCTTCTACCTCGCGCCGACGGACCCTTCAAGGTGCTAGCACGCTACAACGACAACGCCTACAAGATCGACATCCCACGAGACAAGTACTCCGTGAGCGATACTTTCAACATCAAGGACCTCTCTCCTTTCCATGGTGATGAAGATTTCGATCCGAGGTCGGATCTTTCCCAAGGGAGGGGAGATGATACGGTGTATCCTAGGGCCATCACCATGGACCCTCCTTCACCCCCTCAAGTGCCTCAAGGACCGATGACACGTGCTCGTGCTAGAGCTTTCGAGACCGAGGTGACGTCACTCCTAGCCCAACTCCCTTATGAATCTTGCGAGACATGGTTGCTACCTCAAGCGAGTGTGCTTTGTGTGCTCAGGTGTGAAGGAGACCGCTTCGGAGAAGAGCGTGAAGGTGAACAAGTCCCCAAGGCCACGGACGAACTGATGCATCGAGAAGGGCAGAAGGGAGCTCCAGGCCCCGGACATCCGGCTCCATGGCCCGGACATCCGGCACCTGGGCCATCAACTACAGAAGGCCAGCAGCAACTGAAGCTACAGGGCCCGGACATCCGGCCAGGGCCCGGACATCCGGCCAAGCATGGCCCGGACATCCGGCCCCGGGCCCGGAAATCCGGCGCCTCTGTCCAGAGAGCGCCCGAAACCTGACCGCTCCAGCCCGGACATCCGGCTCCTCGCCCCGGACGTCCGGCACCCTTCGAAGACCCGGACATCCGGGCCGTCGCCCGGACAGCCGGCCCCTGATCTGCCTGCGTGCAGCCCCTGGGCCGAGGCCCATGTACCCATTCGCCCCGTAGACTATATATACTCCTCTCCTCATTCCGTTTAGGGTTAGCTGTGGTTTTAGCTCATTTGACACTTGTGTGGATTTCTCCCACGAGACCGGTGCGCCTCTACGGAGAAGATCCACTTCGGATTCAGGACCTCCTTCATCGGAGAAGATCCCCCGGGATATCAAGACCTCCTCCGGGAGAAGACTATCTGTATCACCGTTGTTGACCTTGGATCATGGATCTCAACCTTGTATCGCGAATCTAGCATTTGTGTGATTGCTTTCGTGTTGATTGAGTGTTTTCCTCTTGTGTTTCCCCCATCTTTCCCTTGTGATTCCCCGTGTTCATCGTGTGCCAACCTCCAAACGTGAAAGATCCGCTGATTAGGGTTCCACCCTGTATCAGGTAGCAAGAAGAATTTCTGGCGCCGTTGTCGGGGAGGCTTACGCAAAAGTCATATACCAAGTACCTATCACAAACCCTTATCCTTCGCATTACATTTATTTGCCTCTCGTTTTCCTCTCCCCCACTTCACCTTTGCCGTTTTATTCGCCCTTCTTCCGCCGTGTGTTTTTCGTTCGCTTCCTTCTTGTCTGCTTGTGTGCTGCTTGCTTGCTTGTCATCTTGTCTAGCACACCTATCATTATCACCACTCCCGAGAGTGAGGTCCTCAACTTTAAACAAAGGGAGGAAGAAAACTTATAAGATGCCTGATATAGAATTTGCAATGCTCAAAATAGATCTAATCGGAAGCTTTCCACTTCCGTGCTTCTTCGCAATTTTTATATTGGCATAACCCCTTGGAATAGGCTTGTTCTTGATAACGTTACCGGAGGAAATTTCTTGGGAAATCATACCCTTAATTCTTATAATGTCCTGGTAGACCTATTCGGGCAGCCTTCCACTCAGGAAGAGACTCAAGTTTTTGAGGAAATATGTGAAGTAACAAAAATACTACAAAAGTCTCTCGAACCACTTAAGAATGTTAGTGGAAATATCCACTGTATGAATATGTTGATTACCCTTTGTAATAAACAGTTAGATGCTTTAGATCTAAAGATCTCCGAAAATGAAGGGAAACGTAAGGAACCTCCCGGATTCGAGCTCGACACCATTATAAGGGTGAAGATCAAGGATGGCAATACCTAGATTTATCTTGTATCGTGCCTAGCTGGGCGCGTAAAACGATAGCGCTTGTTGGGAGGCAACCCAATTTTAAGTTTTTTGCTTTTATTGCTGTTAGAGAATAAATGTTGCATCTAGCCTCTGATTAGATGTGTTTTCATGTTTTGTTTAGTGTTTGTGCCAAGGGTAAGACTTGTGTGAAGTTTATTTGATCTTGCTGTGAAAAACAGAATCGTTAGGGCTCGCTAAAGTAGTCTTCAGATTTTACTGAAGCGTGCTTTTTAGTTGTTTTTTTTGCTGCCAATTGGTAGACAAATGGCGCAAATTTACCAATTTAGTTTGAATTTTTTGGAGTTCCAGAAGTAGGCGAACCGAATAGATTACTACAGATTGTTCTGTTTTTGACAGATTCTGTTTTTCGTGTGTTGTTTGCTTATTCCGATGCATCTATGAGTAATATTGGAGGATATGAATCATAGAGAACTTGGAGTACAGTAGGTTTAACACCAATATAAACAAAGTATGAATTCTTTGCTGTAACTTTTAGTGGTGGTTTGCTTTCTCTTACTAACGGAGCTCACGAGAATTTTTGTCTAAGTTTTGTGTTGTGAAGTTTTCAAGTTTTGAGTATTGCTTTGATGGACTATGGAACAAGGAGTAGCAAAGGCCCATGCTTGGGGATGCCCATGGCACCCCAAGTAAAATCAATATAATCAAAAGCCTAAGCTTGGGGATGCCCCGGGAAGGCATCCCCTCTTTCGTCTTCATCCATCGGTAACTATACTTGGAGCTATATTTTTATTCGCGATATGCTATTTGTTTTGCTTCGAGCGTCTTGTATAATTTGAGTCTTTGCTTGTTAATTTGCCATAATCATCCTTGCTGGACACACCTATTTGAGAGAGTTAAATATGGCCTAGAAATTATTAGAACACTCTATGTGCTTCACTTATATCTTTTGAGTTGAATAGTTTTTGCTCTAGTGCTTCACTTATATCTTTTAGAGCATGGCGGTGGTTATATTTTGTAGAAATTGTTGAACTCTCATGCTTCACTTACATCTATTTGAGAGTCTATTAAAACATCATGGTAATGTGTTTAGGCTAAAGAAACTAGTCTTCACATGATAAACATCCAATTTCAATGTAGTAAAATTTTCACACCAAGTGCATTGAATAGAATGAGATGTTGGATGCTTGATAATTGTTTTGAGACATGAGGATAGTGATATTAGATTCATGCTAGTGGAGTTATTATTAAATTGAAGAATACTTGTGTTAAGGTTAGTGATTCCCGTATCATGCACGTATGGTGAACCGCTATGTGACGAAGTTAGAGCATGAGGTACTTGTAGAGTGCCAACCTTTGTATGGAGGTCGGGGGCGCGCGATGGTTAACTCCTACCAACCTCCCCCCTAGGAGCATGCGTTGATTACTTTGTTTTTGATGACTCGTAGATTTTTGCAATAAGTATATGATTTCTTATGACTAATGTTGAGTCCATGGATTATACGCACTCTCACCTTTCCATCATTGCTAGCCTCTCTTGTACGGCGAAACTTTCGCCGGTACCATAAACCCAGTATATATCCTTCCTCAAAACAGCCATCATATTGTTCCTCAAAACAGCAACCATACCTACCTATTATAGCATTTCCATAGCCATTCCGAGATATATTGCCATGCAACTTTCCACCGTTCTGTTCATAAGACACGCATCATATTGTCATAGTGCCATGCATGATCATGTAGTTGACATCGTAGTTGTGGCAAAGCCACCATGCATAATTTTTCATACATGTCACACATGATTCATTGCTTATGCCGGTACACCGCCCGAGGCATTCATGTAGAGTCATACTTGTAGTATCGAGTTGTAAGAAAAAGTGTGATGATCATCATTACTAGAGCATTGTACCGTGTGAGGAAAGGCTAATAAAAAAAGAGAATGCCCAAAAAATATAGAGAGGGGCAAATAAAAAAAAGAGAGAAACACCTCCAAAAAAATTGAGAGAAAAGAGAGAAGGGACAATGCTACTATCTTCTTCCACACCTGTGTTTCAAAGTAGCACCATGATCTTCATTGTAGAGAGTCTCATGATTAGTCACTTTCATATACTAGTGGGAATATTCATTATAGAACTTGCCTTGTATATTCCAACAATGGGCTTCCTCAAATGCCCTGGGTCTTCATGAGCAAGCAAGTTGGATGCACACCCACTAGTTTCTTTTGTTGAGCTTTCATTCATATTTAGCTCTAGTGCATCCGTTGCATGGCAGTCCCTACTCACTCACATTGATATCTATTGATGGGCATCTCCATAGCCCGTTGATACACCTAGTTGATGTGAGACTATCTTCCTATTTTTGTCTTCTCCACAACCACCTCTATTCCACCCATAGTGCTATATCCATGGCTCACGCTCCTGTATTGTGTGAAAGTTGAAAGATTTGAAAAGAATAGAGTATGAAAACAAGTGGTTGGCTGAAATCGGGGTTGTTCATAATATGAATATTTTGTGTGATGAAGAGGGAGCATAGCCAGACCATATGATTTTGTAGGGATAACTTCCTTTATCCATGGTATTTTGAGAAGATATGATTGCTTTGTTAGTATTGCTTAAAGTATTGTTATTTCTTAAGTCAATATAGACTTTTATCTTGAAACCATCAGATCTGAACATTCATGCCACAATTAAGAGAATTACATTAAAAAACTATATTGGTTAGCATTCCACATCAAAAAATCTTTCTTTATCATTTACCTACTCGAGGACGAGCAGGAATTAAGCTTGGGGATGCTTGATACGTCTCCAACGTATCTATAATTTTTATTGTTCCATGCTATTTTTTATGAAGTCTTGGATGTTTAATGGGCTTTATCATTCACTTTTATATTATTTTTGGGACTAACCTACTAACCCAAAGGCCTAGTCCAGATTGCTGTTTTTTTTTTGCCTATTTCAGGGTTTTGCAGATAAGGAATATCAAACGGAGTCCAAACGGAATGAAACCTTCGCGAGAGATATTTTTGGAGGAAATCACGCTCGGGAATCTTCGGGACCAAGTCAGGGGACAAAGGGCCAGCCCTCGAGGGTGGGGGGCGCGCCCCCTTCCCAGGGCGCGCCCCGTGCCTCTAGGCCGACCCACACGGCCCCCGGTGCCCTCCTTCTTCCTATATATACCTACGTACCCTAGAAACTCCATACGTAGAGAGAAAACCCTAATTCCATCGCAGTAGCTTCTGTTCCCGTGGAGATCCCATCTTGGAGCCTGTTCCGGGAGGGGGATCCATCACGGAGGCCTTCATCATCATCATCATCATCGCCCTCATCATGAGATGTGAGTAGTTTACCTCAGACCTTCGGGGTTTTCATCATATTGCTTGAGTTTATCCCTCTACATCATGTCATCTTGCTTAAGGCGTTACTCTGTTCGTATGAACTCAATACACTAGATGCATGCTGGATAGCGGTCGATGTGTGGAGTAATAGTAGTAGATGCAGGCAGGACTCGGTCTACTTGTCTCGGACGTGATGCCTATATACAATGATCATGCCTAGATAGTCTCATAATTATTCGCTTTTCTATCAATTGCTCGACAGTAATTTGTTTACCCGCCGTAGAATATAGCTATCATGAGAGAAGCCACTAGAGAAAACTATGGCCCCCGGGTCTATTCTCAACATATCAATCTACATCTACTTTACTTTTCTTGCTTTTATTTGCTGTTTTATTAAATCAAAAATACCAAAAATATAATTATAATCTCTTTCAGATCTCACTCTCGTAAGTGACAGTAAAGGGATTGACAACCCCTTATCACGTTGGCTATGAAGTTCTTATTTGTTTGTGTAGGTGCAAGGGACTGGCGCGTGGTCTCCTACTCGATTGATACCTTGGTTCTCAAAAACTGAGGGAAATACTTATGCTACTGTGCTGCATCTCCCTTTCATCTTCGAGGGAATACAACGCAAGCTCAAGAGGTAGCATGGCGTCGGAGTGCCACCGGGGCCATTATCGTGTGACGGCGATCAACACCAACACCTCTGTCATCTTCACCAACATCTCCATCACCTTCCCCCACTACTAGAAAAACGGCTATAGGTAATATCACTGTTAGTGGCGCACCAGAGATGTGGTGCGCCACTACTATATAGCAGTGGCGCACCACAAACAGGTGCTCCACTAATAGTGACATTACTAGTGGCGCACCAGGTGTGGGGTGCGCCACTACTATTTTTTTGAAGTAAATCTTCGGGCCCAACAAACAAGCTCCAGCTCCAGGAGAAGGAGGTTTGGTTTCGCTCCCACTCTTACTGTTGTTTCCTGCACTTTGCGAACCTGAGATACTCTGTATTGAACTTGCAACTGGTTTATTTTCTACACCTGATAGGCATGATAGAACTCTAAACTTCTCTCTTATACTACTGTTATGTCTAGTACTAGTGGCAGATTTTCCAATTCCACTGTGACTCAATAAAAACAAGACTATAATCTGAATTTCCAATTAGCATGTGTGTAGACTACTAGTACTAGTGGCAGATTTTCCCTAGGATGGAGTAGATAAGTCAAAAAACTTCACTGAAAGAAGGAACACTTGACAGTATGTGACTTCCCATTCCTTTGAAAAAGAGGCACGTGTTAAGGGAGAAAACTAGTTTTAACTACATTGTACTAGCCACACCATGGTTCTGAAGAAATCAAACCCGAGGATTTAAAAAGCTAAAAAAGGGTAGCTGTCCTACTAAAAATCTAAAAAAAAACTCCATTTTACTTGATAACAAAAACGAATGAACATTAAATGAGATCCATTTTAATGAATAATTCTTTAGGTGTCATAAAAACGGAGATTCAGAAAACGATTGAGACATGCTTAGAGAAATAACTAGTTACTAGTGGCAGATTTTACCTAGGACATGTAAAATAACTCAAAAAAGATAACCGAAGAAAACAAGACTGAATGTGATTTTCCAATTCTGTACAAAAAGCACGTGTGCATACTAGTTCTACACTGTATGATTGGGTTT
The DNA here is from genome assembly GCA_902687465.1 of Secale cereale. Classification (NCBI taxonomy): domain Eukaryota; kingdom Viridiplantae; phylum Streptophyta; class Magnoliopsida; order Poales; family Poaceae; genus Secale; species Secale cereale. Next base: position 222,610,191 of record LR738709.1, read on the forward strand.
CCTGTTATGTCTAGTTCTACACTTCTACTGGTAGGTTTATACTACTGTTGTATTTTCTTTAAATGCAGTTATGCTGTTGGTCCTGTTACACTCTTGTAGGTATATAAGCACTAGTTATATGGCTACTGCCATGTTCCTATACAGGTTCTTATACTACTTTACTTAAATTATTATCATGGTTCTGAAAGTACACTTGTTCAGAATAGCACCAAGTCCTAGGGCAAACTGAATTCCGCTTCAGTATTGGACAATAGACTTGCTGCTCTGTTATTATACAGATTCAAACATAGTTTCTGTTCACCAAAAGAGTGATGGGCTTGCTGCTCTGTTGTGCCTATATGTAGGCCTTTTTTGTCCATATGAAAGCAGAGGACCATATGGTCTGTGGCCTTTTCATCCATATGAAAGTAGAGGCACATTGTGGTGCTAGTTTGCTGGGTTTTGTCTCCGACCATCGTGTCGTGATGATTTTGCAGGTACCCCGAGAGGCCCTTGAGTTTGCCGGAATGTCGATTAACTTCCGTTCCGGCAAGTTCGGGTACTCCATATGTCCTATTTTCAGCAAAGGTCATGCTGAAATTTTCCGTGAATTTTAGCATGACTTTGCTAAAAATAGGACATATGGGGTACTTGCGACTAATGCATGGGCCGGGGTATCTTAGTACTTAATTAAGTAGGATCAAGAATTAAGTAGGACTAGTTCTGAATAGCTTCTATCAACGGCACTCTAAATGATAAAACCGTAGCTTTTAGGATGCCTCGGTTTCGACAAACCCTAAGTGATGAGACCATGATAATTCCTCACAAACCCTAAATGATGAGATCTTGTTCCTTGACAATAACCAACTTTTTGACCAAACTTTTTTCCTATTTAGAGCGAACATGCCCGACAACGATGAGGCCGGCGGTTCGGGCGGCAAGCCATTCTGGGAGCTGTCCCAGGAGATGGAGGAATACCCTCACCGCTATGAGGACGCCGCGGAAGACACCGATCCCGACTACACAACCCCTAGTGGCGTCGGGGATGACACCACTGATGGTGCCGCCGGGGATGCCACCATTGATGATGGCAGCGAACGCACAGATGGCAGCCAACCGAAGAGGCAACGGAAGGACCGGCGCCCGAACGTGCTCGACACCGTCAAGGAGGAATTTACTGAAGTGTCCTCCAGTGGGCATCCAACGGCGCCCAAAGAATTAGTCAGTGGGTACGCGGGACAACTCGGGTGCATTGTCCGGAGCACCGTCACGATCAACACCGAGAACCTAAGGCATCGTGAACGAGGGAATTTGCGGATCCTCCTCTTCACGAAGCTGCACGAACGATACAAGTTCCCCGGTGACTTCGCAAACACACGCCTCTCAGGGAATAAAGTGAACAGTGCCGCCCTCACGAAGATGAGCACGGCCCTGGCTTCTTGGAGAGCCCGGGTGAAGAAAATGATTGAAAGAGGTGATAGTTATGAGAAGATCAAGGAGAAAAATCCTTCGATCAGCAAAGCTGACTACCTGGAGTTCAAGACCAAGTGCGAGAGCAACGCATCCGTGGAATCAAGTCAGTGGGGGAAAGAAATGCGGGAATTGAACTTAGGGGTCCACAAACTCGGTCCCGGCGGTTACACAGTGGCGGAACCTAAATGGGACAAGGAGGACGCGGAGCGTGTCGAGCAAGGCCTACCGCCCCTCTTCGATAAATACCGCCATGAAAAGCAGACCAGGAATTATATCAGAGCCCGGTACAAGGAGGACCCGGTAACAAAGGAGCTTACCACGGATCCGAAGGTGAAGGCGCTTGAGCTTGTTCTGGTAAGGAATACACCCCCGCGTAATTAGCTCCATATGGTTGCATTCTAATTAATGAAGCCAAATTTCTAAATGGTTCACGTTCCTTCCGCAGGAAACTGAAAGCAGTAGCGCGGGGTCTCAGAGCTCCCCGTCTGCCCCTTGGGACACCACTTTAAATAGGGCGTTGAATGTAATGAAACAGAAGGATAAGGTAACTAAGCCGACGTCAGCTGGTCGTGTGGCCGGCGAAGGCTTGTCCACGAAATGGTCGGAATACTATAAGACTGGGCGAAAGGAGAGAAAGACCAGCTTGGAAAGCCAGGAGGTTAAAGAACTCAAGGCAAAAGTGGCGCAGATTCCTCAGATAGTCGAAGAGCAAGTGCGAGACCAAGTGCGAGACCAACTGGGAGCGACGATCACCGCCATTATGCCTACCTTGGTTGAGGGGCTGCGGGGGTGGTTTGTGGGCGGCCAACAGGGGCCGCCCCCGATTCCCAGCTTGACGGGCAGCAACTCGCACAACGCGCCGGCAGTGGTGTCTCCGGCGGAGGCGTCATTGGTGTCTCCGGTGCCGGCGCCGGCATTGGAGCTTGATGCACCCGGGTGTGGGAAGAATACGCCGGCCGGCACCTCGGCAGCAAGCGGCCCCTCCGTCACTTGCACGCCCGCCGTTGGCGGTGCCTCAACATTAGCCGAGCTCGACGCCATCACGGTAACTAAGCCTCGGCCGATGACTTCATCTCCTTTCCTTTGACTGGGCATCCCTGACGCCCTACATGTTTTCGCAGGGCGCCGCCAACGAAGTTCCATGCACTCTCCTGCACTTCGTGGACGGCAAGTTGATCGATGTCGCCAAGGCCAAAATCGTTGAACCGGGCAACCGCGTGTTCCACCATAATCCGATGCCACCCACCGTGTATAGGGTTCAACTAGTTCGGGTGCTGCGGGGCTGCGACGACTTGTTACCTCCGTATCGACCCCATGGGGCCGACGAAGAGGATGTGATGACCCTCGGCGCCTGCTTCAACTGGCCATTGCTTTGGCCGAAGAGCCAGATTCGTTTGGGGGCGGGGGTCACCACCCCACAGACAACACCGCCAGTCCTGCCGGCGCCAAGCCATGGCAAGACCGTCGCAACGCTACCGCCGTCAGCTGATCCGGGCATGCATATGGCACAGGACCCGGACGTCGACGACGGTACATTTGTCAACGTCGATGACTACTTCAACGAACATGGTGGGTACGGTGACGAATTCTTGGCGCCTCCTTCTCAAGAACCCAACCCTGCAAAAGTCGATCGCGATCTAGCTGGTACCGTGGAGAAACCCAATTGCAACAGGCGTCGTCTGTTCGGTTCTCAGGAGACGCCTCCAGCTGCCGCCTTCACCGAGACTCAAACAGCCGAGGTGGGAAATATTATCAGCCCCACCACACTCAAGAAGGTGGTCTCTGAGCAGACCTCGATCCCATTACATCAGCAGAAGCCAAAGAAGGGACGGAAAAGAAAAACTAACAAGGGTGCGAGCCAGCCGGCACCGAGTACGATCCGTGCTCAGGACGGGCCACCAATACCTAAGGATATGATGAGGGCGGTGCATGTGGCGGGTAGGCCGATGCTACCGGCTAATCTGCTGGTGCTATGCGGAGTCTGCATGACAGTGTTCTTTCTATGGAGAAGCGGCGTCTCTCCGAGAAAGATGACTTATACCCGGTTTTCGTGGCCAAGGTGCCAGAGGGCAAGGGCTTTGTCGATGGCACCATCGGGAGTATGATCGTCCTGCGGTTTGATGACATCTTCGCTATGTTTAACCTTCATCCGCTGCACTACACCTTCATTCGGCTATTTTCGCTCAATATGGAGATGCAGATCATTAGAGACAAGACCCCGGACATCGTGATAGTCGACCCCTTCTACATGCGTGCCAAGCACTTGGACAGCGCTGGGGACCGGCAAGTCGCGAGTTCATACCTCGAAGGCATCATTATGGCGAACAAAGATAAGGATACCTTCCTCGTGCCTTACTTTCCCGAGTAAGTCATCCCCTCACCGCCCCGTAACATATGATTTCTTAGATTTCGATCGTTCTTTTTTTTTCGAACATTCCGTGTTTTGTGCAGTGACACACGTTGCACACTCATCCTCTTAAGCCCGAAATATTCCACGGCCACGTATTTCGACTCGGACCGTCAGTCAAAGAAAGACTACACAAATATCAAGAAAGTTCTTGATGATGCTCTCCCCGGCTACGCCAAATCTGGAGGCACCTTCAGGAAGGAAATGTGTAGGTACGGCAAGCACGTGTTCACCCACATAACGACGTTCCCCTGCGTCAAGCAGCCGCCTAGCAGTTAGAAGGATGCCTACTACGCCCTCCATCACATGCGGGCGATCGTACGGGACCATAATCACCTTATGCTACCAAAGGGTCTCCAAGATTGGGCCGCACGCTTGTCGGCAATCCAGGACATGGACATCAGACAAGAATTCTTTCGCATCCAGTCGGAGTTTGCGGAAATCATCTGTCAAGATGTCCTTCGTACCTCGGGGCAGTTCCACCTCAAATATCAACCGTCCAACAGTGAATTAGAAACAACGCTACAAATGCAGGCTGACAACGACCGCACATTCATGACGCCGACGGATGACGGCGGCTTCATCCACGCTCCGGTCCCTGAGTCGAGTCGAAGAAAGTATTGATGGTATGTAGTTCTGAAATGTCGATTAGCTCGTGTTGTAATTAAACTTTAATGAACTTGTATGTCTCTTTAGTTTGGACAGTCGTTCAACTTATATGTAATCGATGCTATTTATTAGTAGGACCATGAACCGTGCTATTAATGTGTTGCTTTTCTCTTCCGATCCTTTTGTTGCATACTTATATATTATCTGTGAATTGCTACTAACGTTTTGTTTGTCTAGTGCATAGAGATGCCGTCGTATGTCGTGTACAAGGGTAGGGTTCCCGGAGTCTATGACGACTGGGAGGAGTGTCGGAGACAAGTTCACCGTTTCAGCGGTAACAGTTACAAAGGGTACACCACTAGGGCGGAGGCGGAAGCTAGATACGAGCGCTATCTAGAGGGAGAGAGGAGGGAGCGGAGGAGGAACCGGATGAAGACTAGTTTCATCGCGATGATGCTCATCGTGACCGCAGCTCTCTTCTATGTGATGGTAGTTTAGATGATATCAACTTTGTAATGTGACGACAAACTCGCTACTCGGTCTCGAGACCTAAACTTGTCTAATATTTGAACTTTGTTCGCTATTTCGAATTCGGAGACTAATGTGATGAATTGTATTATGTGCTGTTTATATTCTGTGATGTATTGTATTTTGTAACCTGTGCAAATACCAGAAATGCAAAAAAAATTCCTAGAATTAATAGTAGTGGCGCACCATATTGCACATTAGTGGCGCACCCAGTTAAATAACAGTGGCGCACCCATATGTATATCAGTTGCGCATCAGTAGGGACCCCTGCTGCAATACCAGTGGCGCACCATCTTGCACATTAGTGGCGCACCCAGTTAAATAACAGTGGCGCACCCATATGAATATCAGTGGCGCATCAGTAGGGACCCCTGCTGCAATACCAGTGGCGCACTAGGTGGCATACCAATGGCGCACCAGTGGTGCGCCACTGTTATTTGGATTAACAGTAGCGCATCAGAGGTGCGCCATTAGTATTCCTTATTAGTGGCGTGGTATTAGTGGCCCACCCATGGTGCGCCACTAATGGCAATATTGGGTGCGCCACTAATAGCCTTTTTTCTACTAGTGCCCCATGGTTTGCTATGATTGGTTTAATTTGCTTGTGGTTCTGTTGTTGTCCTTTGGTGCCCATCATATGAGCACACGCATGTGTCACACCATAGGGTTAGTTGTATGTTGATAGGACTACGTATTGGAGGGCAAGAGTGACATAAGCTTCAACCTAGCGTAGAAATTGATGCATACGGGATTGAAGGGGGACCAATATATCTTAATGCTATGGTTTGGTTTTACCTTAATGAACGTTAGTAGTTGCGGATGCTTGCTAATAGTTCCAATCATAAGTGCATAGAATTCCAAGTCAGGGATGACATGTTAGCAGTGGCCTCTCCCGCATAAAACTTGCTATCGGTCTAGTAACATAGTCAGTTTCTTAGGGACAATTTCGCAACTCCTACCACCACTTTTCCATACTCGCTATACTAACTTTATTGCTTCTTTATCTAAACAGCCCCTAGTTTATATTTACGTGCTCTTTATATTCTTGCAAACCTATCTCGTTACACCTACAAAGTACTTCTAGTTTTATACTTGTTCTAGGTAAAGTAAACGTCAATCGTGCGTAGAGTTGTATCGGTGGTCGATAGAACTTGAGGGAATATTTGTTCTACCGTTAGCTCCTCATTGAATTCGACACTCTAACTTATTGAAAGAGTCTACAATTGATCCCCTACACTTGTGGGTTATCAAGACCTTTTTCTGGCAGCATTGCCGGGGAGCAATACCGTGGGGTGAATATTTTCGTGTGTGCTTGTTTGATTTACCACTAAGTAGATTTTATTTGCTGTTCTAAGTTGTTTTTTTACCTTTATTTATGGGTAGGAAACGCAAAATACCAAACAAATTAGTGGTACCTGCTGAACCAATTGTTGAAGAACCACTCAAAATCTATCACACTCCTGAAGCTTTTTACTTAGATCATCTTCGATCCCTATGTGCTTGTGCTGAAACCCCAACTAGATTAGTTGAGGGCAAATCTTTAGATGAGCATGCTTGTTATGTGCAACACCGCTTATCTCAAGAAGGGAAACTTTTACTGGATCAAATTCACTGTTTGCAATGATATGCTTGATTTATGTGAAATATATGATTTTACATGTTATTCTGAAGACCCTAAGAAACACCTTCCCTACCAATGTGAGTTTAGTGATAATGGAATTGTATCTTCGTATGCGAAGGGTCTTTATAGTTACTATGATGTTCTACAAATTGAAGAATTTGTTTCTTTTAATGGTGCTTATGAAATTGCTTCTTTGATTGAAAAGTATGATGCTACTCTTTACAAATCTGAAATGTTTGCCATATTTAAATATTTTTATGATAATTATGCTTCTAATGCCTATGTTAAACCCTATATTGAGGACTCCTCCGCTGTCCAAGAAGAAACTAATATTTTGAAGGAGTCTATGGAAGAAGAAATTAATGACATTGTGACCTCATTGGATGGAAAAGATGAGTAGAGCGAGGAACAAAAGGAGGAAGAGTGGATTGATCACCCGTGCCCACCTTTTAATGAAAGTAACTCTTTATCTCATACATTGTTTAATTTCCCTTCGTGCTTACCGAAGGATGAATGCTATGATGATTGTTATGATCCCGTTGATTCTTTTGAAATATCCCTTTATGATGATGCTTGCTATGCTTGTGGCCAAGATACCAATATGAATTATGCTTATGGAGATGAACTTGCCATAGTTCCTTACGTTAAACATGAGATAGTTGCCATTTCACCCACACATGATAGTCCTATTCTCTTTTTGAATTCTCCAAACTACACTATATCGGAGAAGTTTGCACTTATTAAGGATTATATTGATGCGTTGCGTTTAACTACTACACATGATGATTTTAATAGATATAATATGCATGTGCTTTCTTCTCCTACTTGCAGTTATTATGAGAGAGGAACTACATCTCTGTCTCTCTATGTTTCCAACACAATAAAATTGCAAGAAACTGCTTATACTATGCATTGGCCTTTACTTGGTGTGCATGAATTGTTCCTGGATGACATGCCGATACATAGGAAGAGAGTTAGACTTCGTTGTTGCATGATACATGCTACTTTGTGCTCACTACTAAATTACTAATCATTGTTAATTAAAATTGGCTTTGATATACCTTGGGATCCAGGTGCATCCATTGCTTGAGCACTATATGCCTAGCTTAATGGCTTTAAAGAAAGCGCTGCCAGAGAGACAACCCGGAAGTTTTAGAGAGTCATTTATTTCTGTTGTGTGCTTTTATAAAGTTTAAAAAAAAAGAGGGGAACCTAAAACTTTTTAAAAAAGAAAAGTGAAAGTAAGAAGGACGAGCACTGTTGAAATGGGGGAGCTCCTTGAACTTTGTTCATGCCCATGGAAACTTTGCAAATCATGAATCATAGAAACTTTTCAACAAAAATAATTATTCCCTTGTACAATTCCATTGTATTATAAAAATAATGTGCCAAGAGTTTCCTTTAGGATGATTAAACTGCTTGTTGGTTTGTGCGGTGCAAAAAATAGAAACTTTGGATATAGTGCACGATTTTACATTTTTTACTGGAACGTCGAAAGGATCTGAAACTTTTTGAAAAGTCTTGCTATATAAATTTTTCATTTTTCCTAATTGTTCCATCATTTTTATGGTTACAGAAGTATGGTTAATGTTCAGATTACTACAGACTGACTTGTTTTCACATATTGCTGTTATAGCTTCATTATTTGCATATGTTTGAATTCTTGTTGAAGCCTCCTTGACTTGGGGCCATAGGATTTTGATACCATACAGCGGCTAATGTTTGGTCATCATTATACAATAATGTTAGAGCAGTACATGATGGGATTTCATTGATCATATGCACTAACCCCGCCACTAAAAGTTTGGTTAAGTTTTGTGTGGATGAAGTGTTCGAAGATCGAGGAGGTCTCGATGTGAGAAGAAGGAGGAGAGGCAAGAGGTCAAGCTTGGGGATTCCCAAGGCACCCCAAGTAAATATTCAAGGAGACTCAAGCGTCTAAGCTTGGGGATGCCCCGGAAGGCATCCCATGTTTCTTCAACAAGTATCGGTATGTTTTCTGATTCGTTTCATTCACATGATATGCGTAAACTCTTGGAGCATCGTGCGCTTTTTCTTTTTCTTTTAATAAATGAACCATGCTGGTATGAGATAGTCCTTGGTTGATTTATAGAATGCTCTTCGCACTTCACTCATATCTTTTGAGTATGGCTTTATAGAATGCTTTATGTGCTTCACTTATATCATTTGAAGTTTGGATTGCTTGTTTCTCCTCACAAAGAAAACCGCCATTTGTAGAATGCTCTTTTGCATCACATATATTTGTTAGAGCGAGGGAATATCTTTTGTAGAAATAATTAAAACTCTCTTGCTTCACTTATATCTATTTAGAGACTTGACAAGAATTGGTCATTCACATGGTTAGTCATAAAATCCTACATAAACTTGTAGATCGCTGAATATGATATGTTTGATTCCTTGCAATAGTTTTGCAATATAGGGATGATAATATGTGGGAGGTACAAGTGAATGATTGTGGTTTAGTTAGATTATTTGTGTTAAGGTTTGCGATTCCCGAAGCATGCACGTATGGTCTCCTAACTATGTAACCAAATTGGCGTGTATTGTATTTTGATTGTTTATCTTTGCGTGAAGGTCGGGGGCGCGCGATGGTTAACTCCTACCAACCTCCCCCCTAGGAGCGTGCGTCGTAGTATTTTGCTTCGAGGGCTAATAGATTTTTCGCAATAAGTATGTGAGTTTTTATGACTAATGTTCAGTCCATGGATTATACGCACTCTCACCCTTCCACCTTGTTAGCCACTCTAGTACCACGCAATTTTCGCCGATGAATCAAACCACTTTATACCCTTCCTCAAAACAGCCACCATACCTACCTATTATGGCATTTCCATAGCCATTCCGATATATATTGCCATGTAACTCCACAGTCCCATTTGCTATGACATGCACCATCATTGTCATATTGCTTTGCATGATCGTAAGACAGCTAGCATGATGTTTTCACGGCTGGTCCATTTTTTGATGTCATTGCTACGCTAAATCATTGCACATCCCGGTACACCACCGGAGGCATTCATATAGAGTCATATTTCTGTTCTAGTATCGAGTTATAATATCGAGTTGTAAGTAAATAGAAGTGTGATGATCATCATTATTAGAGCATTGTCCCTTCAAAAAAAAGAAAAAAAGAAAAAGAAAAAGAAAGGCCAAAAAAGGCCAAATAAAAAAGGAGAAAGACCAAATAAAAAAACGAAGGCCCAAAAAAGAAAAAAGAAGAAAAAAAAAGAAAAAGAAAAAGAAAAAAAGGGGACAATGCTATTATCTTTTTTCTACACTTGTGCTTCAAAGTAGCACCATGATCTTCATGATAGAGAGTCTCCTGTGTTGTCACCTCCATATACTAGTGGGAATTTTCATTATAGAACTTGGATTGTATATTGCAACGATGGGCTTCCTCAAATTGCCCTAGGTCTTCATGAGCAAGCAAGTTGATGCACACCCACTAGTTTTCCTTTGAGTTGTCATACACTTACAACTCTAGTGCATCCGTTGCATGGCAATCCCTACTCACTCACATTGATATCTATTGATGGGCATCTCCATAGCCCATTGATACACCTAGTCGATGTGAGACTTTCTCCCTACTTTTGTCTACTACCACCTTCTATTCCACCCATAGTGCTATGTCCATGGCTCATGCTCATGTATTGCGTGAGGAGTTGAAAAGGTTCGAAAAAGTAAATTATGAAAACAATTGCTTGGCTGACACCGGGTTGGGCATGAGGGGTACCTTGTGTTAACAAAAGGGAGCATAAAAGGCTATATGATTTTGTAGGGATAACGTTCTTTAGCATTGATATTTTGAAAGACTTGATTGTTTGTTGGGATGCCCGAGTATTAAATTCTTTTATGTCAAATGATAGACTATTTCTTTGAATCACTCGTGTCTTAATATTCATGTCATGATTAGATTACATGATCAAGATTATGCTAGGTAGCATTCTACATCAAAAATTACCTTTTTATCATTTACCTACTCGAGGACGAGCACGAAATAAGCTTGGGGATGCTGATACATCTCCGTCGTATCTATAAATTTTGATTGTTCCATGCCAATATTCTACAACTTTCATATACTTTTGGCAACTTTTTATACTATTTTTGGGACTAATATATTGATCCAGCACCCAGTGCCAGTTCCTGTTTGTTGCATGTTTTTTGTTTCGCAAAATATCCGTATCAAACGGAGTCCAAACAGGATAAAAACTGACGGAGATTTTTGTTGGAATATATGTGAATTTTGGGAAGTGGAATCAACGTGAGACGATGCCCGAGTGGCCCACGAGGGTGAGGGGCGCGCCTAGTGGGCAAACGGACCCTGGGCCCTCGTGGACACCCCGTAAGTCGGATGGTGCCCTTATTTTTCCGCAAGAAAGCTAATATCCAGATAAAAATCGTGTACAATATTCAGCCCAATCTAATTTACGGATATCCGGGAATTTAAGAAATGGTGGAAGGCCAAAATTTGAGAACGCAAAAACGGAGAGAGATAGAGAGACAGATCCAATCTCGGAGGGGCTCTCGCCCCTCCACCGCCATGGAGGCCATGGACCAGAGGGGAAACCCTTCTCCCATCTAGGGAGAAGGTCAAGGAAGAAGAAGAAGGAGGGGGCTCTCCCCCCCTCGCTTCTGGTGGCGTCGGAGTGCCGCCGGGGCCATCATCATGTGACGGCGATCTACACCAACACCTCCGTCATCTTCACCAACATCTCCATCACCTTCCCCCATCTATCTACAGCGGTCCACTCTCCCACTACCCGCTATACCCTCTACTTGAACATGGTGCTTTATGCTTCATATTATTATCCAATGATGTGTTGCCATCCTATGATGTCTGAGTAGATTTTCGTTGTCCTATCGGTGATTGGTGAATTGCTATGATTGGTTTAATTTGATTGTTGTTCTGCTGCTGTCCTTTGGTGCCCATCATATGAGCGCGTGCATGGATCACACCATAGGGTTAGTTGTATGTTGATAGGACTACGTATTGGAAGGCAAGATTGACAGAAGCTTCAACCTAGCATAGAAATTGATGCATACGGGATTGAAGGGGGGCAAATATATCTAAATGCTATGGTTGGGTTTTACCTTAATGAACGTTAGTAGTTGCGGATACTTGCTAATAGTTCCAATCATAAGTGCATAGAATTCCAAGTCAGGGATGACATGTTAGCAGTGGCCTCTCCCGCATAAAACTTGCTATCGGTCTAGTAACGTAGTCTATTGCTTAGGGACAATTTCACAACTCCTACCAAAACTTTTCCACACTCGCTATACTAACTTTATTGCTTCTTTATCTAAACAGCCCCTAATTTATATTTACGTGCTCTTTATATTCTTGCAAACCTATCCTGTTACACCTACAAAGTACTTCTAGTTTTATACTTGTTCTAGGTAAAGTAAACGTCAAGCGTGCGTAGAGTTGTATCGCTGGTCGATAGAACTTGAGGGAGTATTTGTTCTACCTTTAGCTCCTCGTTGGGTTTGACACTCTTACTTATCGAAAGAAGCTACAACTGATCCCCTACACTTGTGGGTTATCACTCATGCACTTGCACCCATGCTGATGTGCTCTTATAGAGGTGGTGTTAGTTGTCCAAAGGGCACAATGAGTTGAACTACAGACCACCTTCAAGGGGGACTTGCTGGTAGTAGAGTGTTGTGCGCGATTGCACGCGTACTCGGCAATGGGTAAGAATTCCTCGCACTCCTTGCTGTTCTTCTTGATCAACACTCGGAGGGGAGTAGATAGTGTCGGATCTCGGGTTCCGGCAAAACAATTAAGGTTCGAACTCTGGGGTGCGCACGAAGATCTCTCCTTACGCCCTAGCTCGTCTACTGACCGGTCCCTAAGCCTAGCTCATCAGATCCGAAGAACAAGAGACACAAGGTTAATACTAGTTCGGGCCACCGTTGTGGTGTAATACCCTAATCCAGTGTCGTGTGGTGGATTGCCTTGTAGGCTGATGAAGAACTAGTGCATGGATGAACTGCCTCCTGAGGAGAGGGGTTCTTGTGATCGCGTGAGCTTGTGGTGTGTGGACTTCTATCTGTTCAGCTCAAGATGAGATGATCCAAATGGTGGTGGCTAGTCCTATTTATAGTGGCCCGCGTCCTCTTCCCAAATATTGAGCAGGAAGGGATCCCACAATGGCGAAATTTGAATGGGGACAGCTAGTACAAGCTATCCTGACAAAAGGTGGTCTTTGCCTACCAAAGGCTCTGGTGGTGACGCCGCCGTGGGCTCCGTGGTGACCTCCGTTCTGCTGTCCTGCTGTCACATCCCTAGTTAGCACTTGCATTAGGACTAGCTAGAGTGTGCATCATGTTTACTTATCAAAGAAACTTGAAATGGGAATGACAGAAACCCCAGCACCCCTCTTCTAACAACTAGGGTTTGATAAAATCTTTTCCAATGTACCCAAAATGCCCTTCAAAAATGTTCATCATTTCTGCCTTGGTCCTAAACCTGTGCCAAAAATGGTGCACAATTTTCTAGGACATCTAAGGTCTTTGGATTAAGTCATATGGTATTTGTATTTGGGCATTTAAATGCTATAAAATATTTTAAATGCTCAAATAATCATAACTAAAATGTTTACTGTTGGATTTATTCTAAACAGTAGCCATGCATGGTTTCATTATTTTTGAAAATACTCTGGCATTTTTAATAAAGCCAAAACAAATGTCAAAATTAGAAAAATAGCAACAGAATAGAAAAGAGAAGAGAGAGAGAGAGAGAGAACTCACCTTGAGCCCAGCAGTGTTGCAGGCCGGCCCAACCCACCCAGCGCAGCTCCAGTCGCCTTCCACCTCGTGCCAGTAGGCAGCGCGCGTGGCCACCGCGCGCCGGCACGCGCCCGGCCACCTCCCGCCTGCTTGCCTGCGTCCCCGACGCCCTGGACGCCTCCATGCATCGCCACGCAGCCGCCCCGACCCCTCTCTCACTCCCCCTCGTCCTCATCTCCTTCTCCTGGCTCTCTCCCCCTCACCACCGAACCCGCCCGTCGCCGCCGCTCGCCGTTGCCGCACTCAGAGCCTCCCCCTCGTCCCGTGACTGTGTCCAGAAGGATCGCCGTGACGCCCTCTTCCTCCTCGCTGAGCCACGCTTCGCCGGAAGCTCTGCGTCGCCTTCACGCCGTCGTCCCCATCCTCGGATCGCCAGAGCTCCTCGCTGTCGATTAGGGAGCTACAGAGCGTCCCCGACCTCTCCCTCGAGCTCGCTAGCCCCGCTGTGAGCCCCTACACCGAATCCCTCCCTCCTCTGCTTTGTTCGCGTCGCGTAGCTGCCGCTTCGCTGATCACCGCAACCCGCCGCCGCCCGTGCTTACCGCCGGCGATGCTCCGGTGACCATTTGGTATTGGACGCACGCCCAACTTGCTCGCCGCAGCACGTAGATGGATTAGATGCCGCGCACATATCGCCTAGGCCACCGCAGCCGCGTTTCCACACACGCCCGAACGCCGGCCGCCGCTGCTGAGCTCGTAGCCGTCGCCTCCGGCCACAACAGGCCCGGCTGCTACCACCTTTCGACGCGCGCCGGCGAGGGCACTCCAACGCGCCCAACCGCGGCTTGAACCATGCCCTGTAGGCGATTCCCGAAGCTCGCCGCCGTGTTTGGCCTAGCCGGCGTCACATCGCCGGCGAGTTTGACTTGTTTGACCGGGGGGTTGACCACCCCTGGGTCACTGACGTGTGGGCCCACCCCACCCCCCTAATTAGCTAGTTTAGTTAAGTAAAGTGCTAATTAAAACAGTTAGTTAGGTTAGTCACTGACATGTGGGCCCAGACCCCACTGACAGTTAGTTAGTTCCTAGCTTAGCACTAATTAACTCTGCTAATTAGTTATGACACTGACATGCCGGGCCCACATGTCATGTTTGACTTGGACCAGCTCTTGTTGACCTGCTGACATCAGCATGAGGTCATGCTGATGCAGTAAAGTGTTTCTGGAATTTAAAATAGATCTTAAATGATTTATGAATTTCAGAAAATACTCAAAACTGCTAAAAATTATATAAAATCAACCGTAGCTCAGATGGAAATAATTTATATATGAAAAATGATCAGAAAAATCCAATCTTTCCAATGGCACTGGTTTCATGCATGTTTGAGCAAGTTAATCTTGTTGTATACTCTAAAACATGATAATGCACTTAATTAAATAATAGCTTGAGTTCCAATTTGAATCTTTGATTCAAATAGAGTCAAACCCTTCTGGTTATAGTTGCATTAACCCAAAACACATGCATCTTGCCATGTCATGAGCATGCATCATATTGTTGCATTTGTTTGTCTATTGATTGGATCACCGGTATTCTCCGTGTTAGGTCCTGCTCTCGAGGATACTTCTGCGTATCCAGCTGAAGAGCAGTACCCGACAACTACTCTGTCAGGCAAGCAATCATTCATCATTCCGATACAAACCCAATCTTCTCGCTCCTGCTCTCTTTTACTGCATTAAGGCAACAGCGTGTGAACCGCTACTTGCTGCGGTAGTTGAACCCTATTCCCTTGCATGACCTGTCATTGCCACAATAAATAGTTGAAACCCACTAGCATGTGTAGGAGTTGATTGAGCCATGTGATGTGTGATCCACCATGCTATTTGTTTATGTTGCCTGCTATGCTTAGAGTTGTGTCAGGTCTGGTTCATCTGGGTGATGGATTAGAGTGAAATGATCATACCGACAAAGATAAGGAAGTGTGGAATATGCTTGGTATGGATGAAAGGCCATGTAGGAGTACATGGTGGGTTGGTTCATTGGAGTCATCCATAGGACCCGAGATCTGTATGTGTGGTTCAAGTTTCAGCTACCACCACACATTGGGATCCTTGATTGACCCTCCCGGCTTATTAATTACCCTCGGTCTCTGTCCAGGAGTTGCAACTAGTTTCTGGTGTTTATAGTTTACTGGAGGTCGTGCACAACGCTGACCCTCGGGGTGGGTTGTGATGCGACAGGTACGTGGCACGGTGTATCGGTTGCCCGTTTGGTGACTCGGGAATCCTGTACACATCGTTTGGGGCCGTGAGCGACACCCCGGCCGGATCTCCCCACGGATGGAACCCAAATAGGCGATAAACCTGGACGAGAGACTTGTGTAGTTAGTCAGGTCGTGGCCGATACCCTCGTTGGGCTTCCGCTTGAAGGTTGCCGAGTACATGTCGAGTAAACGGAGATAAGTGGTGGAAGCGTGTGTGAAGAAGTACAACCCTGCAGGGTTATCAATCTATTCGAATAGCCGTTGTTCGCGGTACGAACTACTTGATTACTCTTATAGTTCATAAACAAGTTGATGGATACTACTAAAAGCCTCAAGACAAGTGTGAGTGCCGTGGGTGGCCCTTCCGTAGGATGACGGAAGAGGATCCCCGGTGGTGTATTGTTGTGGTGAGTAGAGGACTCGTGTACGTAGTAATATATTGCAATCTGTTGAGAGTTGTAGAATAGGTTAGCCAAGAGTCAAAGCTGGCTTTCTGCTATTAGCTCCACTACCCCTGTTGATAATGTTGCATGTATGATAGATTCTGTTGTAAGACTTGCCGAGTACCTTTGTACTCATGTTTGCTTAATAACTGTTGCAGAGGAGAACCCTGCCCCTTCTGATGGGTTCTACATAGACGTTGACGTCGACGAGTAGCTTGTCACCCAGACGGAGATCTGGAGCTTGTGAAGGGCCTTGTAGATAGTCAGGCTACACCAAGCCTGCTTTATTTTCTAAGCCGTCTGTACTCAGACATGTAGCTTCCGCTTGTGCTTGTATGACTGTATGACTTGAGTGTTGGGTCATGTGACCCCTGCCTGTATGGATATGTTATGTATGGCTCTTGGAGCCTCTTAAATAAAGTACCTTGAGTCATAGAGTTCTGTTGTGATGCAATGTTGTATTTGCACATACTGAGCATATTGTGTGTATGATTGAAATGCTTGGTATGTGTGGGATCCGAAACCTAGTTGTTTTCCTTTGGTAGCCTATCTTACAGGGAAATGCCTCCTAGTGTTTCCAATGAGCCTTGGTAGCTTGCTACTGCTCGGAACACGTAGGCTGGCCGGCATGTGTCCTTCTTAGTTCCTGTGTCTGTCCCTTAGGGGAAATGTCACGCGTTGTTCCTGTAAGTCCATGTAGCTTGCTACGACTTGGGTTCATACGTTGATGACCGACACGTTCATTGCTGGGTCATGGATGCCTGTCTCTCTAATTTAGTGCCACTTTTGGTTTATAACTAGTCATGTCGGCCCGGGTTCTCTGTCATAGGGATGCTAGCGACACTATCATTACGTGTGCCAAAATGCGCAAACGGTCCCAGGCCAGGTAAGGTGGCACCCGTGGGGTTACCGTGCGTGAGGCCGCAAAGTGATATGACGTGTTACAGCTAGATCTGTGTGACTCAGGGTCGGGGTCCTGACACCTGCGGGTCTTGGTCTTGTTGCATCGATATGGAAACCTTTGCCTGATGCCTCGGGACTCCTCGCTTGCACCAACTTCTTTATCACCAAAGAGGAAACTGGCACTCTGCGCCCACTAGCGCCCGCCTGGCCTTGATCGTCACTGCTCACATCATGAGGACATCGCGAGGTGTCCCTCTCCTTGATATCTCCGACCCTCATGAGCCGGCCTAGTGAGGCCACCCGAGGTTATGTCTTGCATCGTCCGCATCGCGAAGCTTGGCCCCTCAGGATGGTCTTGAGTGGTTGCTGAAGATGTTGTGCTGTACTAGGCCGCCTGGTGAGCCACGCCCTGGGCCGCAGGCAGGCAAGTCAGGGTACCCCCGTTCCCAGAACGCCGATAGTAGCTACCGGGCCCAAGGTGCGGTCGGGCATGGCTTCACTGCGAAGCCAAGGGTCAAGTGCGGAGTGCCGCGGGCCCCAAAAGCCTGCGGCCTTGACTGACTCGTGGCGATTGATGGGAAGTGGGCGTCAGCCCTCCCACGCCGCCTCTGCAACTACACGGCTAACAAAAGGCAAGTGCGTGCGGATGTGCCATCATTGCTAGCCCTTGCCTTGCTCTAGACCCCCTTTCTTGTTTCTCTCCTCCGCAAGGCTCCAGATCTTCGCCGTCTCACTTCCAAGCATGCACTGATGGTGCCCGGCAAGTCGAAGGCCATCGCTCCGCCTGCCTGGTACGAGCCGGCCTTGAGGGCGCCCACTGTCTCAGAGACGAACCATACTTCCTTGCTCTTGATGACGGCGGAGGACACCAATGAGAAGGGGAAAACCGCGGTCCGAGCCGCCTCCGCCGTGTCGGAGGACCCCAAAAGTACCTTCTATCCCTTCTTTATGAGCAGTACTGTTGCGGGGCTCGTCCCTCCTTTCTCCAACTTCTCTTTTGCCGTCCTTAGCCACTATAAGCTTCGTGCCCTTCATCTTCATCCCAACTCCGCCCTTCTTCTGTCCATCTTCACCTTCTACTACGAGGCATACGCGGGGGTGATGCCGTCCGTGGCGCTGCTTCGCCACTTCTTTTACCTCCGGATCAAGGAGGGCCATTGCTCGGGGTGCGCCCACCTTGTTGCGGCCAACGGGACCAATGCGATCTCGAGAGCCGGGAAGAAGGCCGAGAACTTCAGGAACAAGTGGGTCTTCATGGACGCCAAGTGCGCCCATCCTCAACTGGTGCTGCCTTCGGCGGTGCCCGAGTCGAGCGATAGGTGGCTCAGCGCGAAGCTCACTGATCCTCGGGGCAGAGAAGGTGTTGGAGAAGATGAATTCGGACCTGAAGCCTGATGACCCCGGGGCAGCAAAGCTGATGGAGGCCATGATTGTCAACGAATTCATTACATGCCACGTGGCTCCACTTCAGGCTCGGTCACGCCCCTTGTCGATGCCCTGTCGACCGAGCAGCTTGGGGCAGATCTCTGTCTCCTGGTTGGGGTCGACCTGTGATATCCACCTGCTTCCCATGTCCCCTTGTATCGCCGCCAGGACGGGGCGATGGTGGTGGCCTCCATGCCCACCTTTGACGCACGCGGGATCGTGCCTCTGGCACCCCCTGAAGCTCAAGTGGCAGTCGCATCGGTGGAGGTGTCTTCGGGCGACTCCAGCGATAAAGACGACTCGGAGGCAACTGTGGAGGGGACTGGAGAGTCCTCCCCTCCATGTAAGGCTGACCTCCTTAACGCCTTGCCTGACGATGACGGAGACGACGACCACCTGGTGGAGGAGGTGCCACCCCCGGCTGGAGCTGTCACGAGGTCCAAGCACACACCCTCGAAGAAGCCGCCAGCTGGGGTCCCGACGAAGAGCCAGTCGACGCTGATCCCCGAGGAAGCGCGTCAGCCTCGGCACCGCCTCGCGCTGTTGCTGTGCTGGCCGCTACGGCCCGCCTGTCATGGGGGCCTGCGTTCCAGCGGTGCAGGCTGCGGGGCCCTTGGGCTCAATGGTTCTGAAGAGGCTTCGGGGTTTTGTCACAGTGGACTAGTAAGTACCATGGCCTGAATTTGTTTTCATTCTCGATTCCGTTGTTGATTCACAACATCTTGCCCTGCGTTTCTAGGTCAGCGCTGTCGACGAAGAAGACGAAGGGAGAGGTGACAGCACCGGAGGTCCAGCGGCCCGGCTCGGCCTTGTCCCCCCTAGCGTAGATAGGTGGTGGAGGAGCCTCTACTTTTGCTGCACGGTTGCCACCACAAGGCCCAGGGGACCTACCTCAGGTGGGGGTCACGGCCTTGGTCGAGCAGGCTTGGAGGGGCCCTGTCTCTGGCTGTGCTGCCGGTGTTGTCAGGGCTCAGGAGGTCTTGGCTGCGCCACAGTCCCCTACAGTGATCATGCCGCCAGCTCGCGGCCCTCCGGCTTCACCCGACGCCCTGAAGGATGACCTTCAAGGTGCCGATCATCGCCTGGAGGCTGTGCATCTAGAGCTGGTTTCGGTTGGCTGAGCTCCAACGCATCTGTCTGGGAGGTGCTGAGCTAGGTCGTGGCGGCCGCCGAAGAGGACAAGCGGGCCACCGACCAGGCCGTAGCTGTTCGCGAGGCGGCGCTAAAGGACGCTCGGACTGCCCAGGAGCGCCGCCAGTCGGTGGAGACCGAGCTGCAAGACTTGCGTGGCAAGTGCAAGGCGAACGAGGAGAGGATGAAGGCCTGAGAAGATGCCGTAGCCAGTCGCGACGCCGAGCTGGAGCGGCTGGCGAAGGAGCTGTGTGCGGAGCGTAGTCGCTTGGACGAGCTAAAGCGGGCAAAGGAAGCACAGGAGGCCCAGCTGGAAACCAAAGCGAAGGTTCTAGCTGAATATCGTGCGGCCTTCAAGTCCCTCGAGGAGTGGTCCCGCGAGGCGCTGAGGGTGCTCTACGAGAAGAGCTTGGAGAAACCACTTGTTATGGATGATGAAGGCCCCGCCCAGCTGCTTACTTATCTTGTCTTGGCGCTTGAGGATGTCGTCCGCGAGATCAGTCCCCAGGCAGAGGAGGAAGCTCGCGTGCTTTCTTCTTCCGCCTTGACGTGCGTCCTTAGCCACCTGCACCTTCGTGACCCCAACGCCGACCTCGGGGTACTGCGCGAGACCTTGGAGGCAGAGCGCTACGAGGCCGCCGCTGAAGCCGTGAAGGACCATGTGGAGGCCTTGCTTAAGAAGTTCCTCATCGTCAACTCTCCTCCTCCAGGCGATGGCGCTACTGATCATGCGGCCAATACCAACTCCTCAGGGCGCGGCGATGCCGCTGGCGAGTAGGTGCTTCCTGGCGATAGCGCCCTGGGCTGAGGGAAGGGACTGCTGGTGACTGGCGGCGCTCCTCCTTATCTTCGTTCTCTGCGATATGTACGAGCCTCGTGGAGGCGTTAAAACTTTTGTTTGATGTTTGAAGAACAATTTGGCTTGTAATACTTGCTAGATATTCGTGTTTCCCTTCCTATTTATCGTTCTACGTCGGCAGAGCCTGGCCCCGCGCATACCTCAGCCGCTACTGGCTTGTCCACATCACCGGGCCAAGGCCAGGGAGTGAGGGGCTAAGTGGCCAGTTAGGCTCCTGAGTCGCGATGCTCAGGAGTCCCCCTTGATGTGCAAACGGTCCCTTGGTAGGAAGCGCTAGGCAGGGCTTTGGTGTTCTGCATCCGCAGGGCCAGGCCCCGCGCGTACCTCAGCCGCCGCTGGCCTTGACCGAAAACCATGACAAGAACAGGGAGTGAGGGGCTATGGGACTAGTTAGGCCCTTGGGTCGCGATGCCCAAGGGTCCCCCTTGACGTACGAACACCCCTGAGGGAAGGGAATGCTGGACTCACGCCTTGATGTTCTGCGTCGGCAGGGCCCGGCCCCGCGCGTACCTCAGCCGCCGCTGGCCTTGACCGGAAACCAGGACATGACTCGGGAGTGAGGGGCTACGGGACCAGTTAGGCCCTTCGGTCGCAATGCCCAAGGGTCCCCCTTGACGTACGAAAAGACCTCATACCTGAACTCGCCAGGCTTGTGCTCGGGAGGGTTGCGCGTCGACCAGGCCCGGGGGACCTGGTGGGGGCGTAAGCCAGGCGTGACCTGAGCGCAGCCCCCGTGCCTAGCCCCTTTGCACTACCCTCCTGAGGGGAGCACATCGCGGTGGGGCTGGTCACTGAGCGGAGTGGCTCCCTGAGGTTAATGCGTCCGTTAGGCCACCCCCAGTTGTTTATCACCGGCGCGGAGCATGGCACTACCGTCCTTTCACGGGCATAGCCGCTCCTTGACCGTGCCGTCTGCCAACGCGGAGCATGGTGCTTCCACTAGACCGTGCGAGGGGACTCCCTACTGCGGAGAGCCCCATGGCGTATATAGCCCCACCTGGATGCGTGGCTGGCACGTTGGGGCTACACGAGATGTATCTGGGCACCCGTGAGCCAGCGCGGGACTCACGAGGCCCTACCTCAAGGCAGGTTGCGCCTGGTCTTGAATGAGAGCGCTTGAGGTGACCCTGCAATATGGTTAGGCAACCTGAGCCGGGTGAATCCCCCGAGACCACAATATGAGACGGTCGGACACCAACGACCCCAGGAAGTGACGGGAACGGGGCCGGCTCGCCGGACAGAGCTCAGCAGTTGGATTTGTCGACGCTGTAGGGACGGACCCGAGCACAGACGTCGTGCCTAGTCTTCTCATGTGGACGTCCTAAGAAAAGACAATCGGCACGCAGCTTTCGCAGCGGCGGGCCACAGTATCATGCGCTCTAACTCACCTGCTAGCATCCGGCGAGCGTGGGCGAGGCACCAAGGGCCATGGGAGGTGACATACACAGGGCTGGCCCGCGAGCCAGAGCTCAGCCAGTTGGACTTGGCGACGCTCTAGGGACGGACCCGAGCACAGACACCGTGCCCGCCCACGATCACAAGTGTTGCGAGGGCGCTAGGTGTTCATGGTGTAGGAGTGACAGCCAGATAGATGACTGATTCAAATGCAGCTGACAGAAACGTTAACGCTAGCTTGGGTAAAATGCAAGGGATATACATGCCACAAGGATGGACCTGTGCGGCTTGGTGATACGTCCAAAACGTATCTATAATTTCTTCTTGCTCCATGCCTCTTTTGTGTGATATTGCTATGATATTTATGCACTTCCATACACTTTTGATCATATTTGGACTAACCTATTAACTCAGTGCACCGCAGTGCCAGTTCTTGTTTTCTGCTGTTTTTCTATTTTAGGTTTCCCCCATATTAAAAGTGCCCTAAAAATTCCGGGAAAAATACAGGAAAAATCAGCGTATCGGGAGCTTCAAGAAAAACCAAAGCAGGGCCAGAGGGGAGCCTGGGGTGGCCCAGGCGGCCACCCGGCGCGGCCCCACACCTGGCCGCGCCAGGGGGGCGCCTTGGGCCCCACCTCCGCCTCTGGTGACCCCCTTTTGCATATATATTGCTCGCATCCCGAAACCCTCGAGGACGGAACCCTTTTTCGCGATCTCGTCTCTGTTCCGCCGCCGCTGTGCTTCCAAGATCGGGAGCACCAGGAGAACTATTCCCGGCACCCTGCCGGAGGGGAGAACCACCACCGGGAGCTTCTCCACCACCATGGACGCTTCCCGGATGAGTTGTGAGTAGTCCCCCTTGGACCATGGGTCCATGACCAGTAGCTATGTGATGTTCTCCTCCCCTCTTTGTTCTTCATGGATTAGACCTCGTGAGCTGCCCTACATGATCGAGGCACATATGTAATCTTTATGCTGTTGCTCTGCTGAGTTTGCTGGGATCCAATGGATTATGAGATTATGTTCAGATTATGTGTGAGTAATATATTTGATTCACCTCTTTTATATTTATGTTCTTGAGTAATTCTTGCATGATCTCTGTTGCTGTTTATTGCTTTGGCCGAGTAGTAGGTAGTAACTCCAAGAGGGAACATTATGCTTGATTGTGGGTTCATGCCCCTCGATGACTAGCTTGAGTGACAGAAACATGAGTCTAGAAGATGTGTTGTTGCCACAAGGGGGAAAACAACGGTGCTTGTACTTGCGGGTGCAAGGATTGTTTACTTTACGCAAAGTTCTTTTAATGCAGTTGTCTGTTGCTTTGAGTTTACACTTTGGGTGGGACTCGCAACTTAATACCAGCGAGATGTTCTGGATAGATATCTCAAGGTGGATGATTAGTAGTAGATGCAGATGGATTTTGGTCTGCTTGCCTTGGCGTACCGCCCATGCTTTTGAGCCTCTACCTTTCTTTACATCATAGTTAGCATTGGTTTGCGCACATAATCTTGTCAATTGCCGAGCTGTAATTTGTTTACCTCGCTTAGCTGTTTTATCGTCTTTTGGGAGAGAGACATCACTAGTGAACATCATGGGACCCCGGTCCATATTACCATCACTGATCACACCCGCTATTTTCTTCCTGTTCTTATTTCCTAGTTGCA
The DNA here is from genome assembly GCA_902687465.1 of Secale cereale. Classification (NCBI taxonomy): domain Eukaryota; kingdom Viridiplantae; phylum Streptophyta; class Magnoliopsida; order Poales; family Poaceae; genus Secale; species Secale cereale. The sequence goes on from LR738709.1 coordinate 222,633,641, forward strand.
GTCATACCTATCACTATTATCTCTTGCGTTTGATCCTTTGTAAACGACAAGGCCGGAGGGATTGACAACCTCTCTGTACTCGTTGGGAGCAAAGTTATTTGTATCTATGTGCAGGTCCTGTCAAGCAAAAGTTTCTGGCGCCATTGACACCTTCTTGTCGACCCTCGGAGTCTCACGGGATTCGATCCTTGGTATCTTTGCCAAGGGAAATTTGCCGCTACGCTACATCTCAAACCTTCCACTTGGGGTAACCAACGAGGGGCGAGAAGCCATCAAGCAAGTTTCTGGCGCCGTTGCCGGGGACTCCACTCTTCAAGATAGGGAGTTGCACGCTATCTTTTACCTTTGCTTTTTTTTCTTGTTAGTTTACCATTCAGTTTTTGCTGTAGTGTCCCTTACCAAAAATCACAAAAATAGTTATCTTGCTTGCTGCTGCTATGGGTTCCACCGAGAACACCAAGTTGTGTGACTTCACTAGTCATAACAACGATGACTTTATCTGCACGCCTATTGCTACACCTGCCACTTCAGCACCCTCTTATGAGATTAAACCGGCTTTACTGAACCTAGTTATGAAAGATCAATTCTCCGGTGCTGCAGATGATGCTGCTTTGCACTTAAATAATTTTGTTGAGCTCTGTGATATGCAAAAGTACCGAGAAATAGATGGTGATATTGTTAAGATTAAGCTTTTTTCCTTTCTCCTTGAGAGGAGGAGCTAAAATCTGGTTTCAATCCTTGCCTAGAAATAGCATAGATTCTTGGGACAAGTGCAAGGATACCTTTATTGGGAAGTACTATCCCCCTGCTAAAATTATCCAACTAAGGAGTAATATAATGAATTTTAAACAATTGGATAATGAACACGTTGCCCAAGCTTGGGAACGCATGAAATCTCTTGTCAAGAACTGCCCTACTCATGGTTTGACTACTTGGATGGTTATCCAAACTTTTTATGCAGGCTTGAACTTTACCTCGCGGAACTTGTTAGATTCGGCCGCGGGAGGAACCTTTATGTCAACTACACTTGGTGCACCCACGAAACTTCTCGATGAGATGATGACCAATTATTCCCAATGGCACACCGAACGCGCTCCAACAGGTAGGAAGGTAAACTCTGTCGAGGAGATTTCCTCCCTAAATGAAAAAGTTGACTTGATCATGTCTCTACTTTCCAAGCAATCTTCTATTGATCCTCATGATGTTCCTTTAAATTCTTTGATTGCTCAAGATCAAGTAGATGTGAACTTTATCTCTAGAAACAATTTCAATAACAATGCTTATAGGAGTAATTTTGGTAGCAACCCTAGACCGTTCCCCTCTAATTCCTATGGGAACAACAATGCTTATCCTAGCACCAAGAACTCCACTTCTGAACTAGAGATTATGCTTAAAGACTTTATCACTACCCAAAAATCCTTCAATAAGAGTGTAGAAGAAAAACTAGCCAAACTAGATAATCTCTCTTCGAAGGTAGACAATTTAGCCCATGAGGTAGAGTTGCTTAAAATTAGAACTTCCCCTCTTGAGGAGAGGAAGACCACTCCTATGAATGCTATTCAAGTGCAAATTAATGAAAACATTAGGATGATGGCTAAACTTAAAGAGAGATGGGCTAGAGAAAAGGAGGAAGAAGATAGAATTAAGAGCCTTCCTACCCACCACACTGTTGCTACTATCCAAGTTGTTGAGAATATCCAAACTCTTAGCACCCAATGCACTTCTAGTCCCATTGGACCTATTAATGGTGATGCTATGACCTCAGCCGTAGAAGAAACTCCTATGACCATAGAAGCTACCAAACAAGTGAGCCTAAAGGACACCACTACCACTTTACTTGATAGTAGTGACCTTGATTTTGATAATGGTACCCTTTCTGAAGTTATTAGTTTTCTTCACAAGATGTCTAGAGATCCCCACACTAGCACGCTTAATCTTGCCTTCACGGAGCATATCACTAATTCTCTCATCAAAGCTAGGGAGGAGAAGCTTAGGGTAGAAGCCTCCATACCTAGAAAGCTAGAATATGGTTGGGATCCTATGATTAAAATTAAGTTGAATAACTTCTCTTGCTATACTTTATGTGATGTTGGAGCTAGTACCTCCGTTATGCCCAAAAGAATGTATGATATGCTTAAATTGAAATATTTTGATCCTTGTTCTTTTGGTGTTCGTCTTGTTGATTCTTCCGTAAAGAAACCTTTGTGGAAGATCGACGATGTTCTTATCATTGTCAATGACAATTATGTTCCCGTTGATTTTACTATTATGGATATTGAATGTGAACCTTCATGTCCAATTATTTTGGGACGTCCTTTTCTTCGCACCGTTCGTGCTATCATTGATATGAAAGAGGGGAATATAAAATTCCAATTCCCTCTCAAGAAAGGAATGGAACACTTCCCTAGAAAGAAGATTAAGTTACCTTTTGAGTCCGTTACACGGGCTAGCTATTCTTTTACTCTTGATAAAACTTGATCTTCTCTCTTTGCATCATTCCCTAGCTTAAAGGCATAAAAGAAAGCGCTTTTGGGAGGCAGCCCACAACGAATTAGGTTTTATTTTTCTTTTGTTGTGTCTTGATGTTTGTTACTAAAGTAGCATCATCATTGTATCTTTTCTTTTCAACTTTGTGCCAAGTTTAGCCTCCGATTGCAAGAAAGTTCAAAAGTTGTGACGTGCAGTCCAGAAAACAGATTCTGTCCTTGGACAGAAAAATTCGTATAAAATCACCAGTTCATCTTTTTGATCTGAATTTTTTTGACAGCGTTCTCTATATAATTGGATTTCGGGAGTCCGTTATGAGTTTTTTGATTTGAGTTGCAGAAGTGCCCCGAAAAAATTATTTACTACATGCTGGTCTGTTTTTCACAGATTCTGTCCTGTTTTGCCTTTTCTTCGTTTTGCAAACCTTGAGCTTGCTTTTTCTTTGCAAAAACCTTTTGGCAATCTTGAGAAACAGTAGCTCTTCAAGATTATCCTTATTTCCAGTAGGGAAAAATTATTTTATTGTGGGTACTAACCTCGCTAATCAGATTATGATGAGTTATGTATGAAGGGAGTTTTCAAGTGTACGAGGGAAGATGATAAAAAGATTCAGGAGGGTCAAACGCTCAAGCTTGGGGATGCCCCCGTGCACCCACAAGAAATATTCAAGAAGACTCAAGCGTCTAAGCTTGGGGATGCCCCCGTGCATCCCCTTCTCCATCAACAATTATCAGTTCGTCTTTCGTTCCATTATATTTTAATCACGTTATGCGTTATGTGCTATGCTTGGAGCGTCTTGCTCTTAGTTTCCTTTTTAGTTTTCTTGAGCTTTGCTTGCTGTTCATAACGAGTTAGAACCCAGCTTTCTTTGTGTGGGAGAGAAACACGCTCCACTTCAACCTAGAACACAACATAGGATTTTCATTCTTATCTTTGTTGTGTGTGTTCTTTGTCTTTCCATAGCTACTGTCATGTTTAGCTCTTAGTTTTCATGATTTTCTTTTTAAAGAGCTTTTGTTTAGTTGGTTGTTGAACTCTCTTGAGTTTTCATGTTTATCTTGTTAAGAGAGTTTGTCTGTTGCACTGAGTTGTGTGTCTTAACTTAAAGTAGGTAATTGAGGTTGCTATTTAATTTTAGTAGTAACTTGCATTAGTTTTGAGGTATTGCCATGAGTAATGTCTGAACATTTGGTGTCAAGAGCTTTAGCCTATTAGTGATAGGTGTCGTATATTGGAAAATCCGTGTTTATTTTCGAAAACCAACAAAATAGTTGAGAACTTTAGCTACTAAATGGATCACTAATCTTTGGAGGGATCGAATATTAGAGTACACTCACGTACCATGGGTCGAGGATGCGCAAGGGTAACCAAACCCACATACACACCTCCTCGGGGTACTTGTCTCTTTGTGAACCTCCTAATTAGATTGAGAGTTACCGATAATAAGTGCATGAGTTCTTCGGACTAATGTGAGTATTCGAAAGTTGACACTTCCACCTAACCATATTTTTCTAGCCTCTTCGGTACCGTGCATTGCCCTTTCTCACCTCGAGAGTTGGCGCATACTTCGCCGGTGCATCCAAATCCTTGGCACGATACGCTCTGTCATCATAAGCCTCATTGTATCCTTCCTCAAAACAGCCACCATACCTACCTATTAAGGCATTTCCATAGCCTTTCCGAGATACATTGCCATGCAACATCCATCTTCTCATGACTTGATCTTCATGTCATACATGCTTTTTGCTTGATCGATGAGCCGCATGCTAGTTGGGCCTTGCCCTAATCATTGCTACATGACGCGCTAGTATCATTGCATATCCTGCTACACTGGCAGAGGCATACATTTGCATACATCATGATAGTTTCATTTTCATTATGTTGAGTACTTTTGTAAAGTGTGAAAGGTCTTCTATACTTCTTGTAAACATAGAGTGTTGCCCCTAAAATGAGGAAAATATCCCAAAGAGGACAAGTCAAAAGATCCCAAAGAGGACAAAATCAAAAGATCCCAAAGAGGACAAATGAGAGATAAATAGAAAGAGCCATTGAGGCCACAAAAAATAGAAAAAAGAGAAAAAAGAGAAAAAGAAATAAAATTGAGAAGGTGGCACACTACTATTTCCTTTTTGAGAGATCCACACTCGTACTCCATCTTATACCTTGTGCTCCATAGAGATTATCATTCATGCATATAGCTATGTGGGGACCTTTACACTATAGAACTTAGCTTGTATATTCCAATGATGAGCCTCCTCAAAAGAGCTCTAGGTCTTCTTGAGCAAGCAAGTTGGATGCACCCCCACTAGTTACATTGGAGAGCTTACCTTAGCTCATATGTGCATCCGTTGCACGGCAATCCCTACTCCTCACATCATATCTATCATTTGGCTTTCTCTTGCCGATGATTGTCCTCATTGATGTGAGCCTTTCACACCCTTTTTGTCTTCCCCCTCTATCATTTTTCTCTCTTTGCCATCCTAAGTGTCGACTTTCTTGCTTACGCTCATCCATTGCATGAGTGCTCAAAATATCGAAAGGGAGTGGATCATTTTGACTTGTACCTGGCTGACGGTCTGGGGATGAGTCAAGATAAGATTCCAAAGAAGACCAAGTGTGAAACTTTAGTAGATTAAGTTCTCAACAATACAAAAACTATGTTTTACTCTCTCATATATCCCTATCCCCTTGCTTGCACGCAAACACCATTTGGAGACATTCGAGTCACGGACAGCGAGAGCTCTTGCACCTTTATGTTCTTATGTTGCTTGTTACAATGCTAATATAGACTCTTGCTTGTTATGACTTGAATTGAATTACATGCCTTGATTGCTTTACTTAAAAGTTCTTATATGGTTGGTAGCATGTCACCACAGAAATTATGCTTGTTATCATTTACCTACTCGAGGACGAGCAGGAATTAAGCTTGGGGATGTTGATACGTCCAAAACGTATCTATAATTTCTGCTTGCTCCATGCCTCTTTTGTGTGATATTGCTATGATATTTTTGCACTTCCATACACTTTTGATCATATTTGGACTAACCTATTAACTCAGTGCACCACAGTGCGAGTTCCTGTTTTCTGCTGTTTTTGTATTTCAAGTTTCCCCCATATTAAAAGTGCCCTAAAAATTCCGGGAAAAATACAGGAAAAATCAGCGTATCGGGAGCTTCAAGAAAAACCAAAGCAGGGCCAGAGGAGAGCCTGGGGTGGCCCAGGCGGCCACCCGGCGCGGCCCCACCCCTGGCCGCGCCAGGGGGGCGCCTGGGGCCCTACCTCCGCCTCTGGTGACCCCCTTTTGCATATATATTGCTCGCGTCCCGAAACCCTCGCGGACGGAACCCTTTTTTGCGATCTCGTCTCTGTTTCGCCGCCGCTGCGCTTCCAAGATCGGGAGCACCAGGAGAACTCTTCCCGGCACCCTGCCGGAGGGGAGAACCACCACCGGGAGCTTCTCCACCACCATGGACGCTTCCCGGATGAGTTGTGAGTAGTCCCCCTTGGACCATGGGTCCATGACCAGTAGCTATGTGATGTTCTCCTCCCCTCTTTGTTCTTCATGAATTAGACCTCGTGAGTTGCCCTACATGATCGAGGCACATATGTAATCTTTATGCTGTTGCTCTGCTGAGTTTGCTGGGATCCGATGGATTATGAGATTATGTTCAGATTGTGTGTGACTAATATATTTAATTCACCTCTTTTATATTTATGTTCTTGAGTAATTCTTGCATGTTCTTCGTTGCTGTTTATTGCTTTGGCTGAGTAGTAGGTAGTAACTCCAAGAGGGAACGTTATGCTTGATTGTGGGTTCATGCCCCTCGATGACTCGCTTGAGTGACAGAAACATGAGTCTAGGGGATGTGATGTTGCCACAAGGGGGAAAACAACGGTGCTTGTACTTGCGGGTGCAAGGATTGTTTACTTTACGCAAAGTTCTTTTAATGCAGTTGTCTGTTGCTTTGAGTTTACACTTTGGGTGGGACTCGCAACTTAAAAACAGCGAGATGTTCTGGATAGATATCTCAAGGTGGATGATTAGTAGTAGATGCAGATGGATTTTGGTCTACTTGCCTTGGCGTACCGCCCATGCTTTTGAGCCTCTACCTTTCTTTACAGCATAGTTAGCATTGGTTTGCGCACATAATCCTGTCAATTGCCCAGCTGTAATTTGTTTACCTCGCTTAGCTGTTTTATCGTCTTTTGGGAGAGAGACATCACTAGTGAACATCATGGGACCCCGGTCCATATTACCATCACTGATCACACCCGCTATTTACTTCCTGTTCTTATTTCCTAGTTGCAGTCATACCTATCACTATTATCTCTTGCGTTTGATCCTTTGTAATCGACAAGGCCGGAGGGATTGACAACCTCTCTGTACTCATTGGGAGCAAAGTTATTTGTATCTGTGTGCAGGTCCTGTCAAGCAAAAGTTTCTGGCGCCATTGACACCTTCTTGTCGACCCTCGGAGTCTCACGGGATTCGATCCTTGGTATCTTTGCCAAGGGAAATTGGCCGCTACGCTACATCTCAAACCTTCCACTTGGGGTAACCAACGAGGGGAGAGAATCCATCACCTGGGGATGATGCAGCCCGAGGGGCGCCCCACCAACAAGGCGAGTTGAGATGCAAAAGGATAGATATCGCAGGGACAGGCCCGTGCTACCTGGGAATGTTGCAGCCCGAGGGGCGCTCCAGTTGAACAAAAACCGAAAAATGTTAGATGGCACCGTTGCTGAACTAGTGTTGGTTTAGTTGAAGGTGCTCGACGCAGATGTTGCTCCTTACGCACCGCCTGGCTCCGGCGCCTCGTGAGGCTCTGGGGTTCCCCGGATCTCGCGGAGGGCCGGGTCCAACTCCGCTTGGATCTCCTTATGCTTGGCCTCGCGAGTTGCCAAGACTTCCCGCATGTGGCGCGGGTGTACGGTCGCTTGGTTCGGCAAGCCGAAGGGCATGCACACGTAGCTATGAGGGGGACCCTGTCATCGGCCCACCTGGGAAGGCCAGTAGAGCTCGTGAGATGCGATCCTATTGAGTGCGGGGTTGTTGACGCAGACACGCATCCCGTCTCCTGAGCCTGGGCCGACAGCTGTACTCAGAGGAGTCGGTCGGATCTCGCCCCGCATTGCCCTTGGCACCTGTAGGTCTTTGATGGTTTGCTGATGAACTCCTTAGCGCTTGGTGCCTGTCAGGACCGGTCCTTCAGTAAAATAATTACCGGAAGACGGACCCTTTTTATCAAACCAGCGAGGGATATTATTACCTGCTGGCAGACAAATCCTTGCCACATAATTCCAGTACACTGAATATTATACAAGGTTGAGCTGGGGGTTGCTCAACAATTTTATTACAAGCGTGCCAATATAATACATAAAGGCGGATATGACACAAGGCAGGGTGGCATACTACTGACACGTAATAAAAGGGTGGTGGACTTGTCACTGTGAAGTGGATGATGTGACTCCAATATATTACAGTTCATCGAGTGTCGGAGTGAGACCCGATGAATTTATTTGGTGGTAGGCGGAAGCGGTTATAAAACAGTGATTTAACTCCAGGATCGCAAGGGACTGACTGGGACTCCACTAAGCGTCGGACTCGCTATCGAACTCTTCATCCATGAGATCGCCTTCGTCCACATCTGGCCAAATCAACATGCCAGGTGAGTACTTTGAATGTACTCGCAAGACAGTTCGGACTTAAGATATAACAAATGCCAACATGACGCATATGAGTATTCCAGCAAAAATACGACCGGAATAAAATATTAATGAGCTGTATGCAATGATAGAAGTCGGGCGGTAATCCTCCCGAAATCCATAAGATAAAAAGAAGGAGACCAAACGAGTGTCTGAGTGACGCCTCGTGAAATAATAAATCATAGCAGGCCACAGTCGGGCGTCTGAGCGACACCACATAAAGGGCTTATAAATTAAAAGAATGCCACAGTCAGACGTCTGAGCGACATCACATAAAGGGCTTATAAATTAAAAGAATGCCACA
>LR738709.1:222642277-222687198 GCA_902687465.1 Secale cereale
CGACATCACATAAAGGGCTTATAAATAAAAAGAATGCCACAGTCGGACGTCTGAGCGACATCACATAAAGGGCTTATAAATAAAAAGAATGCCACAGTCTGACGTCTGAGCGACATCACATAAAGGGATTATAAATAAAAAGAATGCCACAGTCAGACGTCTGAGCGACATCACATAAAGGGATTATAAATAACAATAGAATAATGACGAAATACTTCTGAAAGTAAATCAATACTGAGATAGTCGGTGAGTTCATCTACCAAATGAACTTGACAAAAACACTACTCTGGTTACCAACAAGAATATACTAGAGACGGTCACCGGGTTGACATGAAAATTGACCCTAGGCCATAAACATGGCTACTGAAGGAATTTTAACTCTGCAGAGCTTGTACTATTAGCTCATAGCCGACGGACTCTACTAGCCATGGGGACTAGTTCCGTCTACGGTGTTTTAGTAGAAACCCAACTAACCAGTACACACCCATTTAACATCCTGCTGTCCGGAATCACCCGTGACAACATTCACGAAAAACTCTAAGACGGGGAGGCTACAACCTCGAATAGCACGGGATCAAGTTTATATATGCGCGCTCTAAGGGGTGCCCCCCTCTCGGTCCCAACCGGAAACACCCATGCCCCCTGACCGGATGACGGGCTTTAATTCAGGGCCATGGAACCCTCATCCCGGCCCCTCTACTTGGTGTGTACTCGGGAAGTGGTTTACAACTGACTAGACCGTAATCTCAACAGACGGCCTATGATAGTACCAAAAGGAGATGAACGGAATCATGACATGATCTCCGTTGATACTGAGTTAACCAACTAATGGCATGCTCCAACAATACCAGCATTCCACCCGTCATATCACCATATGATCGAGGTGGTTCAAACTTTAACACTCGGGGCTCATCTGAAGCTTACTTGCATGAAAATAACCATACACGTATGCCCATAAGATCATGCTTATGAAACGAACTACTCGAGCAAACATGCAACACACTCATCATATCAAAGGTTCAAACATGCTTGCCTGGTTCTGAGAAGTCAGAGTCTAACTCGGTGTGGTTCGCGTCTCCGTCACGACCTCCGGTATCTACGTATTCAAACAAATAATTACTAACATAAATACCGCGCATGCAAATAAAGTTGCTCCAATTTTTTTCACATAAATATGACAAAAAACTAGACAGAAAACTAAAGAGGACAGAAAAAGAATTAACTCAAAATCATCTTTAGTTAAAAAGATATTAGAGTTTCTGTCCAGGGACTCATCTATAATGAAACAGAAAAGTTCCAGGGGCTAGAACAGAAAACAGCAAAGCGAATCGGTACGCAGTACGTCTGCCGTAGAGGGGAAACGTACTTTGCCCGAATGCGCTTACAGAAAACGGTTCGAAGGGGAGAGGTGTGAGGCTGACAAGGGCCCCACGCGTCAGGTTTGAAAACTGGAGCAGAGTCACGCCGATGCCGGTGCTGCGGTGGTCGCCGGTGCCGATCCATGACAAGTTAGGGGAGGGGAGTGATACGTACAAGCTTGCGGGTGCCTTATATAGCCGGCCCGAGGCGGTTGCCGTGAATGGATAAGTCCGGCAAGTCGATTACGGTGATGCAGTGGTTGGACGGCGGAGTTAGGGGCTAGAGCATCATCTAGGAGGCGTAGTGGTTCCATTCCCGCACCTAACTCAGCAGGGGAGAGAGAGTTACGGGCTATCCCCGACGGAACGGCCGCGCGGCCTGTCGGGGCAGTAAACGCGCTCTGCGCGCGCCAGGCCACGACGACGATGCGGCAGGCGTGCGCTGGCACTAGAGGTGGACACGCGGAGCGCTGGGGTGCTTTGGGCGGCGCCGAACGGCGTCGAGCTGCGGGGTTACTTCTGTCAGCCGCCACGGGCGGCGCTGTTGCCGTGGCAGTCGCCGGCGCGGTCGGGCCAGGGCGCCACCGACGCCCAGAAGCTGCCAAGCAACCGTGCGGCGCTCTGGATGAGAAGATGGTGCAGTGCAGCGTCGAGCCAAGGAGGTTACTGGTGAGATTGTCGAAGTGCCTGACGAAACTGACGAACTGTCGAACTGTCTGTCGACAGTTTCAGTTAACAGCTTCTGAACTTGACAGTACAGTGTATGCTAAGTGTTTGATGAAATGTTTCTGGCATGTGTGAAATATTTCTGGTGCTGATATTTGGTGGAGTGGCCTCTCGATGCATCTAGAGGCTGCCTGATTTTTCACAGGATTTTTGGAAGAAGATAAATATGAATTTCACCAAATTTTGCAAATCTGGTCCAAACTTGCAGCAGGTGAAATTTGAAAATTTTGAACTATGGACCAGTGAAACAAGATGGATCTAGGTTGTGGGTACTAAGGACCCTCTAGGAGAGTTGGTTTGGAATCAAATATCTGGTTGGAAAAGGTGGCTCCTTTGTAAATCACCAAGGTCCACTATAAAAGACAGAAATAGTTTTGGAGTGCAATAAATAGAGGAAAACTCCCAATAAGGTCAAAACTTACTGGAATTCATGAGGGACTTGTCCTAAGGTGTGAAGAGGGTTTTGGAGATAAATATTTCTGTTGGGGTCATGGCAAGATGAAGGTTGGAGGGGAGGATAAGTCCAAGATCAAATTTGAAAGATATAACTCAAGTAGGGGAGGGTTCAAACAACTTCTTTGAAACTCACTTTGGGCTTGAGCCAACCCAAGAGGAGATCTTCAAGGTCAAAAACCAAGCTTGAGAAGTCACCAAAACTTTGGCCGGAGAGATTTTAGAAGAGGCTCAAGAAAAGATCAACTAACCCTCTTCCAAAAGGCCAAAAGTTTGGAAGAAAACGAGCTCAAAATTTTTTTTAGGGTGTTACAGTGCCTCACGCCTCGAGGCCTCCGGAGGGAAGTGTGCGGTGAAGCACTCCTCCACATGGTGCCCGAGTGCCTCCCTTGTGAATTGGCTAAGTCAGAGGCCCTCCAAAGGAGAGCCTCCGGGCGCAGCCTAAGGGGGGCGCCAGGCGCGCCTTCCTATGCGAGAGATGGAGGCGGCCCCTCCCTTGGTGTAGGTCCCGAGGTGCTTCCGCCTGGTGTTGCATCCCCATGAGGCTCCAGGGTGAGCAGCTGCTTCTTCTTCTTGGGGACGACCTCAGGTGGGTAGATGATGCTATCGTTGTCTGGATCCTCGACTGCTGCCGCCTGGTAAGCGCGCTCGAGTGAGCACACTGCGTCCTTCTCCTCATAGGCAATGGTAATGATGCCACCGCTTCCCGGCATCCTGAGGATGTTGTAGCCGTGGTGAGTCACCGCCATGAACTTGGCCAGGGATGGGTACTCGAGGATGGCGTTATAAGGGAGATGGATGTGGGCGACATCGAAGTCCATGAGCTCAGTGTGGTAGTTGTCGCACTTGCCAAAGGTGTCAGGTAGGCGAACCTGCCCTACGGGGGTGGTGGAGCCGTCAGTCACTCCGGAGAAGGGCTTGGTAGGCAGCAGCTGATCGTAGGGTACTTGGAGGCTGTTGAATGTCTTGATGGACAGGACGTTGAGGCCTGCACCACCATTGATGAGGTTCTTGGTAACTTGGACGTTGATGATGATGGGCGAACAAAGCATCGGGAGGGCACCAGTCGTAGCCGCGCACTTGAGCTGGTCTGCTGAACTGAAGGTGATGGGGCACCTGGACCACCTAAGTGGGCGAGTAGCCTCGAGCTTGGGGAGATCTGCGTTTACTTCAAGAGAGAATTGCTTGAAGAGACGCTAAGAAGCTGGGGCCTGTGCTCGACCCAAGATGCAGGCGATGGCACGTGGCTCCTGGAATCCCCCAGCCCCCTCGTCCTGGTTGTCGTTTCTCCTTGGCGGTGGCAGAGGTGGAAGGCCGGCCCTGCCCTGAGGACGGTCCTCCCGAGGCAGGTCTGTCCAGGCGTCCTTGCGGGGCTGGCTGCACCATCGGTCCTACCGAGGTTGGTCACGCCACTCCTGGCGGGGGCCGCGGTCGTCCCAGCGTACCCCGGTCCAACTTCCCCCACGGCGGTAGCCACGGTTGTCGCGCTCGGGGCGTTCGATGACGCATCCTTCGCGGAGGGCCCTGAGCTCTTGACAGTCGTGAGTGTTGTGGTTGTGCACGTTATGGAAGGCGCAAAATGCCCGGCCATTCTTGGGTGGTTATGGGTAGTTGCGGCCGTGCTTCATTTCTGGTTCAGCTGCGAGCACTGCCGCTCCCTTGCGCTTTATGTCCTTTATCTTGGCCTTCTTGTCTACGGGTTCAGCAGCGGGGAGCTCGACGAGGGAGAGGCGCACCTCCTTAGCTCTGGCACACTTGCTCGCAAGGTTGAACAGCTCCACCGATGTGCACAAATCTTCCTGGATGGCGAGCTCCTCCTCCATCTTTATGTTGTGAACGCCATCTGAGAACGCCGAAATGATGGCCTCGTCAGTGACCATGGGGATCTTGACGCGGACACTGCTGAAGCATTGGATGAACTTCTGTAGGGTTTCTCCTGGTTGTTGCTTGATACGCCGCAGGTCACCCGCGGCCAGGGGGCGGTCTCGGGTGCCCTGGATGTTCGCGATGAACCGATCGCGCATCTCGCTAAAAGTGGAGACCGATCCCGCGGGCAGTTTCAAGAATCACGAGCGTGCATCATCTTGGAGGGCCATGGGGAACCAGTTCACCATGATCTTCTCATTGCCGCCGGATGCTTTGATGCTCAGCTCGTAGAGTTGTAGGAACTCCGTAGGCTCGGGGGTGCCGTCATAGCGTGGAGGTTGATCGAGCTTGAACTTCCTCGGCCAGCTGACGTTGCGCAGCTCGGGGGCGAGGGCCTTGCAGCCTGCTGCCGACATCGGAGCTTGTTTGCAGAGGTGGGACTTGATCTTGGTCCTCGCGCGCCACCTCGGCGGGGGGCTTGCGGTCTCGGCGCAGCGATGGAGGGAGTGCTGGCGCTCCCTCGCGGGGCTGCTGGATCTCTTGGCAGCTTCCTTCTTCGTGCACTGGCGCCGCACGTGGGTGGTCACGCCGCGGGGCCACGTGCCTTGGGTCTTGGACGATGCCTTGATGTGGGGTTAGCAGTGGAGCTTCATGGTCCTCGTCGTCCGCATGGGGAGGCGGACAAGGCAGGGAGAGGGACGACGCTGGAGAGCCCCCAGCGGCGCTGAGGAGCTCGACGATGCGGTCAAGCCATTCTTCGTAGAAGTCATCGACAGGGAGGTAGCGCAATAGCTCGCGTGCCATGAGCAACGCAGCCTACGCATCTGCAGGTCCGCGACGAGCATAGGATGTGGAGACCTCTGGAGTTAGTGATGGGGTAGCGGTGCGTCCGTCACGCCGCACGGAGGGGTGCAGAGACGATGCCTGATATTCATGTTGGGCCTCTCCAATTGCGGCGTTGGCGGCAGGTGATGGAGAACGGCGGGGTGGTCCACCGGCAGGAGCAGTCTGAGCGACGTGGGAAGCAAGGGCAGCCCGCCGCTCGGCATGGGCTCTGCGAGCATCGGCCATGGAACCGCTGGGACGACGGAGCACGGATCGACGGAAGGGAAGTTTTGGCACACCCCTACCTGGTGCACCAAATGTCAGATCTCGGGTTCCGGCAAAACCCTTAAGGTTCGACCTCTAGGGTGCGCACGAAGATCTATCCTTCCGCCCTAGCTCGTCTACTCACTGATCCCTAAGCCTAGCTCGTCAGATCCGAAGAATAAGGGACAAAAGGTTTATACTGGTTCGGGCCACCGTTGTGGTGTAATACCCTAATCCAGTGTGTTGTGGTGGATTGCCTTGTAGGCTAACGAAGAACTAGTACATGGATGAACTGCCTCATGAGGAGAGGGGTTCTTGGGCTCGGGTGAGCTTGTGGTGTGTGGCCTTCTATCTGATCAGCTCAAGATGAGATGATCCCAATGGTGGTGGCTAGTCCTATTTATAGTGGCCCGGGTCCTCTTCCCAAATATTGAGCGGGAAGGGATCCCACAACGGCCAAATTTGAAGGGGGGCAGCTAGTATAAGCTATCCTGACAAAAGGTGGTCTTCGCCTTCCAAAGGGTCTAGTGGTGACGCCGCCGTGGGCTCCGTGGTGACCTCCGTTCTGCTGTCATGCGGGTCCTTGTCTTGTTGCACCGATGTAGAAACCTTTGCCTGATGCCTTGGGACTCCTCGCCTGCACCTGCTTCTTTATCACTAAAGAGGAAACTAGCACTCTGTGCCTGCTGGTGCCCGTCTGGCCTTGGTCATCCCTGGTCACGTTACGAGGACCTCGCGAGGTGCCCCTCGCCTCGATATCTCCGACCCTCATGAACCAGCCTAGTGAGGACGCCCCAGGGGATGTCTTGCATCGTCCGCCTCATGAGGCTTGGCCCCTCGCAAGGGTCTTGAGTGGTTGCTGAAGATGCTGGGCCATACCGGGCCACCTGGTGAGCCACGCCCTGGGCCGTAGGCAGGCAAGTCTGGGTACCCCCGTTCCAAGAACGCCGACAGATAGCGTCTAGTTGGTGACCTTCGTTTGGTCGTCGGTTTGTGGATGGCATGCTGATGAGAAGAGTAACTTGATGCCGAGCTTGGTGCATAGCGTCTTCCAAAAGTACCTAAGGAACTTGACGTCGTGGTTCGACACAATAGTCTTGGGCATTCCATGTAGATGCAAAATTTCCCTACAAAAGAGATTGGAAACATGTGAAGCATCGTCTCTCTTGTTACATGGAATAAAGTGTGCCATCTTAGAGTAGTGGTCCACAACAACAAATACTGAATCTTTTCTATTTTGATTTCTAGGCCAACCAAGCACAAATTCCATATTAATATCTTCCCCTGGCTGATACGGAATAGGAGTGGCATATAGAGACCATGGGATTATTTTTTAGACTTAGCTTTGCAACATGTAGCGCATCGGTTGGTGTAGCATGAGATGTCACGAAACATCTTCGGCAATAAGTAGTTCTTAGAGAGGATAGCGAATGTCTTGTCACATCATAAGTGTCCCATAAGTACTCCACCATGAGCCTCTTGGAAAAGCAACAAATGAAGAGAAAACTCGAGTATACAAAGCTTGTTAGATCACATGAGATAATCATCCTTCATGTACAAAGCTTGATATAATATCGCTCCCAAGTTTTATGCATTAGACATCGCGCATAAGGAATGTCAAATGAAACATCATGCGCATACAAGTATTTGATGTGCTCAAATCCTATGACATTCAATTCAAGTTGAGTGGCAAGCATGCATTTGCGGGAAAGAGCGTCCGATGCGACATTTTCCTTACCTTTGATGTACTTGACACATAAGGACATGACTCAATGAACTCACTCCATTTAGCATGTCGAACCTTTAAGGTACTTAAGCGTCTCATGATCCATATGGATAAAAAATTCACGAGGGCGAATATAGTGTTCCCACACATGCAAGACTCGTACTAAAGCGTATACCTCCTTGTCATAAATGGAGTAATTAAGTTACACACTGGATAGTTTCTCACTAAAGTCTCCGACTGGATGCTTCTCTTTGCATTAACACACCTCCCATGCCATTACCACTAGCATCGCAATGTACTTCAAATGTTTATAAAAATTTGGCAATGCAAGCAATGGAGAATGTGTAGCAACTTCTTAAGCTCGTGAAATGAGATATCTTGGGAAGATTCTCAAAAAAATGATGCATTCGTCTTACTCAATACTTGCAATGTTGATGCAATAGTGCTAAATTCCTTAACGAATCGACTATAGAAATCGGCTAGGCCAAGGAAGCTACACAATTGTTGCAAATTGGTTGGTTGTGGCCAAGTTGTAATAGCGTCAAATTTAGTCTCATCAATGTGAACTCCCTTAGAAGAAATAACAAATCCTAAGAAAACAAGAGTGTCCACACCAGAAGTGCTTTTCTCCATGTTAACATAGAGTCGCTCATTTCTAGGAAATTGCAAAATGTCCCTAAGATTCACGTCATGATCTTCAAGGGATTGACTAAACGCAAGTATATCATCGAAGTATACCATAACACATATACCAATGTACTTGCGAAGAACATAATGCATCACATGAATGAAAGTACTAGGCACCTCGGATAAGCCCATAGGCATAACTAACCATTCATACAATCCAAATTTAGTTTTGAAAGTTGTTTTCCATTCATCTCCTTGTTGAATGCGTATTTGGTAATAGACACTTTTAAGGTCAATTTTTTTGAAAATTGTGGCTCCATTAGCTCATCTAGCACATCATCAAGGCGTTGAATGGGGTGTCGATATCTAACAGTTACAACATTGATTGGAGGGCAATCAGAACACATGAAAAAACTACCATCTCTTTTAGGCATAAGAATAACTGGAATGGCACATGGACTTAAGCTCTCGCGTACATACCCGTTCTCCATAAGATATTGTACTAGGCAATGGATTTCTTTCGTCTCGTCGAGGTTGAATCGATATGGTGTGTTGTTCGGTAAAGGTGCTTCTGGGATGAGGTTGATTTGGTGTTCGATTCCGCAAATTGGAGGAAGTCCTGGAGGTAGCTCATCGGGCAATACGTCCTTGAATTCCTGCAACAAAGGAGATAACACCAAAGGTAGATGTCGTGAATTATTAGTCTGCAACCGCCTCATCTTTGCACACAAGTACAAAGTGAAGTACACTTGATGAGCTCACACTCACATCCCTCATGTTTCTTTTGGTGGCTAAAAGCACTAAGTTTTTCTTGTAGCTCATCGTGGAGGCGCTCGGTTTTGTCTTTAACACTCACTCTCTTTTTGGCAGTTCGCTCGCTCACTATTCTCTCCATGATGTGTAGATTCTTTCTTATCAGCGATCACTTGACTTGGCAACATCGGTCGTAGAACATACTCCTTGACTTCATCTTGAAGCTACAGTGATTGGTCTGTCCGTTAGGGATGACACCACGGTCGAATTGCCAAGGTCCTCCCAGTAGGAGATGGCATACGGACATGGGAACGACATCACACTCTAATTTGTCTCCATAGGCGCCAATCTTGAAGGAGACATGAATGATTTGCTCCACTTGAATGGTGTTGGAGTCGCTCAACCATTGGACCTTGTAGGGGCGAGGGTGCTTCATCTTGACCAATTGTAGCTTTGAACATAGCTCGTTGCTTGCCAAGTTGTGACAACTTCCTCCGTCGATGATGACCTTGATGGAACTGATACGTCTCCAGCGTATTTATAATTTTTTTATTGTTCCATGTTATTATATTATCTTCTTTGGATGTTTTATATGCATTAATATGCTATTTTATATTATTTTTGGGACTAAGTTATTAACCTAGAGCCCAGAGCCAATTTCTGTTTTTTCCTTGTTTTTGAGTTTCGGCAAAAAGGAATATCAAACGAAGTCCAAACGAAATGAAACCTTCATGATGATTTTTTGTAGCGACCACGATCCGAATGGACCGAAGTCTGTGTGTTTCAGTGTCATCCCTGGATCGGTAATGCTGACACACACAGTACTTGAAGGATTTATAACAGAGTGGCAATCACACACTTATTACATCGAGTGTCTCCAAAAGAGTACTTATTACAAAAGTCTATGGCTTAAGGCCATCTAAGAAAATAACAGCGGAAGGCTTGGAAGATAAGTTAGTCCATCAACTCCAACGGCATAGCTGAGTGCATGACAAACGACCAAGAACGTCTTACTCCTCGTCTGAAAAGTCTGCAACGTAACATGTTGCAGCCCGAAACGGGTCAGCACATGGAATATGCTGGCAAGATAACACAGAAGATGCAAGTAACAGAAATAAAGGCTACACTATATGCATATTTGGCTGGTGGAGGCTCTAAGGTTAAAGTTTGTGCGTAAAGCCAATTTTTCCCTACAACAAAGGACTAAATTTTATTTTTACTATCATGGTAGTTGAAACATCATTGAAAAGGTACCTCCAACTCAATCCCAATTAAAATAATCATTAACCCAACAAATTAAATTATAGAGTGATGAGATCAACCAATAATTCAAGTACCAGACACTCAATATTGTCCATAACCATGGACATGGCTAATCATGATCAGTTTGTACACTCTGCAGAGGTTTGTGCACTTTTCCCACAAGACTCGTGTCACATCCCTAGTCTGTGCTTGCATTAGGACTAGCTAGAGTGTGCATCATGTTTACTTTCCACAGAAACTTGAAATGGGAATGACAGAAACCCCAGCACCCCTCTTCTAACAACTAGGATTTAATAAAATCTTTTCCAATGTACCCAAAATGCCCTTCAAAAATGTTCATCATCTTTGCCTTGGTCTTAAACCTCTGCCAAAAATGGTGCACAATTATCTAGGACATCCAATGGTCTCTGGATTAATTCATATTGTAATTGCATTTGGGCATTTAAATGCTATAAAATATTTTATGTGCCCAAATAAACATAAACAATAATGTTCCATACTGTTCATATTATATACAGTGGGCATGACTAGTTTTATGAGTTATAAAAATGTTCTAGCATTTTTATTAATTCAACAAAGTTGCAACAGAAATAAAACTGAAAGAAAATAGAAAACCAAGGAGACAGGGGGCAACCCACTCACCTGGGCCACTTACCTGGCTGGCCCAGCGCGGCCCAGCCCACTGGCGCACGCCAGTCGTCCCCCTACTCTCGCCAGGAGGACGGGGCGCGTGGCTGCGGCGTGCACGCACGCGTCCGGCCACCTCCTGCCTGGCTGTCTACGTCCCCCGGCGCCTCGACGCCCCTAGGCGTCGCCGTGCAGCCCCTGGCCCCTCTCCCACTCTCCCCCGTGTCGTCCCCCTCCTCTATCCCTCTCCGCCGAGCTCCACCGAGCGGGCTCGTCGCCGCCGTTCGCTGGCACCGCGCCCTAAGCCACCCCCACGCCTCACCGATGCACCCATCAGCTCCGCCGCATCGCCCAGAAGCTCCCCACCGACTCAGAAGACGCCAGAAGCCCCGTAGCACCGTCCTTGCTGTCGTCTTCAACCTTCGGCACCGGAGATCGCCGCCGCCCATACGTCGCCGCCCGACCTTCCCCAAGCCCGCGTCGATGACCTCTACGACCGCTATGAGCTCACGCATCGAACCCCCCTCTCCCCGGGCTCGATTACGTCTCATAGCCGCCGTCCCGCAAGCACCCGAGCTCACCGCCGGCGTCCTCGTCGCCGTCGTCGTTCTAGTGGGCCTTGGACACGCCCGAGAGCTTCATCGTGCTCCTGACCTCACCAGGATGCTGTTGAGCCCTTCCCCTTGCTCGCCCGTGCCCTGCAACACTTATCCCAATGATGGCCGAGCTCCGGCCGCCGCCACGAGCTCTGCTCCGGCGAGCTCCGGCCACCCTAGCTCCAGCCACCACCACCTTAGATGCGCTAGAGCTCTAGCTCGCCATAGGACCAAACCCCGTTGCAAACCGCAGCCTGTAGCGCCGTTCCGAGCAACACCGGCGAGTCACCGCCGCGCGATTTGGTCGCCACCGGCCAAACTCCGGCGGGCTGACGTGGCCTGTTAGTTAGGAACTAATGTCGTTTAGTTAACCACCACAGCCACTGATAGTGGGCCCCACCGCGTAGTCAAACCCAGTCAACTCCAGTTTTGACCGGGATTAGCCCCTGTGACACTGACATACGGGACCCACCAGTCAGGTTTGACTTGGACCAGGTCTGTTGACCTACTGACGTCAGCATGATGTCATGCTGACGCAGTAAATGATTTTCTGGGATTATTTGATTTAAAACAATTCAGGAAATTCCAGAAAATGCTTTCATCTTCAAAAAATCATATAAAATTCAACAGTAGCTCAGATGGAAAAGATTTGTATATGAAAATTGATCAGAAAAAATCCAATCTTTCCAATGGCACTGGTTTCATGCATGTCTGAGCAAGCTAACCTTGTTGTTCACATTAAAACATGATAATGCACTTTAATAAATAATAGTTTGGGTATAAATTTGAATCTTTGATTCAAATGAGCTCAAACCTTTCTGTTTATAGATGCATTAGCCCAAAACACATGCATCTTGCCATATCATGAGCATGCATCATATTGTTGCATTTGTTTGCTTATTGATTGTATCGCCGGTGTTCTCCGTGGTAGGTCCTGCTCCCAAGGATACTTCTGCGTATCTAGCTGAAGAGCAGTACCCGAGAACCACTGTCTCAGGCAAGCAACCATTGATCATTCCCATACAAACCCATATTCTTGCTCCTGCTCTCTTTTATTGCATTAAGGCAACAACGTGTGAACTGCTACTTGCTGCGGTAGTTGAACCCTATTCCCTTGCATGACCTGTCATTGCCATAGTAAATAGTTGAAACCCACTAGCATGTGTAGGAGTTGATTGAGCCATGTGATGTGTGATCCACCATGCTATTTGTTTATGTTGCCTACTATGCTTAGAGTTGTGTCAGGTCTGGTTCATCTGGGTGATGGATCAGAGTGAAATGATCATACTCGGTAAAGAGAGGGAAGTGTGGAACATGTTTGGTAAAGGTATCGATGAAAGGCCCTGTAGGAGTACATGGTGGGTTGTTTCATTGGAACCGTCCATAGGACCTGAGATCTGTATGTGTGGTTCAAGTTACAACTACTACCACACATTAGGCCCTGAAGTATGACCCCGCTCGACTTATTGACTGCCCATGTTCTCCGTCCAGGAGTTGCAACTAGTTTCTGGTGTTTGTAGTTTACTGGTGGTCGTGCACAGCGCTGACCCTCGGGGTGGGCCGTGATGCGGCAGTACGTGGCCCGGTGTACCAGTCGCCCGTTTGGTGACTCGGGAACCCTGTACACATCGTTTGGGGCCGTGCGCGACACCCCGGCCGGATCTCCCCACGGATGGAACCCAAATAGGCGATAGACCTGGACGAGAGACTTGAGTGGTTGGTTAGGTCGTGGTCCACACCCACGTCGGCTTTTGCTTGAAGTCTGCCGTGCACATGTCATGTGCAGACGCTAAGTGGTGGAAACATGTGTGAAGAAGTACACCCCTGCAGGGTTACCAATCTATTCGAATAGCCGTTGTTTGCGGTACGGACTACTTGATTACTATTACAGCTCATAGACAAGTTGATGGATACTACTGAAAGCCTCAAGACAAGTGTGAGTGTCATGGATGGCCCTTCCGTAGGATGACGGAAGAGGATCCACGGTGGTGTATTTTTGTGGTGAGTAGAGGACTCGTGTACGTAGTCTTATCTTGCAATCTGTTGAGAGTCGTAGTATAGGTTAGCCAAGAGTCAAAGCTGGCTTGCTGCTATGAACTCCACTACCCTTGTTGATAATGATGCATGTATGATAGGTTATGTTGTAAGACTTGCTGAGTACCTTTGTACTCATGTTTGCTTAATAACTGTTGTAGAGGAGAACCCTGCCCCTTCTGATGGGTTTTACATAGACGTTGACATCGACGAGTAGATTGCTACCCAGACGGAGATCCTGAGCTTGTGAAGGGCCTTGTAGATAGTCAGGCTACACCAAGCCTGTTTTATTTTCCCTGTTGTTTGTACTCAGACATGTTAGCTTCCGCTCGTGCTTGTATGATTGTATGACTTGAGTGTTGGGTCATGTGACCCCTACCTGTATGAATATGTTATGTATGGCTCTTCGGAGCCTCTTAAATAAAGTACTTTGAGTCATAGAGTTCTGTTGTGATGCAATGTTGTATTTTCACATATTGAGCATATTGTGTGTATGATTGAAATGCTTGGTATGTGTGGGATCCGACACCTAGTTGTTTCCCTTTGGTAGCCTATCTTACAGGGAAATGCCTCCTAGTGCTTCCATGGAGCCTTGGTAGCTTGCTACTGCTCGGAACATGTGGGCTGGCCGGCATGTGTCCTTCTTCGTTCCTGTGTCTGTCCCTTAGGGAAATGTCACGCATTGTTCCTTTAAATCCATGTAGCTTGCCACGACTTGGGTTCATACGTTGATGACAGACACGTTCGTTGCTGGGTCATGAATTCTTGTCTCTGTAATTTAGTGCGACTTTTGGTTTATAACTAGCCATGTTGGCCCGGGTTCTCTGTCATATGGATGCTAGCGACACTGTCATATATGTGTGCCAAAATGCGCAAACGGTCCCGGGCCAGGTAAGGTGGCACCCGTGGGGATACCGTGCGTGAGGCCGCAAAGTGATATGATGTGTTACAAGCTAGATCGGTGTGACTTAGGATCGGGGTCCCGACAACTCGATCGCCTCCGTTTAATTTCTCGCACTGCATGGTGTTTGAGAAACGGATGACCGAGACACAGTCTTTCAGAAGCATTTAATCTTTACCCTGGGTGGACCGGTACACATACTTCCCCCTACATCTGCTAGTACACCACTGAAAGATCTCACACAACTTACTCATACTATGCCAGAGCCCATAAAGGCATTATGGCTGCACACGGAAGTTTCTAGCTTGAATAGTTTTATGATCCCTTTGAGTGTGGGTGGCATTCCCTAGGACAATCACATGGAAACCCTGGGATTTCCTAGGACAACACTGGATTCCCCAGGTGCCCTGCAACCAATCCACCCAGATGTGTATTCAAGTAGCCACTTTAAGTTGAACCATTAATTAACTACTCACATCTGTCATGGATTTTAGTCAAACCCAAACCACGTCAACGAGCATAGCATGATAACTTAAGCATAGCGTAGAAGTAACTCCCAAGGGTTTGAAAATAATGCACGTAATATATTCTACATCAAAGTACTTCCCAGACCCACAAGTTAAGAGATCCTACTCATGCAATGTGTGAGGGTTTGATCTAATGCATAAAAATTGGGTAATTAAAGGGTATGATCAAAGTGTTACTTGCCTT
The DNA here is from genome assembly GCA_902687465.1 of Secale cereale. NCBI lineage: Eukaryota > Viridiplantae > Streptophyta > Magnoliopsida > Poales > Poaceae > Secale > Secale cereale. The sequence continues at coordinate 222,657,008 of LR738709.1, forward strand.
GCTGATGATTCGCAAAACCTAGGGACTCGTAGTAGCACGCTTCACAGTCCGAGTATTCTATCACAAGCAAACAATAGCATACATAAGCAATCAAGCAAAGATGCACAAACAGAACTCCAAATAAGAAGATCTAATCAGAAAGTTCAACTTAAGAACTCTGGTTTGCAAAAAGAAACAAATCGAAAGAAGTAACGAAACTCAAACTGCGAAAGAAGCGAGGTCCATTTACTGGTTTGATCTAGGGTCAAATTTTACAGTAGCAAAACTTTGTTCAAGTTGGTTAAACGGAAAGAGGGCGTTGAGACGAAGATCTATGATTTTGAATCGCCTAATTCCGACTCTCGAGCGAAAAGAAAAACGAAAAACAAGATCAGGGCAGAAATTGCGATTGAAATAATCGCAGATCAATACCCCAAAAAAGAAAACTGACTAACGAACGAACGTTCGCTGTGTGCGTCTAACGGACGAACAATGTTCGTGAAAACGAACGTACGGACGAACGTCCGCAAAATAACTAAACCGAAAAAACCGAACGGATCTGAAAACCAGATCTAGGGTTTCTAAAAAAACAGATCGGTAATTAAGAAAAATCGACGGCGGCGGCGGCAACTACCTCGGCGGCGGAGGCGCGGCGGCTGTGGGGCGGCGGGGCGGCGGTGTCTGGCGGCGCGGCGAGCGACTCGCACTGGCGGCGGCGCCGGCTCGAGGGCGGCAGCGGCGCGGGGCTCGAGGCGGGGCTAGGGTTCGGCCAAGGCGGCTTGGGCGGGCAGCGGCCTCCGGGCTGCGCTTTTAAAGGGGAGTCCTAGCCGGTTACGGCCGAGAGTCGGTTCACACTTTAAAAAAAAAGAGTCTTGACGTACGAAAACTAACAAAAGAAATAGTAAACGGACTCCAAATATTCCGAAATAAATTTTCGCCGTCCTCTACTAATATTTAAGACAAAGTGAACATTTTTCCCGGACCTAAATGCAATTTTTAAAAACGCGTATTTTTCCTATGCAAGTAAAATCGCAAATAAATCTGAAAAAAAGTGATTTTAATATTTTTCCTCCAATATTTCTGTTATTTTGGAGAAGGCATATTATCTCCGCTCATATATTTTATTTAGAAATATTTTTAGGAGAGAAAAATAATTAAAACCAACACTATCCTCGTACTGGTATTCGAGTAAACTCAAATACAAAAACAGTAGAATTCCCAACTCTCTCCGTAGGTCCTTGAGTTGCTTAGAATTTTCGAGGATCGCCAAACACAAAATGCAAAAAAAATATGCAATGCAGTATGATCTATGTATAACATTCCAAATTAAAAATTTGGGATGTTACAAACCTACCCCCCTAAGAATGAATCTCGCCCTCGAGATTCGGCTTGGCTAGAGAACACGTGTGGGTGGTCCTTGCATAGATCATCTTCTCGTTCCCAGGTGGCTTCTTCCTCGGTGTGGTGACTCCACTGAACTTTGCCAAACATGATAACCTTACTGCGGGTGACTATGCTCGAAAATTCAAGAATCTTAACAGGCTTCTCCTCGTAAGTCAGATCGCTATCCAACTGAATTGCCTCCAGGGGTACTGTGTCTCTAAGCGGGATATCGGCTATCTCCGCATGGCACTTCTTAAGCTGCGAAACGTGAAACACATCATGCACTCCTGGCAATCCTTCGGGCAATTCCAACTTATAGGCAACCTCTCCCATGCGTTCCAAAACACGGTAAGGTCCCACAAATCTCGGGGCTAGAAATCGCTTGACTCCGAAACATTGAACTCCTCGCAGAGGCGATACTCTCAAGTACGCTCTATCTCCGATTTCATAGGCTACTTCCTTGCACTTCGAGTCTGCATAACTCTTCTGCCTGGACTGAGCTACCTTCAATCTATCTTGAATTAGCTTAACCTTCTATTCAGACTCTTTGATCAAGTCCGGTCCAAACAACTGTCGATCTCCAACTTCATCCCACATTAACGATGTTCGGCATCTCCTCCCGTACAATGCTTCGAACGGTGCCATCTTCAAACTGACCTGGTAACTGTTGTTGTACGAGAACTCAGCATAGGGAAAATTTTCATCCCAACTAGATCCATAATCTAGCGCACAAGCTCTCAACATGTCCTCCAAAATCTGGTTGACTCTCTCGGTCTGTCCGTCGGTCTGCGGATGAAAAGCTGTGCTGAATTCCAGCCTCGGTCCCAAAGTTTGGTGTAGCTGATGCCAAAACTTTGAGGTGAATTGTGTTCCTCTATCTGATACAATGGTCCTCGGAACCTCGTGCAGACATACGATCCTGTTCATGTATATCTTGGCCAACTTCGCACTGGTGTATGTGGTTTTCACGGGGATAAAGTGGGCTACCTTGGTCAAACGATCCACTACTACCCAGATTTAGTCATATCCTGCTTTTGTCCTAGGAAATCTGGTGATGAAATCCATGCCAATCTTCTCCCACTTCCATTCGGGTATCGGCATAGACTGTAGCAATCCTGCTGGCTTCCGATGCTCTGCCTTTACTCTCTGGCATACATCACATACGGCTACATACTCGGCAATATCCTTCTTCATTCCCGCCCACCAGAAATGTTCCTTCAAATCCAAATACATCTTGGTGTTTCCGGGGTGTATCGAGTATGGCGAATCATGTGCTTCCTGCAGTATCAACTTCCTGATCTCCGGGTTGTTGGGCACATAGATTCGATCCTCGAACCACAAGGTGTCGTGTTCATCTTCACGAAATCATTTGGCTTTTCCTTCACTCATCCTCTTCTTTATCTCGGCAATATCTTTGTCATCCTTCTGGGCTTCGCGTATCTTCCCCATCAATGTTGACTGAACCTCCAATGTTGCGACAAAACTTCTAGGAACTATCTCCAAATGAAGCTCCCTGAGATCTTCTGCCAACTCCTGGGGCAATCCCCCTTTTACTAAGGCATTTGCATAACACTTCCGGCTCAAAGCGTCTGCAACAACATTGGCCTTTTCTGGGTGATAGTGCAGCTTCATATCATAATCCTTTATAAGCTCCAACCATCTCCTCTGTTTGAGGTTCAGCTCCTTCTAAGTGAAAATGTACTTCAAACTCTTGTGATCCGTGTACACATCACAATGATTTCCAATAAGGAAATGTCTCCAGGTTTTGAGTGCGTGCACTACAGCTGCTAACTCCAGATCGTGTGTCGCATAATTCAACTCATGCGGTCGCAGTTGATGGGATGCATAGGAAACAACTCTTACATCCTGCATAAGTACTCCTCCAAGTCCTAAGTGTGAAGCGTCGCAGTACACTTGGAAATCCTTGCGTATATCTGGCAATATCAACACTGGAGCTGTCGTCAACCATTTCTTCAACTCCTGGAAACTTTCTTCGCACTCTTTAGTCCAATTGAACTTTGTATCCTTCTTCAACTATGTCGTCATTGGCTTAGCAATCTTGGAGAAATTTTCGATGAATCTCTGGTAGTATCCCACGAGTCCAATAAAACTGTGGATCTCTCCAACTAAAGTGGGTGCCAACCATTCAGTGACTGCCTGCACTTTGGTGGGGTCCACTCCTATACCTTCTCCTGATATAACATGCCCTAAGAATCCAACTTCCTTCAACCAAAACTCGCATTTGCTAAACTTGGCATACAACTGATGTTCTCTGAGCTTTTCCAGTACCAAACGCAAATGCTCCGCGTGTTCCTCCTCATTCTTCGAGTACACCAAAATATCATGAAAGAATACCACGACAAATTTATCCAAGAACTCCATCAACACCTTGTTCATCATACTCATGAAATAGGCAAGGGCGTTAGTCAATCCAAATGACATAACCGTATTGTCAGGACCCCGATCCTAAGTCACACCGATCTAGCTGTAACACGTCATATCACTTTGCGGCCTCACGCACGGTATCCCCACGGGTGCCACCTTACCTGGCCCGGGACCGTTTGCGCATTTTGGCACACGTATATGACAGTGTCGCTAGCATCCATATGACAGAGAACCCGGGCCGACATGGCTAGTTATAAACCAAAAGTGGCACTAAATTACTGAGACAGGCATCCATGACCCAGCAACGAACGTGTCGGTCATCAACGTATGAACCCAAGTCGTAGCAAGCTACATGGACTTAAAGGAACAACGCGTGACATTCCCCCTAAGGGACAGACACAGGAACGAAGAAGGACACATGCCGGCCAGCCTACGTGTTCCGAGCAGTAGCAAGCTCCCAAGGCTCATTGGAAACACTAGGAGGCATTTCCCTGTAAGATAGGCTACCAAAGGAAAACAACTAGGTGTCGGATCCCACACATACCAAGCATTTCAATCATACACACAATATGCTCAATATGTGCAAATACAACATTACATCACAACAGAACTCTATGACTCGAAGTACTTTATTTAAGAGGCTCCAAGAGCCATACATAACATATCCATACAGGTAGGGGTCACATGACCCAACACTCAAGTCATACAGTCATACAAGCACAAGCGGAAGCTACATGTCTGAGTACAGATGGCTTAGAAAAATAAAACAGGCTTGATGTAGCCTGACTATCTACAAGGCCCTTCACAAGCTCCAGATCTCCGTCTGGGTGACAAGCTACTCGTCGACGTCAACGTCTATGTAGAACCCATCAGAAGGGGCAGGGTTCTCCTCTGCAACAGTTATTAAGCAAACATGAGTACAAAGGTACTCAGCAAGTCTTACAATAGAACCTATCATACATGCAACATTTTCAACAAGGGGCAGTGGAGTTCATAGCAGAAAGCCAGCTTTGACTCTTAGCTAACCTATTCTACAACTCTCCACAGATTGCAAGATATTACTACGAACATGAGTCCTCTACTCACCACAACAATACACCACCGAGGATCCTCTTCCGTCATCCTACAGAAGGACCATCCATGGCACTCACACTTATCTTGAGGCTTTTAGTAGTATCCATCAACTTGTCTATGAACTGTAAGAGTAATCAAGTAGTTCGTACCGCGAACAACGGCTATTCGAATAGATTGATAACCCTGCAGGGGTGTACTTCTTCACACACGCTTCCACCACTTATCACCGTTTACTCGACATGTACTCGGCAACCTTCAAGCGGAAGCCCAGCGAGGGTATCGGCCACAACCTGACTAACTACACAAGTCTCTTGTCCAGGTTTATCGCCTATTTGGGTTCCATCCGTGGGGAGATCCGGTCGGGGTGTCGCTCACGGCCCCAAACGATGTGTACAGGGTTCCCGAGTCACCAAACGGGCAACCGGTACACCGTGCCACGTACCTGTCACATCACAGCCCACCTCGAGGGTCAGCGCTGTGCACGACCACCAGTAAACTACAAACACCAGAAACTAGTTGCAACTCCTGGACAGAGATCGACGGTAATTAATAAGCCGAGAGGGTCCATTGGTTTCGGGCCCAATGCATGGTAGTAGCTGGAACTTGAACCACACATACAGATCTCGGGTCCTATGAACGGTTCCAATGAAACAACCCACCACGTACTCCTACATGGCCTTTCATCGATACCTTTACCAAACATGTTCCACACTTCCTTCTCTTTGCCGGTATGATCATTTCACTCTGATCCATCACCCAGATGAACCAGACCTAACACAACTCTAAGCATAGCAGGCAACATAAACAAATAGCATGGTGGTTCACACATCACATGGCTCAATCAACTCCTACACATGCTAGTGGGTTTCAACTATTTACTGTGCCAATGGCAGGTCATTCAAGGGAATAGGGTTCAACTACCGTAGCAAGTAGCAGTTCACACGCTGTTGCCTTAATGCAATAAAAGAGAGCAGGAGCGAGAAGATTGGGTTTCTATCGGAATGATCAATGATTGCTTGCCTGACAGAGTGGTTGTCGGGTACTGCTCTTCAGCTGGATACGCAGAAGTATCCTCGGGAGCGGGACCTAACACGGAGAATACCGGCGATACAATCAATAAGCAAACAAATGCAACAATATGATGCATGCTCATGACATGGCAAGATGCATGTGTTTTGGTCTCATGCAACTATAACTAGAAGGGTTTGAGTCTATTTGAATCAAAGATTCAAATTGGAACTCAAACTATTATTTAATTAAGTGCATTATCATGTTTTAATATATACAGCAAGGTTAGCTTGCTCAAACATGCATGAAACAAGTGCCATTGGAAAGATTGGATTTTTCTGATCAGTTTTCATATATAAATCTTTTCCATCTGAGCTACTGTTGAATTTATATGATTTTTTGAAGTTTAGGCATTTTCTGGAATTCCTTGAATTATTTTTAAATCTAAAAATCCCAGAAAACCTTTACTGCGTCAGCATGACATCATGCTGACGTCAGTTAGTCAACAGGGCGGCCCAGGTCAAACCTGACCAGTGGGACCCACTGGTCAGTGTCACAGTTAGCTAATTAACTAATTAGAATTAAATTAAACACTAAACTAGGTTTGACTAGCAGGCAGGGCTCACATGTCAGTGACCCAGGGGGGGTCAAACCCTTGGTCAAACAGGGCCAACTCGCCGGCGTTTAGCCGCCGGCGAGGCCAGACGCGGCGGTGAGGTGCGGGTTTTGTGCTCCGGCCGCCAAATCGACGGAGGAGCACACCTACGGGTAGCTGGAAGCAAACCGCCTCGAGTGGAGGGGGTGGCTGGCCTCGAGGTCGCCGGAATCGACGCCGGCGACGAGTCCAGCGGCTGCCGGAGTTCAGGCGAAGTCGAAAACAACGGTGCGGTGCTCGTAGAGGTGCGTGGAGTGGTCCTACGGCACCTATGCGTGACAGTGAAGCTTGTGGACACGGTGGCCGGACCATTAGATGGACGGAGCCTCGTCGGCGACGAGCTCCGCGGCGGCGCGTGCAGGTGAGCTACGTGCGGTGCGTTTCAGTGTAGGAGGGAGCCAACGGAGAGGGGGAGGACGAAGCTGGGCTCACAGCGGTTGCAGCAGACTCCGAAGTGAGCTTGGGGGCGGTCGGAGCTGAGCGGGACGGCGAGGGGGATCTCTGCGGCCGGAGTTGGGGAAGAAGGGGTCGGGGGCGTCTCAAGGATGGGCGAGCGCTCGGGGCTCGGCCAGCCCGATGTAGTCGAGGACGGCGTAGACGACGGACACGACGACGGGGCTCAGGGACGACGGTGGACACGGCTACCACAGCGGCGCGAGCACGGCGGCGTCGGCCATGGTGCGGGGAGGGCGAAGGATAGGAGCTGGGGAGGGTGGAGAGTCAGCGAGCTCGGGGGCGAGGCGGACGATCGATCCAAGCCTCCAGGGCGGCGAGGGGAGGAAGCAGGGCGGCGGGCAGCTGCGTGGCGCGTGCTGCGGCCGCCGTCGAGCACCTGCCTGCCTGCCTGGCCGAGCCAAGCAGCTCACTGGAGCGGCAGCTGGGCTGGGCCGGCAGGTGGGCCGGTTGGGCGCCAGGTAACTCCTTTTCTCTCTCCTTTTTCTATTTCTTTTCTGTTTCATTTCTTTTGCAACTTTGTTCAATTATTAAAAATGCCAGAACATTTTTATAACTCATAAAACTTGTCATGCCCACTGCATATAATATGAACAGCATGGAACATTATAGTTTATGATTATTTGGGCACATAATATATTTTATAGCATTTAAATGCCCAAATGGAAATACCATATGATTTAATCCAGAGACCTTAGATGTACTAGAAAATTGTGCACCATTTTTGGCACAGGTTTAGGACCAAGGCTGAAATGATGAACATATTTGAAGGGCATTTTGGGTACATTGGAAAAGATTTTATCAAACCCTAGTTGTTAGAAGAGGGGTGCTGGGGTTTCTGTCATTCCCATTTCAAGTTTCTTTGATAAGTAAACATGATGCACACTCTAGCTAGTCCTAATGCAAGTGCTAACTAGGGATGTGACACATATATTCATATAGCCCGTACCTTGTGGTGAAGGTTGTCTTAGGTATATCCTTCTCTCGGATCTTCAACTGGTGGTATCCAGATCGTAGATCGATCTTCGAGAATGCTTTCGCTCCGTGGAGTTGGTCAAACAAATCATTGATCATCGACAGCGGGTACTTATTCTTAATAGTCACTTCATTCAGTGCACGATAATCAACGACCATTCTTAAAGATCCATCCTTCTTCTCGACCAAAAGCACTGGGGCTCCCCAAGGTGATGAACTCTTGCGAATAAAGCCTTTCTCCAATAACTCCTTAATCTGCTTCTTGATCTCCTCTAGATTATTCGCTGGCATCCGATATGGTCTCTTCGATATAGGTCCGGTGCCAGGCAACAGCTCAATCAAAAACTCAATATCCCTATCCGGCGGCATGCGTGGTAACTCCTGTGGAAACACATCCGGTTAATCCTTTACTACCGGCACTTCCTCCTGAACAACTCCCGTGAGAGAATGTACTTGTGTCCGTATAGGCGAATGCCTAGATACATACTTAATCCTTTTTCCCTCCGGGGTGGTGAGCAAAATAGACTTGCTGGCACAATCGATGTTCCCTCCATACATCGATAGCCAATCCGTACCTAATATCACATCCAATCCTTGTGACACCAAAACTATTAGGTCTGAGGGGAAAACATGGCGTCCTATGACCAATGGCATCTGAAAACATCCTTGATGTGCCATATACTCCGCTCCTGGGAAGCTTACTAACATGGGGGTTTTAAGGACTTGGGTGGGCAACTTATGTCTGCTTAAGAATCCCCTTGAAATGTATGAATGCGATGCACCGGTATCGAAAAGAACTACTACGGTAAATGACTTAACCAAAAACTTATCGATCACCGCATCTGGTTGTTCTTCAACTTCCTCCACGGTCACGTGGTTCACTTGTCCTTTGTTGAACGGGTTGGGCTTCTTCCCGGCGCTTCCATTGCCGTTCCAATTCTTAGCTTCAGGGCACTCATTAGCATAATGTCCATTCTTCCCGCACTTGTAACAGGTGACGTGGCTTAAATCCTTCTTGGCGGGTGTGGATGGGGTAGAGCGATTCTGATTATTGTTTGCTCCATTCCCATTCCTATTCTTGGATCCATTGTGGCTGTGGGAACTTCCTCCAGTGTGGGTGTGGCTTCCATGGTTATGGGTGTATCCTCACGAATTCGGAGTGAATCGGGGCTTCTGCTGGGCTCCAGAATTATTCCTTTCTTGTCCATACTTCCTCTTGCGACTCTCAACCTGCTGCTTCTTCCCTTCAAACATAAGAGCTTTATCTACCAACTCCTGGTAGTTGTTGAAGGTTGCCACCATCAACTGTACGCTCATCTCATCATTTAGCCCTTCCATAAATCTCTCCTGCTTAGCGGCATCTGTGGCCACATCATCTGTCGCATAACGAGATAGGTTACTAAACTCATCTACGTACTGAGCCACAGTACGATTTCCTTGGCGCAAGTTGCGAAACTCCCGCTTCTTCATGCTCATAGCTCCGGTTGAGACATGGGCAGTACGGAAAGCTTTCTAAAACTGATCCCAAGTGACATTGGCTAAAGTGGCTATGTAATTCTCCCACCATGCTGCGGCTGGTCCAGATAACTGATGTGCGGCAAATCACACCTTATCAGCATCCGAGCAATTGGTGGTAGTCAAATCCCTTCCAATCTTGCGCGGCCAGTCATCAGCAACTATTGGTTCAATGCTGCTAGCAAACACCGGTGGTTGCAACCTTAAGAAACGTGTCAGGTTGTCCACAGGTGGTGGTGGTGGAGGGTTGTTGTTGTTCTGGTTGTTCTGAGTGTTCTGGACAAGAAGTTGCATCAAAGTGTTCTGCTGCTGGATCAACTGAGTGAGTTCAGGGGGAAACTGAAATTCGGGCTCATGTCTCGGAGGCATCTGATGGTGTAGAGTGAAGAGATTAGAATAGAATTGAGGTCTATGGGAAAATCACTACCCATATGCACATAAGACAAACACAAACATATCACACCAATCAATTCCAAACAAGGGCTTACAAAGATCTAACTAACGTTACAAGAGTGCTCTAAGACTACTTGGTGGGGAAAACTGCTAGTCATAGGGTGGTCATCTAGAAATTTTGATCGGCGGAAGATTCCATGATGTCTGCTCCAGCTTCATCTTCATAGTCTTCGTCATCACTATCATCGGGGTCTAAATACGTGTCATCGATGATGATGTAATCTTCAGAACGAATCTCCTTGGGTTCTTATTCCTCTTCTTCTCCTCCTGGTGTTGGATCTCCCATGAATACTCCTAGTTTCCTTATCAAATCATCATTCTTCTCCTCAAGTATCAACATCTCCTCCTCGTATCCGTCTCGAGTAGGCTTGAGTTCTTCTACTAGCTCCAAATTCATGTTTAGTGCCTTCTTCAAATCTATCATCCCTGCGCACATCTGGTGCTCGTGTCGACGAATGTGCTGGTTTAACTCCTGGATGAATGCTGCAATGGACCTGTCCTTCCGGGTGCTGATCATGTCCCAACGCTCATCTCGGCGTCCACAAATCTGGTAGATAGTGTCCTTCAGCTCCTGCTTGTAGACCTCTCCGATCCTTTCCATAGTGATGTGGGCTGCCATACTCTTGCCTAGGCTCCAGGTTGGTGCATTAAAAGAAAACTCTATTGGCTCAGTGGATGGTGCGAAGGTTCTCCCGAGGATTTGAACTTGAATGCTCCATCGCTCCTCTTCTGGTAAAGTGGCGGTGTAGGTCCCGATAAAGCTTGGTATTCCTATGTTCAGGTACCTAGCGACTTCTTTCAAGTGTCGTCCAAAAGGTATGTCTTCATCCGATTGCATGAACTTGTTCCTTGGGTCCATCATCCTAAAGAAGTAGAAAATGGAGAGGAGTCAGAAATGAGTAGAGAAGAGTGACCTAGGGTTTATCTTAGTGGTCGTGTACTACAGTCAGCGTGTGCTCTGATACCATCTTGTAGCGACCAAGATCCGAATGGACTGAAGTCTCTGTGTTTCAGTGTCATCCCTGGATCGGTAATGCTGACACACACAGTACTTGAAGGATTTATAACAGAGTGGCAATCACACACTTATTACATTGAGTGTCTCCAAAAGAGAACTTATTACAAAAGTCTATGTCTTAAGGCCATCTAACAAAATAACAGCAGAAGGCTTGGAAGATAAGTGAGTCCATCAACTCCAACGACATAGCTGAGTGCATGACAAACGACCTAGAACGTCTTACTCCTCGTCTGAAAAGTCTGCAACATAACATGTCGCAGCCCGAAACGGGTCAGCACATGGAATATGCTGGCAAGATAGCACAGAAGATGCAAGTAACAGAAATAAAGGCTACACTATATGCATATTTGGCTGGTGGAGGCTCTAAGGTTAAAGTTTTTACGTAAAGCCAATTTTTCCCTACAACAAAGGAATAAATTTTATTTTAACTATCATAGTAGTTGAAACATCATTGAGAAGGTACCTCCAACTCAATCCCAATTAAAATAATCATTAACCCAACTAATTAAATTATAGAGTGATGAGTCAACCAATAATTCAAGTACCAGACACTCAAGATTGTCCATAACCGGGGACACGGCTAATCATGATCAGTTTGTACACTCTGCAGAGCTTTGTGCACTTTTCCCACAAGACTCGATCGCCTCTGTTTAATTTCTCGCACTGCATGGTGTTTGAGAAACGGATGACCGAGACACTGTCTTTCAGAAGCATTTACTCTTTACCCTGGGTGGACCGGTACACCTACTTTCCCCTACATCTGCTAGTCCACCACTGAAAGAGCTCACATAACTTACTCATACTATGCCAGAGCCCATAATGGCATTGTGGCTGCACACGAAAGTTTCTAGCTTGAATAGTTTTCTGATCCCTTTGAGCCTGGGTGGCATTCCATAAGACAATCACACGGAAACCCCGGGATTTCCTAGGACAACACTGGATTCCCCAGGTGCCCTGCAACCAATCCACCCAGATGTGTATTCAAGTAGCCACCTTAAGTTGAACCATTAATTAACATATAACATCTGTCATAGATTTCACTCAAACCCAAACCACGTCTACGAGCATAGCATGATAACCTAAGCATAGCGTAGAAGTAACTCCCAAGGGTTTGAAAATAATGCTGGTAATAGGTTCTAGCTCAAACTACTTCCCAGACCCACAAATTAAGATATCCTACTCATGCAATGTGTGAGGGTTTGATCTAATGCATAAAAACTGGGTAATAAAAGGTTATGATCAAAGTGTTACTTGCCGTGCTGATGATTCGCAAAACCTAGGGACTCGTAGTAGCACGCTTCACAGTCCGGGTATTCTATCACAAGCAAACAATAGCATACATAAGCAATCAAGCAAAGATGCACAAACAGAACTCCAAATAAGAAGATCTAACCAGAAAGTTCAACTTAAGAACTCTGGTTTGGAAAAATAAACAAATCGAAAGAAGTAACTTAACTCAAACTGCGAAAGAAGCGAGGTCCGTTTACTAGTTTGATCTAGGGTCAAATTTTACAGTAGCAAAACTTTGTTCAAGTTGGTTAAACGGAAAGAGGGCGTCGAGACGAAGATCTGGGATTTTGAATCACCTGATTCCGACTCTTGAGAGAAAAGAAAAACGAAAAATAAGATCATGGCAGAAATCGCGATTGAAATAATCGCGGATAAATACCCCAAAAAGAAAACTGACGAACAGACTAACGAACGAACGTTCGCTGTCTGCGGCTAACGGGCAAACAATGTTCGTTAAAACGAATGTACGGACGTACGTCCGCAAAATAACTAAACCGAAAAAAATCCAAACCGATCTGAAAAACAGATCTAGGGTTTCTAAAAAAATCCGATTGGTTCTTAAGAAAAACCGACGGCGGCGGCGGCTACTACCTCGGCAGCGGCGAACTCTGGAGGCTCCGGTTACGGCGGCGCGGCGGCTGTGAGGCGGCGGGGTGGCAGCGTGTGGCGCCGCGGCGAGCGGGCGGCGGCGCGTGGCGGCGCGGCGAGCGGCTCGCACCGGTGGCAGCGCAAGGGCGGCGGCGGCGCGGGCTCGAGGGCGGCGGCGGCGCGAGGCTCGAGGCGGGGCTAGGGTTCGGCCGGGCAGCTTGGGCTGGCGGTGGCCTCTGGGCTGCGCTTTTAAAGGCCCGGCTAGGGGAGTCCTAGCTGGTTACGGCCCAGAGTCGGTTCGCACTTTTAAAAAAAAACGAGTCCTGACGTACGAAAACTAACAAAAGAAATACTAAACGGACCTAAATGTAATTTTGAAAAATGCTTATTTTTCCTATGCAAATAAATCCGAAAAAAACCAAAAGTGATTTTATTATTTTTCCTCCAATATTTATGTTATTTTGAAGATGTCATATTATCTCCGCTCATATATTTTATTTAGAAATATTTTTAGGAGAGAAAAATAATTAAAATCAACGCTATCCTTGTACAGGTATTCGAGGAAACTCAAATACAAAAACGGTAGAATTCCCAACTCTCTCTGTAGGTCCTTGAGTTGCTTAGAATTTTCGAGGATCGCCATGCACAAAATGCAAAGAAATATGCAATGCAGTATGATCTATGTATAACATTCCAAATTGAAAATTTGGCTTGTTACATTTTCCTTGGACCCGAAGACACCCCATAGAGTTGAGAACCAAGTCAGAGGAGCCACGAGGCGGCGACAAGGGGGGAGGGCGCGCCCCCCGCCCTTGTGGGCCCCTTGCAGCTCCTCCCACCGACCTATTTCATCTATAAATTTACATATATTCCAGAAACCGTAGAGGGGCACCAAAACCAATTTTCCATCGTTGTAACCTTCTGTACCCGCGAGATCCTATCTGGAGACCTTTTCCGGTACTCTACCGGAGGGGGATTCAACCACGGAGGGCATCTACATCAACACCATTGCCCTTCCCATGAAGCGTGAGTAGTTTACCATAGACCTACGAGTCCATAGCTGGTAGCTAGATGGCTTCTTCATTCTCTTTGATACTCAATACCATGTTCTCCTTGATGTTCTTGAATATTATCTGAATCTTCTCTGAATTCTTATATCCATGATTTGATATCTTAGTATTTCTCTTCGAATTATCGGTTTGGTTCGTCCAACTAGATTGGTTTTTCTTGCAATGAGAGAAGTGCTCTGCTTTGGGTTCAATCTTGAAGTGATCTCACCCAGTGACAGAAGGGGTAGCGAGGCACGTATTGTATTGTTGACATCGAAAAAACAAGATGGGGTTTTCATCGTATTGCTTGAGTTAATTTCACTACATTATGTCATCTTACTTAAAGCGTTACTCTGTTCTTCATGAACTTAATACTCTAGATGCATGCAGGAGTTGGTCGATGTGTGGAGTAATAGTAGTAGATGCAGGTAGGAGGCGGTCTACTTTACACAGACGTGATGCCTATATTACATAATCATTGCCTTAGATATCGCCATAACTTTGTGTTTTTCTATAAATTGCTTGACAGTAATTTGTTTGCCCACCTTATTATTTGCTATCAAGAGAGAAGTCTCTAGTGAAACATATGGCCCCCGAGTCTATTTTCCATCATATTAGTTTCTGATCTACTATTTTGCAATCTTCTATTTTGCAATCTATAAAGCAAAACCCCAAAAGTATTTTACCTTTTGCTTATCTATCACTATCAGATCTCACTTTTGCAAGTAACCGTGAAGGGATTGACAACCCCTTTATCACATTGGGTGCAAGTTGCTTGATTGTTTGTGCAGGTATTGGTGATTTGTTTGTTGTCTCCTACTAGATTGATACCTTGGTTCTCAAACTGGGGGAAATACTTATCTCTAATTTGCTGCATCACCCTTTCCTCTTCAAGGGAAAAACCTACGCAAGCTCAAGAAGTAGCAGGAACAATTTCTAGCGCTGTTGCCGAGGAGATTTATGCCAAGTCAAGAGTCAAGATTTGTCTCGTGTTAACTTACCAATTTCTGGCGCCGTTGCCGGGGAGATCTACGCCAAATCAAGACACACCAAGTACTAATCATAAAACTCTCATCTCTTGCATATATATTATTTGCCATTCGCCTCTGGTTTTCCTCTCCCCACTTCTAAAACATTTTCAAAAAACACAAAAAGATTTGCCCTTTTCCTTCGCCCTTTTTCGTTCGTCTTTTTGCTTGTCTGCTCGTTCGTTAGATCGTTTACCTTGATTTACTGGCATTATTACTTCTTTGAATAGATATGTTTTAGATACCATTACTAGAGGATATTTCTTGGGATGCCACACTTTTGATGCTTATAATGCTATAATAGATTTGCTAGGCCCACCACCTCTTATGGTCAATGAAACTATTTTAACTCTGGAACATGTGATGCAAAGGCTTAATATTATTGAAAATAAAGTTGCTATAACAGAACAAATTGAAAACTTGGATAAAAATATTCATGACTACATTACTCAATAAGGATCTAAGGTGGGAGTTACTTTAAAAAATATTAGAGAAAAGGAACCCATAGTCGATGAAAAGGTAGATCATGATACAGCTAGAATAGGCAAGCTAGAAGATATTATTCCCAACTTGGGTTCTGCTTTTTCCTCCATTAAAACCACTGAAAATTTCCCTCTTACCAAGGGTACCAAGTTTATTTATGTTCCTAAGAATAAGGGTGAATCTTCTAGTAAGGGGAACGAAGATCTCAAAACATTAAGTGTTCACCCAAACCTATTCAATATTATTAAGGAACCGATTGCTATGAGCTAATTTCTTTATTTCTTACCTAGGAGTTGGATCATTGACAAAACAATGAGTCTCCTAAGGTTCATAAGTATGTGATCAACGAATTTCATACCAAAGATGACAATACTTAGATCTATGTTTTATGATTAGCTAGGGGCGTTAAATAAGAGCGCTTGTTGGGAGGCAACCCAATTTTATTTTTGTTCTTTGCTTTTTGGTTCTGTTTTTCAATAAATACATGCTATTACTTCTGTAGTAATTGTGTCTTGGTTTTTTAATTAGTGTTTGAGCCAAGTAAGACCTTTGGGATGGCTTACGGTGATCGTTGATTTGATTTTGCTGAAAAACAGAAAGTTTTGTGCCTAGTGCAAAAAATTCAATAATTCGCTGGAACGTGAAAACCTTCTGAAATGTTTACATAAAATTATATACAAATTACCCACGTCGTCCTAATTTTTCAAAAAATTTAGAGTTCCATAAGTTTGCGAACTTTTTAGATTGCTACAGACTCTACTGTTTTTGACAGATTTTGTTTTGTATGTGTTGTTTGCTTATTTTGATGAATCTGTGGCTAGTATCAGGGGGTATGAACCATGGAAAAGTTGGAATACACTAGATATTACACCAATATAAAATAATAATGAGATCACGACAGTACCTTGAGTGGTTATTTGCTTTGTTTCACTAACGGATCTCACGAGTTTTCTGTTGAGTTTTGTGTTGTGAAAATTTCAAGTTTTGGGTAAGTATTTGATGGACTATGGAATAAGGAGTGGCAAGAGGCTAAGCTTGGGAATGCCCAAGGCACCACAAGGTAACATTCAAGGACAACCAAGATCCTGAGCTTGGGGATGCCCCGGGAAGGCATCCCCTCTTTCGCCTCGTCTATCGGTAACTTTACCTTAGGCTACATTTTTATTTACCACATGATATGTGTTTTCCTTGGAGCGTCTTGTATGATATGAGTCTTTGCTTTTTAGTTTGCCACAATCATCCTTTCTGTACACACCTTTTGAGAGGGACATGCGTGAATCTTGATTTATTAAAATACTCTATGTGCTTCACTTATATCTTTTGAGCTAGGTAAATTCGCTCTAGTACTTCACTTATATCTTTTTAGAGCGCGGTGGAGGTTTTATTTTATATAAATTGTTGAACTCTCTTGCTTCACTTATATTATTTTGAGAGTCTTTAAAAACAACATGGTAATTTTCTTGGGTTATGAACCTAGTCCTAATATGATAGGCATCCAAGGGAGATATAATAAAAACTTTCATATATAGAGCATTGAATACTATGAAAAGGTTGATTCCTTATAAATCTTTTGAGATGTTAAGATGGCAATATTAGAGTCATGCTAGTGGTAGTTTGTGAGGTTAAAGAAATAATTGTGTTAAGGTTTGTGATTCCTGTAGCATGCACGTATGGTCTCCTAACTATGTAACCAAATTGGCGCGCATTGTATCTTGATTGTTTATCTTTGCGTGCAGGTCGGGGGTGCGATGGTTAAATCCTACCAACCTCCCCCCTAGGAGCATGCGTCATAGTATTTTGCTTCGAGGGCTAATAGATTTTTCGCAATAAGTATGTGAGTTTTGTATCACTAATGTTGATTCCATGGATTATACGCACTCTCACCCTTCCATCTTGCTTGCCACTCTAGTATCGCACAACTTTCGCCGGTGGATCAAACCTTATACCCTTCCTCAAAACAGCTACCATACCAACCTATTATGGCATTTCCATAGAAATTTCGAGATATATTGCCATGTAACTCCACCGTTCCATTTGTTATGACATGCACCATCATTGTCATATTGCTTTGCATGATCGTAAGACAGTTAGCATTATGTTTTCATGGTGTCGGTGCAACAAACCCTGGGTCTGTTGCCCAGACTGTGCACAGGCACAAGGACAAGATCAAAGCACTAGCCCAAATTAGAGTACGAGAAACCAAGAGATTCAAAGAACCAACATGCAGCCCACAGAGACCAAGGTCGAGCCAGGGAAGCAGGATATCGCCCAGAGAAAATCCCCCCTTGTCGGGCAGGCGAGCCCGACAAGGGGCGAGGCCACCCCCAGAAGCAGATAAAAGAAACACCCCAGCAGGGCCTGTCGGGGCTCACGGAGGCAAAACCACCTCACCAATAACTCGAGCACGACCCACGTCTTCGATCAATGCGGTGTTAAGCCACAAGATGAGTAAGTGGTAGCCATTCGCCACATGGCAGCCATTTGCTATAGGAGAAACCCATAGATGACACCCGTCCTGCGACGTGTCAAGAGAACATGCGCAGAGCTAGCAAGATAGCCCGGCAAGCCTTGCCGGGAAACCAGTGATGTGACACTAAGCAATGCATTTAATGCGCCCTGTCAGCTCGCAGAGTTAGGTATGATAGCACTGATTGCTATCATATCAGCGCATACTGACTACTTTGCCAGTGTGGTAACCCCTTGATCTATAAAAGGAGGCCCATGGAAATCATAGAAAGGGTTGGAAAGTGGATGAACCCACACCCCCATATGCGCGTAGTCGCCGCTGCACTAAGGCAACCCTTGTCGGGCAAGTGTACTATGCTCCACCACCTCCATTCCACCATCAATCCACCAAACCAAGAGTAGGTTTTTACACCTCACGGTGGCCCGAACCTGGGTAAATTGCTTGTGTGCTCTCTGCCATGATGTCGTGCGCTGGTCTGCTCTTTGTGCAATGCGATGTTCCCCCGCCGAACTAGCAAGGGGCCTCCTGGTCCAATAGGTGGACGCGGATATCCCGCGACACATGGCTTGTCTGTTTTTTGATGTCATTGCTATGCCAGATCATTGCACATCCCGGTAGACCACCGGAGGCATTCATATAGAGTCATATTCTGTTCTAGTATCGAGTTGTAAGTAAATAAAAGTGTGACGATCAACATTATTAGCACATTTTCCCATGTGAGATTATAAATAAAAGAGGCCTAAGAGGCCCAAATAAATAAAAGAGGCAAAAGAAGCCCACAAAAAAAGATGCCAAAGAGCAAAAATAAAAAAATGACAGAAAAAGAGAGAAGGGACAATGTTACTATCTTTTCCACACTTGTGCTTCAGAATAGCACCATGATCTACATGATGGAGAGTCTCCCATGTTATCACTTTCATATACTAGTGGGAATTTTTCATTATAGAACTTGGCTTGTATATTCCAACGATAGGCTTCCTCAAATGCCCTAGGTATTCATGAGCAAGCAAATTGGATGCACACCCACTTAGTTTTCTTTGAGCTTTCATACACTTATAGCTCTAGTGCATCCGCTACATGGCAATCCCTACTCACTCACATTGACATCAATTGATGGGCATCTCCATAGTCCATTAATTTTCCTAGTTGATGTGAGACTTTCTCCCTCCTTTTGTCTACCACCACCATCTATTCCACCCATAGTGCTATGTGATACGTCTCCAACGTATCTACTTTTCATAACCCTTTTGCCCTTGTTTTGGACTCTAACTTGCATGATTTGAATGGAACTAACCCGGACTGACGCTGATTTTAGTAGAATTGCCATGGTGTTGTTTTTGTGCAGAAATAAAAAGTTGTCGGAATGACCTGAAAATCCACAGAGAATTATTTTGGAAAATATAAAAAATACCTACAAGAAGATCCAGACCAGGGGCCCAGTCATGCTCCCTGCCTCATGGGCCCCCTGGTGCTCCACCGACGTATCTCGGGATCCCATATATTCACTTTCGGGGAGAAAAAAACATAAGAGATGAAGAATTATCGCATTTTACGATACGGAGCCGCCGCCAAGCCCTAATCTCTCTCGGAGGGCTGATCCGGAGTCCGTTAGGGGCTTCGGAGAGTGGAGATCGTCGCCATCGTCCTCATCAACCTTCCTACATCACCAATTCCATGATGATCACCGCCGTGCGTGAGTAATTCCATCGTAGGCTTGCTGGACGGTGATGGGTTGGATGAGATCTATCATGTAATCGAGTTAGTTTTGTTTGGGTTTGATCCCTAGTATCCACTATGTTCTGAGATTGATGTTGCTATGACGTTGCTATGCTTAATGCTTGTCACTAGGGCCCGAGTGCCATGATTTTTGATCTGAACCTATTATGTTTTCATGAATATATGTGTGTTCTTGAACCTATCTTGCAAGTCTATAGTCACCTACTATGTGTTATGATCCGGCAACCCCGAAGTGACAATAATCCGGACCACTCCCGGTGATGACCTTAGTTTGAGGAGCTCATGTATTCACTATGTGTTAATGCTTTGGTCCGGTACTCTATTAAAATGAGGCCTCAATATCCCTTAGTTTCCAATAGGACCCCACGGCCACGAGTGGGTAGGACAAAAGATGTCATGCAAGTTATTTTCCATAAGCACGTATGACTATATTCGAAATACATGCCTACATTGCATTGATGAACTGGAGCTAGTTCTATGTCACCCTAGGTTATAACTTTTACATGATGAATTGCATCCGACATAATTTCCCATCACCGATCCAATGCCTACAAGCTTTTCATATATTGCTTGCTACTTATTTACTTTTCTGCTGCTACAATTACAAAAACTACAAAAACACTATTGTTACTTTTATTGCCACTACCGCCACGATCATATTACTTTGCTACTAAACTACCTTGCTGCAGATACTAAGTTTCCAGGTGTGGTTGAATTGACAACTCAGCTGCTAATACTTAAGAGTATTCATTGGCTCCCCTTGTGTCGAATCAATAAATTTGGGTTGAATACTTTACCCTCGAAAATTGTTGTGATCCCCTACACTTGTGGAATATCACTATGTCCATGGCTCACGCTCATGTATTGTGTGAAGAGTTGAAAAGGTTTGAAAAAGTAAAGTATGAAAAAAATTGCTTGGCTGACACTAGGATGGGCATGATGTGTACTTTGTGTTAAGAAGAGGGAGCAAAAAAGACTATATGATTTTGTAGGGATAACTTTCTTTAGCCATGTTATTTTTAAGCTTCGTAGATTGCTTTTGGTATGCACTACAAAAAAAATACACTTCCGTGATGATACGTGTTTGTCACAGTAGGTCACGTTTTCTGTCATGCATGTACATCCATGAAAAATTTATGACAGAATCAAGATAGTCATACCAGTGCTGTCGTAGAAGTGTTCCATGACATTACCAAAATTATCATCACGGAAGTGTCCACTTCCATGACGATAAATTGCGCTTCACAGAAGTGATTTCCTCAAGGGTGACCGACATGTGGCATCCACCGTAACGGAACACCGTTAAGCCATCAGGTCGAGTTTTGGATCCGATAACCCGTTAACAGCCCCGACCAATTGGGATTTTCCACATGTAAAATCATCATTGGCTGGAGGAAACACGGCTCACCGTTGGGACAGATGTCATCCTCTCATTGGACACAAAGCGCCTATGATACATCGACACGTGGACGGCCCAACAGAGGCCCATTCGTGTGAAAAGGCCGGCCTGTTTGACTTGGTCAAAAGGTGGCGGGCCAGCCCACGGAAAGCCTGTTAACGCCATGTTCACATATAGCCCATTTACAGCCCGCTAACCAAGTGCCCATTACGACCTATCCAAATTAAGCCCACTAGCGTCAGCTGGGCCGTCCAATATGATTCCAGCCCATTTTAAGTTCCGGCCCATGTATGGCCCATGACGTCTTTCGGCCCATATGATGCCCTTTTGTAACTCTTGGCCCATTAACGGCCCGTGGTGAAACTGGCCCGTAATGAACAGTGTATCACTTTATACCCATTAACGGCCCATTAATCCATTGGGCCGTTTGCAGCCCATGTTATCTTTTGGCCTTCTCAGGGCCCATTTATTCTTGGCCCATTAACGGCCCGTGGTGAAACTGACCCGTAATGAACAGCGTATCACTTTATACCCATTAGGGGCCCATTAACGCATTGGGCCGTTTGCAGCCCTTGTTATGTTTCGGCCTTCTCAGGGCCCATTTATTCTTGGGCTTATTTCCAGCATTCGGTTACTAACGGCCCGTTACTGCCATTTTCTGCTTGTGGGCCAAATTCAGCCCATGGTTACAATCGGCCCGTTTGTGGCCCGTTAATACGTTGGGCCATTTTCATAGCGTCATCAAATACAGCCTATTAACGACGGCCCGTTATGGTCGGCCCATGAACGGACGACTCCAACTCTAGCCCGTTTACGGCCATAATGTGGTCAGTTTTTGGCCCATGTTGGGCCAATCGATCATTCGGCCCGTCTAAGGCCCATTGATGATACGGCCCGTAGAAGGCCCATTGTGTCTACGGCCTGTAGGAGGCCCATTGTTTCTATGGACCGTAGAAGGCCCATTGTTTCTACGGCCCGTAGGAAACCCAGTGTCACTACAGTAAATATGTGGCACATGGCCTGTTATAGGCGGGAAACTACTATAGATTAAGACCTGCTAATGGACCAAGATGATTATAGGCCCACATTTTGGCCCATATGAGTAATGGGCCGGCCTGAAGACCGACAACACTGAGATCCACTGAACCTTCTGGCCTCAATTACAGCATACCGACCAAAGAATAAACCTAGACTATACAACAAAGAAATTAGAGCATATTACATCCACTTGCAATCAAAGTTCGCTATTGGTGATAATAAAGCGCAACATGACCGCGGATTTCATACACTGGGCATCAAAGGTCGCCACAAGTGCATATAAACACGCCGAGAAAAGAATATACAAAACTGAGAGCACTCTAGAAGGCACTAGACCTGGCAAGCTTAGGCTCTGCAAGCAGCCGAACAAGCTGATGAGACCTCGGTTGTGTCAACGATAGATGCTTCATCCCTAGCTGTATGGCACCATATTGCGCAAGGCAGTCCCCTGACATCTTCATTACATCTTTGACTTCAAGTTGGAGCTGAGCTGAAACAAGCCTTTCCGCTTTAAGTTGAGACTGAAGAAGTCGAACTGATTGAGGCAGCGACTTCACAGAGGTTGTCTCACACCTGCTGGTGAGAAGCTTCAACTCACTGTCTTCATCAAGACAGGACCTTGGGGCCATCTCGCTGTCCTCAAGATGGTTTGGCTCACTATCTTTCCAAAAGGTCTGCCTGGCATAAGAGATACAACTCTGAAAGAGAAACAAGGAGACACGTAACAGGTTTCACAATTATATAAGCAAATAAATGGATCCGTTGTCCATAAGGAACATGTTTTTTACAACTACAATTTAAAACTGGTAGTTCTTGCAAACATCCAATCAGATGTAAACAGCAGTGGAGGAAATGATGCATATCCAAATCTATACTAGAACAAAGTTTGAAGGCTTGAGAAGGATGAACATACATTACATGTTAACACGGGCTAGACAAATCCCTTCTCCATGTTGATGGAAAGACAATTCAAATAATTCCCCAAAGAAAATTCTTTATAAGCGTTGCCATTATTCTATATTTTGCAAATAGTAAATATAGATCAAATAATATTGGAAGAAACAGAGGATAATGAAGCTCAGGTGCAGAGTGATGATGCATAATCAAATAGCAATTAATTAAGTACAGCGTTACAAGGCAAAAGGTACTGACAAGAGGAATGCAGACATCAACGTGTGCAGTGGCATTGGCTTTATTCAACATTTTGGTATGAGTAAATGTAGATATGATAATTTGGAGAAAGTGGAGGGAAGGGCAGATAAGATGCAGAGTAATGCTAGACAATCAACTATCTCGCGATGCATGTACAGTAATACCACCACCGTCCATTATTATTTGTCGCTCAAATGGATGTATCTAGCACTATTAAGTTCTAAATACATCCAATTGATCAACAATTAATTCGATACAGAGGGAATACTTGACAATAGGTACTTACATGAGCAATCCAAAACTTCATAACCATTGTGTTAATTCTACATTTATCTGAGAGTAAATATAGATCTTATAATTTCAAGCAAAGGGAGGATAAAGAAGCGAACATTTACAGTGATGCTACATAATCAAACAACAATGAGTGTAAGTATGCTGACAAAGGGCAAGAGGTACTGACAAGAGCAATGCAGAGCCCGGTATTGTCGTGAGATCCTATGATCCTTTGAGCAAGGAGATTCATCTGAAACCAGTTTTCATACAAGAGAGAAGGTAAGGCACATGCAGGAATTTAGGAGTTCAAAATTTGAATTGATATCATAGACAGTACCTCACGCTGGGCTAACAGCTGTTGTAATAGGGGTTTGGCCACTGGTGTAGGGGTAAAGTCTGTTACAGTTGGGCATGTGTTTTCTGTGGCTGCTGATCTATCTGATTTAACATGTATCACTAGCTTTTCCAAATACCTAGTTTGTAATCCTTGAGGATCTGCAATCACCCTCTTCCTTTTGGACATCTATTACGAAAGAACAACATTTGACTGGAAAAACATAGTATGACGACACATGGAATAGGTACAGAAAATGGATAGGTATGGCATATACTCATATATGATGCTTAAACAAAGTAGATGGTGTAACAAAGTAGAAGTATTGCAAGAGGTCAGATGCAAAATATGTGCGACCAATACAACCTTGCCAAGTTAGAGCATGCACATTGATGGGTGAATAAGATAGGCCATCCTCCACGATGCTAAGTTTGTTAGCCAGTGGATTGTTCCGCAATATTCCTCTCGTGCGCCCATTCTCATATTGATTTTGATAATTTTCAATACCTGACATGCATGAAAATATAAAAACAAGTGAGATTATCTTTGTAATGCAGAAGTGATTCTAATCCAATACTTCCTCCCTGTAAACCCCTTTGTGCTATCTCTGCAATTCTTCTGAGTGCATGATGTAATTTGGTGTGTGCATTAATATAATGTGGCCTACTACTCAAAATATGAGAGCTCCAAAAGTGATGATACTTCGCAGATGACAGCTTCAACATATAGTAAACAAGAGCAAGTCGACCTAACCTGACAGATTCAAAATGTACTAAGGGAGAATAACTCAACCTGACCAGTCGACCGCAAGAGAAGATGATCATCTTAAAGAAGAGCAGAATAGCAAGCAGATTGAAGATATCACAAGTATTTCTATACAATGTTGGTTGGCCACCCATAATGAACCAGAGCGCACAGAGAAATACTATTCCTTCCGGTCTCTCCATATGTGGCTCACATGCATTTCGAAGCTAAAGTAGGAACATTTAGCTGACCAATTAAACATCTCCCAGTTTTACTAACATCAGCATAATATCATATTTGAATTTGTACAAATAAGCTTGTTTAGATCGATGGGTGGAGCAGTGCTATTGCGACATGAACCACGTAGGCTGATCGTGGTCATCATAAAATGGGGAAACTGTAAGCATGATGAGTATAGAGTTGACCGTGGCAGTGGGATGGCAGATCTGAAATTGCAAACCGCGTAAAGGGTAGTTAGCAACCGATATTTGCTTTGAAATAACAACTAAGATTTGGTATGGACAAGAAAGTACAGTCAACAAGTGACAAAGAAACATAATTCTGTTGTCTCTCTATATGTCGCGACATGCATTTGGAAACTCAAGTGGGACCTTTAGCTAACCAATTAAATGTGTCTGTTAACTAATATCAGTATCATATCACAATCATATTTGAACAACTAAGCTTTGGAATTTTGAGTGTTGTGTTGTTTAGCTTGAAGGGTGGAGCAATGCTAGTATGACAGAAAGCACCTACACAGATCATAGTAGAGTAGATAAAAGGGGAAAACCCTAAGCATCAAGAGTAAAATTAGGAAAGTGGAACTAGCTGGACCAGTGGGTGGCGCACATGCTTTTCGAAACGTATATAGGAACAATAGGTGACCAATTAAACGTTCTATGTTTTAGTAATATGAGCATCATATGAGATTCGTATTTCAACACATAAGCTTTGGAATTATGAGTGGCATGTTGTTTCGCTTGATGGGTTGAGGTCTTGAGGAGCAGTGCTAGCACGACACGAAGTAGTGAAGCACCTACGATGAAGGTAGTGAATATAAAGGGGGGAAACCATAAGCTTTACGAGTATAGTGACCGCGACATGGCGGATCTGAAGGTGCAAACCGGACAAAGCTACTTCGCAACCAATGTTTGCATTCAACTAGCCACCACGAATTGGTACGGACAAGAAAAGTACAGTAAACAATTTAAGATCTATTTGCCGGGTGAGATCAATAACTTATGCACATATGGAAGAGTACCACCTCTCTTGCAACACCGTGTAGGCCCCTGCTGATACGTGGAGGGTGTTGTGGGTGCGATGGCTGTCGGCGGCGGGGAAGAAGACTTTAGATGGCAGACGGCTAGGTTGGGGGATAAATCATGTTGCCGTGGACGAGGCGGTCGTAGGAGCGGCAACGGCGAAGTGGACAACGATGTCGATGAAGCGAGACGAAGCGATGAAAGGATCGTGGTCCGGCGCCGTGGATGAGAGACGTCCATCTCTTGTAGTGGACGACGGGGTAGGGGTAGCGGCTCCGGCAAGGTGGAGGATGGGGTGGCAGACGGAGGAGGCTAGCCGCAGTGGGGAGGTTGTCGTGGCGCCGACGGTGTATGAATGTGGAAATGGAGGGGGGATCTCAAACATTGGGATGCGCTTGTCTGAAATGTGGCAAAGTTACGAACTTATCCCCCGTTTAAAATTTCAGACATCACGTCGTTTGGGGATAGGACGGTAATCTCGCATCACCCAAATATTTGCCGGTAACGATTTCGGGCGAGGAGAGGGTATTTTGCCGCCCAAGGTTGGTGCCCACGGTGTATGAACGGGGCTGACAGGTAGGGCGGTTATGTCACGTCTGAGGGAAGTTACACATCCGCCCCTATGTAAAATATTAGCCTACATCGATTTCGGACGAGAAGAGTTTATTTTGCCGCCCACCGTGGATGAATGGGGAAATGGAGGGAGAGACACATGTCTTTCGGACGATCTTGAATCAAATGTGTTTTGCCGCCCACATTTGGCGCCCACCGTGTCTGAATGGGCTCAGAGGCCGTCGTGTCACGTCTGATTGAAGTTACTAGTTTACCCCTATCGACAGCAGTGTAAATCCGGTCGATAAGGATGTCAAGTGTTTGGGTCGACAGTAATTTCCATCTCGCAAGAACTTGCTTCGGGCAGCCCACAAATGATAGTGGGTGTTTAGCCGCTTCGTTCAAAACTTGGGAGAATTAGCATCCACGTTTGCCCTGGGCCATGGCAAATAAATCCAAATCCAATTTTTATTCGATTACGAATATCCACAGATAATTCTACATTTTGTTATTTATTTCTTCAAAACCACAACAAAGATTTATTCCACCTTTACATATGATTATGATTTAGAAATGACGTGATCTTCGAATTCCGTAGGTTGGATACACTTTGAGTCAAACAGTTATTTCATCCAATACAATATGCTCACACGAAAAACAGTTCACCTTATGTCAATCATACAAGTACTGAGGATTACCTCGCCTAAAAAATTCGGATCATTACAACACATGGACAACATAGGGGGTCTTACAACATAATCCATTCAGAGACATGACACAGCATGCAAGTACAATAATCTAATCACAATTTCAACTGCTATCTAAAGAAGATCTGGGATTACCCTGGGCTTCAGATAGCAGAAGCAACAGGACCTCCCCCGTCTTCAAATGCAACATTTTTACTTCCTCCAATTCTTGGGTTTCTTGCATAATGCGTGTAGCTAATTGCGTAATTTCCAGCTTCAAGATCAAAATTACCTCATCCATGGCAGCCACACCATCTCTTTCTGCCTCTAGTAGAGCCTCAAGAACTATAATATCTGTGCTAAGACTGCTCTCCGGCGGTGTTGCCTCAGAACTGCTACCATCTGTTAACATGGATGGCGCACTGCTTCCACAAATAGATTCTAGGGTTGTACATTGTGTCCTAGTGTGAACGGCATCCTAAAAGGTTTCCGCTGGACATAAGTAAGAGATAGTTATCGCATGATCCAGGCAGTAAGCTTACATGGTAAATGACATACGAATTATTGCCGAGCATGGTCAGCTATATTTAAATGGTTCGAATCAGCATCAGCCGAAAAGAAATTAAAATGGTAAGATGAAAACTTTTAAGGGAGTGTACCACCGCTATATTTAAGTTGCCAAGGCATCTAAGAAGTTGAAATAATATGAGAAAGCACTTAATAGTGTGGCCTCATATAAACTACAAAGACAGTCTTGTGATGAAGTTCAGAGGAAAAGTTAAGAACTCAAATGAACTAGGCATGCATTTATTTACGATAGTACAACAGGCACTGCTGACATGTTGGCCAACTCAGGTATAGCGTAACAAGTAACAAACAAGCATTTGAATCAAGCAATACAGCAAAGCAGACAACTGAACTATTTGTTATTCTGTAGGATTACAGGTTGAGGGCACAAGCCAAGAAAGCAGCCCACACGCATTACATTTCACATGTACTAAAACACATTAGTTTACCATATGTTGCTATGAAGCCTCGCTGTTGTTGGAATGTTCTTTGAAGATATCGTCAGCATCCCGTGATTGCAAATCTACTTGTTGTAGTTTATTCTGCACCCTCTATTAGGTAAAATTAATTTTAGTCGCACGCACTGGTTCGAATTGATCATCAATGGTTCATCTAAACTAATGAAAGAAGGGTGTGTGCATACACGACAATATATCTGCTTCCCTCTATTTTTATGCTTGTTTGAGGTGCCAGCCCCAAAAGAACAAATATTTTGCTTGATGGGGTTGGCAGCTCCATAATTAATAGAAGCATCAAATTAGTCATGCAACATGGGAAGATCAAGAAAACACAAAAAAGTAATGAACAGAGGCTCGTAGCACTGATGTAATAGCTAGCATCAGAAAATGTAGGGTAAAACAAACAAAAACCAGCGGAACCACATGCTAGTTTCCTGATGTGTAATTAAGCATAGAGAGCATGAAGCAGTCTTATGGAACCAACAGGTGGCATCAGAACAACACCATTATCATAAATATAGCATGCAAGAAGTAAAATAGTAGGCAGTGATATCTAGGAAGTACAGTAATACTTAGGACAAAACTGAAGCATATTAACTATATGTGCACTGGTATGTAATTTAGCACATGTAACATGTTCACTGCCAGAAGTATGGCCCTACAGGTGCAAGCAGAATAATGCGTCTCATGAAAAACCGAATGATACCCTGAAGAAATTCAAAGGTGCGGTGCTTATGCTAAGAAAGTGAACGTAGGCGCCGGCCGGTGGATAATAGTACCTCATTCTCAGCGGCGTACGGGTATCGTTGGCATACTTGGTAGCTAAGGATCGTCGATGGTGGTCGTATTGCGGTTGAGTTTGGGCCGGCTGTCGCCGTCGGTTAAGCGGCTTCGGTGCTATGGTTGCGACGCCTGTCGACATAAAAGAAAGCTCATTTGTGGTAAGTGAACAGTTGCATGATAAAGAGAAAAACCGAAGGAGTACAGATCGAAATAACCTGATGAGGCTGCGGCATCGGTAAAGCAGGGCCGGTGGAGTTGAATATGGTGTCTGTGGAGCGGGTCCGGTGAAGTGGACGAAGGCTTCGGCGGGCGCGTTGTACATTGCTTTCGGTGAGGCGGATCTGTTGCGGCGGACGAGGGCTTGTATGAAGGGCCAGCGAAGGGACGGACGAGGGAGTCAGTGAAGGGCCTACACTGTGGTGGAAGAGGGCGCCTGTTAAGTAGATCCGCTGCGGTGGAGCATGAGGGCTGTCAAGGAGATCTGGAGCGGTGTACAAGCCAGTCGCTGAAGCGGCTCCGGTGAAGTGGTGACTTGGCAGTTGGGGGTTCCAAGGTGCAGAAGGCAGATCCGTTGGGGTGTGAGGTCCACCACTGCGGCGGAGGACTAGATTCGGCGGCTTGCCGTGGTTGGGGGGTCGGGGAGGGGAAGGGGAGGGGCTCTGGGGAAGAATGTTGGGGGAAAAGAGGGGGAAACAATGGAGTTACCAAAGCAGCCCCTTTCCGTTCATGTGGCAGGGGTAAAACAGGAATATCGCAGGGATAAACTTTTGGGCGCGAGATATTTTGATGTGAGCGGGAAGTTTGAAAGCTTTTGGGGCCTGAAATTATATTCTGCTCTGGTATGGCCGACTATGATATCATGGCCGAGAATTTGTTTGTTTTGCATGCAAAAAAAGTGCAAGTTTTGAAAATCAATGTCTCCAACTCGAAACTTAGATTGTCCATTCAATTCAAATATGGATCATTGAGCTACTAGAAGAAAATACCATCATATGGTCCAATTCAAATGAAATTCCAAATGTGTTTATCCTAAATATGATAACAAAAGCAAAAATGTGTATGTGTATGAATAAAGTGGATGATTATATAGTTTGAACATGCCCGTATGTGTATATCTCTAGGTTTGATATATGAATTTGAAATCACGAAATCCCGGCTTAAAAATGTACCTCCGTTTAAATGAATTACAAAAACTAATGATGGAGTGGAATTCCAAAATTCCAATCTTAGGTTTGTAATTACGGTACATCAAAGTATATCACGCATGTTCAAAAGTATCGTTATCTCATAGACCAAACAGTGAAACAAATTCATCAACCTTGAGTGCACACACTATTGACCTTGTATATCCCAATTACGCTAAAGTCCCTCAAATATAGACACCTCACTCTTTATCTGAAGCC
>LR738709.1:222688098-222796289 GCA_902687465.1 Secale cereale
ATCTCTCTCTCTCTCTCACACACACCCCTCTCCGACGCACAATCGATGTCTCTTCCAAAAAGCCTGCTCCCCCCGCCCGCACCCATGCTATCCCGCTACTACACATGTCACACCATCCCCCTTCCCTTATACTAGGTTTACATCATTAGTGGTCTCTCTACTCCACATACACACACTCCCTCTCACACACAAACGCGCACAGAAACACACACAGACACACACAAACACCCATTAATCTGGATCCTCATCTCTCGCCATGTCCACATGTGTATCTTGCACACTCACTCTCTAATTATGTATATGTCTCTCCACATTACACAACCCAAAGCCCCATGTACATGTCTCTCTCTATCCTCCACACACATAGACACAAAGAATCTGTTATCATTGCCTCAGTCTCTAGACATATCACACACACACACACACACACTGTCTTTCTCTCTCGCAAACACGCTGAACAAGGGTTTCCCCGTGAATAACTTACCGTCTATTCATCAATAGTCGTGGCAGTACGGCGAACACGAGACGTGAAAATGAATAAATCTACACGTGCTTAGACCACCTAGTATGACTACTAGGACTAGAGCAAGCCAAAAAGCGCGCCGCCATCAGCCCCTCCTTATCAGCGACAGGAAAACATTTGTTTTACACAGTCGAGAAGTAAATGTGCTAAGGTCTCACATGATGAGGCGTTGAATATAATGTAGATGCTAGTTTACGGAAACAAGTATCGATAATACGTTTGTATCTCCATACTTATATTTCTTCTCTTATAAAAAACCGAGTTGGTGATGATGGTACGCGTGCATTCTTGCAATATAGACCGTCCGATCTATATCTGACTGATGGAAATTAAACTAAAAAATACCCGCACCCCTCTCCACATTTGCAGACAAGGCCTTCCCTCGTTCATACTTGTCTCCAATAACCTCATTGTTGAGAAATTGAGAACGGAAGCCTCTGGACCAAACTCGCCTGGTGGCCGCTGTCGGCGTTGTCAATCCCCATGCCTCCGCTCAGTCCGACCACCAATCACCAGCACGCCCCACTCCTCTTCACCTTATCTCATAGTTCTCGAGATATCATTAGTTTTAACAAATGGGATTACTCCCGCATGGGTCAATCACAACGATTGTTTTAATAAAAAAAGGCATCTTGATGTTCCGTGCAATGCACGGATCTTGCTAGTACTCCTATAGAACACTAAGTTGGTGATGATGGTGTGTCTGCCATCCGTCGTTTGTGACCATTAGATCTACATCAAACGACTATGAGGTAAGTTGTTGCCTTTTCTCACAAACATCCCACTTGTCTACCAATTTGCAGAAAAACCCATAATTAGTATCTTAAAACCAACCACATCCCTCCCTAACATCACCAAAACAGCCCAAGGAATATATTCTAATTGAAACATAATATATCTCTAGTAATATATGTATATCAAAATTAGAGTGTTTTGTATCAAGTTTGTGAATAAGTATTATTCCAATTATGATTCATTGCAACACACATGAACATTGCTAGTATTTCCAACCATGCGAAAAAATTCCCCTAGTATTCCATAGTTTGGAGTTTTCCATCAAGATATTAGTCACTCATGGTTGATATTTACTTTCAATCATGTACACATATACACTATGTAACTAGCCTTGCTTATTGGGTTCCAAAGCTTTACTTTAACTCCTACTTACAATATGTAGAGTATTTAACAAAAAACTACCACTTTCAACCAGCCCTAGGAAGAATCTATTGTACAAAAAATAGCAAAAACATACCCAAAATTTCTTAATCCACGCCAAAAACTACTACCTACCGATTAGGTTAGTTTAAACCCATTTATGACAGGGTTGGCCCACACGTCCGTGCTCACGAGGCAGCTTAAACCAACACATTTTGTTTGAACGTTGACACGAGGGACCCACATCTGACCTTCTATCCTGTTATTCCCCCTCAAATCATTATTTTTCCTGAACATTACTTCAAACAGTAGTGATGCCTGTTCGTCGGTGGCGCCGGTGATGAGCGAGTTGGCCACCGCTCCGCCGGACGGGCCGGACGCCGCGCTGGCCTCCGCACGGGTTGCTAGGCTGGCCCGAGCGTGACTCACGAGCGAGCAAGCCGCCGCGCTAGCCTTCGCTTGAGCCAGACGGCTGGCCTTAGCACGGCGCGCGCGAGCAAGCCGCCGCGTCGCCGTGCCAATCTAGATAGCAAACCTTGCAAACAAGCAGCTGGACGGAGCTATCTTGGCTAGCTAGCGGCCGCGAGCGTCGGACGGAGCTGGCATCTGGGCTGCCGCAAGATGGGCTCCGCACCATCGGCGGTTTTGACCTCGCCTTCTGCCGGCGGCGGTAGCTGCATCCCATGGCCGAGGATGACTAGGTGGACGGGCCGGAGGTAGGAGGTCACTCAGGGATTTTTGTGCAGACTGACATGTAGGTCCCACAAGTCATAACGCCCGGTCGAATAGAAGGCGTTGACTTAATGGGCGACGTGGGCCCTGTTTGGATACTCTAAGTCGGAGGTCAGATTCTAACCCTGAACTAACTCTAACCAAAGTGGTGTTTGGATGGCAGGGTTAGATTGAGAACAAATGTATCCAAAGTCCAAACAGGGCCATGGGTTGAAACGTGCCTATAACGACACTTTTTAGAGTAGTCGTTTCTTGGTAGGGCTGGTTGGTAAGAGCATGTACAATGGTTGATAAGGTAGTCTTATCTTAAGTCTGCCACGTATGCAAGTGGTAGTAGTTTCTTGGCATTATTAGTGGTTTCTTGCATTATTAGGGATTTCTTGTAAGGAACAATGTACTACTAGCGACAAAAGGCGATTCTAGGTTGCGTTGTACTCCAACGAGTACGACTAGTGGTCGCGGGAGTGTATACCTCGTTTTGTGGGTTCGATCCCGGCTGAATGCACGGTGGCCTTTTTTTAAATAGTAACTTCGCCGCGAGCCAATATTTTACACGGGTAGTTTGAGTTTTGAAGTCAAACGGACGTGCGGCACCACAATCTGGGTGCACTGGATAGCCTAGCCACGTGAACGGGTTTTCCTTCCCAGCATCTCGTGGCTTGTGTGCTCGCCCTAGCCGCACCTCGCTTGCAGCTTCCTCATCAGCTAGTAGCATATTTAAACTAGCGCCTCCCAATTAAGCCCGAGGAGCCGGAAAGTCTGGTGGGGCATTGGGAACTGTGCAATATGGCTCCGTACGTGAAGTGCTCTACTACTACTCTGTAGCTTGTGGCGTTGCACGCATGGACTTCACTCCATTATTGGCTCTACTATAAAAGAAATTCCTCTTGACGTGTTTTTCTGAAACGAAGGCAAAAGCTTTGCTTCATCTCATTCATAAAGAATGGACTACTAACAAAGTTCGACGAGATCCATTACACCTCCACAAATGGAAGCGAAAAGCCTAGTCTCGCTGTATCAAATAACTCAAATGTTCTGCCCCCGTAGTAACCGTCGCTAATAAACAAACTGCTAGTGTGTGCGTGAGAGGAGTGGTTGAGGCCCTCCACTATGTGTTCGGTGCCAGAAATCTAAAAAGTTTTCCACATACACTTCGATGCCAAATGAAAAATATTTAGCACCGGCACAACAACATGAAGGATTTGGCATCCATCCACCTTTGGCCCACCTTGCTATAAACTAGTAATATATCAACTCAAATTAGTGTCTCGCTAGTGGTGTTGGTGGTGCTTCGCATGCAAAAGTACAGTGGCTGCTTTTTTATTGTGTCAACGAAATATGGCATCGGAGCAAGTAGAAGCATCGATGCCCTGAAATTTTTATATGGCATCGGCTGGGCAATGTAGGACACCAGTGCCAAATGTTCAAAAAGTGAATTTGGCACCGGTTTTGGCCTACATGGTGGAGGGCCTGAGTAGGGCAGCTACGTGAGAGGAGTGGCTGAATAGAGCACCGAGAGTACCCACTAGGCCACTATGCAGGTCTACTTTCCCTGCATTGATAGTATAGCGATGGTTCTAGAGAATAGTAGTACCCTCCACTTCCAACTGTAGCTCCTTTGCCTTGAGATTCAAGAGTTTAAAACTGGTGCTCTATACTATACAATACATAGCACTAGTAGTGTTGGGGAACGTAGTATTTTAAAATTTTCCTACAATCACGCAAGATCTATCTACTAGATGCATATCAACGAGAGGGGAGAGTGTGTCTACGTACCCTCGTAGACCGGGAGAGGAAGCGTCAAGTGACGCGGTTGATGTAGTCGAACTTCTTCGTGATCCAACCAATCAAGCACTGAACGTACGGCACCTCCGCGTTCAGCACACGTTCAGCTTGATGACGTCCCACGAGCTCTTTATCCAGTTGAGCTTCACGGGAGAGTTTCGTCAGCACGACGGTGTGGTGACGGATATGATGTATCTACCGGCGCAGGGCTTCGCCTAAGCACTGTAACGGTATGACCGAGGTGTGTTTCTGTGGAGGGGGGCATCGCACACGGATAAAACAATTCAACTTGTGTGTCTTTCGGTGCCCCCTGCCCCCGTATATAAATGAGCAAGGGGGGAGGCCGGCCGGCCTTCTATGGTGCAGCTAGAGAGGCAATCCTATTCCTAGTAGGAGTCCACCAAGAAGGAGAGGGGGAAGGAAGGAGAGGGAGGGGAGAGGGAAAGAGGGGCCGCGCCCCCTTCCCCTAGTCCTATTCAGACTGCCCCTAGGGAGGGGGCGCGCCACCTCCTGGCTGCTGCCCTCTCTGTCCCCTATGGCCCACCAGGGTCCATCATTCCCCTGGGGGGTTCCGGTAACCCCCCCCCCCCCGGCACTCCGGTAAATTCCGAAACTTTCCAGAACACTTCCGTGTTAGAATATAGTCGTCCAATATATCAATCTTTACGTCTCGGACATTCCAAGACTCCTCGTCATGTCCATGATCTCATCCGGGACTCCGAACTACATTCGGTACATCAAAACTCATAAACTCATAATACCGATCATCATCAAACGTTAAGCGTGCGGACCCTACGGGTTCGAGAACTATGTAGACATGACCGAGACTCATCTCCGGTCAATAACCAATAGAGGAACCTGGATGCTCATAATGGCGCCTACATATTCTACGAAGATCTTTATCGGGCAAACCGCATAACAACGTACGTTGTTCCTTTTGTCATCGGTATGTTACTTGCCCGAGATTCGATCATCGGTATCTCTATACCTAGTTCAATCTCGTTACCAGCAAGTCTCTTTACTCGTTCCGTAATACATCATCTTGTGACTAACTCATTAGTCTTTTTGCTTGCAAGGCTTATTATGATGTGTGTTACCGAGAGGGCCCAGAGATACCTCTCCGACACTTGGAGTGACAAATCCTAGTCCTGATCTATGCCAACACCACGAATACTTTCGGAGACACCTGTAGAGCATCTTTATGATCACCCAGTTACGTTGTGACGTTTGATAGCACACAAGGTGTTCCTACGGTATTCGGGAGTTGCATAATCTCATAATCATAGGAACATGTATAAGTCATGAAGAAAGCAATAGGAGTAAAACTAAACGATCATTGTGCTATGCTAACGGATGGGTCTAGTCCATCACATCATTATCCTAATGATGTGATCCCGTTGATCAAATGACAACTCATGTCTATGGCTAGGAAACATAGCCATCTTTCATCAATGAGCTAGTCTAGTAGAGGCATACTAGGGACATATTATTTTGTCTATGTATTCACACATGTATCAAGTTTCCGGTTAATACAATTCTAGCATGAATAAAAGACATTTATCATGATATAAGGAAATACTAATAACATCTTTATTTTGCCTCTAGGGCATATTTCCTTCAGTCTCCCACTTGAACTAGAGTCAATAATCTAGATTACAAAGTGATGATCCTCACACCCATGGAGTCCTGGTGCTGATCATGTTTTGCCCGTGGAAGAGGCTTAGTCAACGGGTCTGCAACATTCAGATCCGTATGTATCTTGCAAATCTCTATGTCTCCCTCCTTGACTAGATCGCGGATGGAATTGAAGCATCTTTTGATGTACTTTGTTCTCTTGTGAAACCTGGATTGCTTCGCCAAGGATATTGCTCGAGTGTTGTCACAAAAGATTTTCATTGGACCCGATGCACTAGGTATTACACCTAGATCGGATATGAAGTCCTTCATCCAGACTCCTTCATTTGCTGCTTCCGAAGCAGCTATGTATTCCGATTCACAGGTAGATCCCGCCACGATGCTCTGCTTTGAACTGCACCAACTGACAGCTCCACCGTTCAATA
Source organism: Secale cereale (assembly GCA_902687465.1). Classification (NCBI taxonomy): domain Eukaryota; kingdom Viridiplantae; phylum Streptophyta; class Magnoliopsida; order Poales; family Poaceae; genus Secale; species Secale cereale. Next base: position 222,694,354 of record LR738709.1, read on the forward strand.
AAAATACATATCCGGTTTGTGACTTAGAGTCATCCGGATCAATGTCAAAGCTAGAATCGACGTAACCGTTTACGACGAGCTCTTTGTCACCTCCATACACGAGAAACATATCCTTTGTCCTTTTCAGGTATTTCAGGATGTTCTTGACCGCTGTCCAGTGATCCACTCCTGGATTACTTTGGTACCTCCCTGCTAGACTTATAGCAAGGCACACATCAGGTCTGGTACACAACATTGCATACATGATAGATCCTATGGCTGAGGCATAGGGAATGACTTTCATTTTCTCTCTATCTTCTGCAGTGGTTGGGCGTAGAGTCTTACTCAACTTCACACCTTGTAATACAGGCAAGAACACTTTCTTTGACTGATCCATTTTGAACTTTTTCAAAACTTTATCAAGGTATGTGCTTTGTGAAAGTCCAATTAAGCGTCTTGATCTATCTCTAAAGATCTTGATGCCTAATATGTAAGCAGCTTCACCGAGGTCTTTCATCAAAAAACTCTTATTCAAGTATCATTTTATGCTATCCAGTAATTCTATATCATTTCCAATCAACAATATGTCATCTACATATAATATCAGAAATGCTACAGAGCTCCAACTCACTTTCTTGTAAATACAGGCTTCTACAAAAGTCTGTATAAAACCATATGCTTTGATCACCTCATCAAAGCGTATATCCCAACTCCGAGATGCTTGCACCAGTCCATAGATGGATCGCTGGAGCTTGCACACTTTATTAGCACCTTTTGGATCAACAAAACCTTCTGGTTGCATCATATACAACTCTTCTTTGAGATATCCATTTAGGAATGCCGTTTTGACATCCATTTGCCAGATTCATAATCATAAAAATGCAGCAATTGCTAACATGATTCAGACAGACTTAAGCATCGCTACAGGTGAGAAAGTCTCATCGTAGTCAACTCCTCGAACTTGTCGAAACCCTTTCGCAACAAGTCGAGCTTTGTAAACAGTAACATTACCGTCTGCATCGGTCTTCCTCTTGAAGATCCATTTATTTTCGATGGCTTGCCGATCATCGGGCAAGTCAACCAAAGTCCACACTTTGTTCTCATACATGGATCCCATCTCAGATTTCATGGCCTCAAGCCATTTTGCGGAATCTGGGCTCATCATCGCTTCATCATAGTTCGTAGGTTCATCATGGTCTAGTAACATGACTTCCAGAACTGGGTTGCCGTACCACTCTCGTGCGGAACGTACTCTGGTTGATCTACGACGTTCAGCAGAAACTTGATCTGAAGTTTCATGATCATCATCATTAGCTTCCTCATTGATTGGTGTAGGAATCACGGGAACAATTTTCTGTGATGTACTACTTTCCAATTCAGGAGAAGGTACAATTACCTCATCAAGTTCTACTTTCCTCCCACTCACTTCTTCCGAGAGAAACTCCTTCTCTAGAAAGGATCCATTCTTAGCAACAAATATCTTGCCTTCGGATCTGTGATAGAAGGTGTACCCAACAGTCTCTTTTGGGTATCCTATGAAGACATTTCTCCGATTTGGGTTCGAGCTTAACAGGTTGAAGCTTTTTCACATAAGCATCGCAGCCCCAAACTTTAAGAAACGACAACTTTGGTTTCTTGCCAAACCATAGTTCATAAGGTGTCATCTCAACGGATTTATATGGTGCCCTATTTAACGTGAATGCAGCTGTCTCTAAAGCATAACCCCAAAACGATAGTGGTAAATCGGTAAGAGACATCATAGATCGCACCATATCCAATAAAGTACGGTTACGACGTTCGGACACACCATTACGCTGTGGTGTTCCGGGTGGCGTGAGTTGTGAAACTATTCCACATTGTTTCAAATGAAGACCAAACTCGTAACTCAAATACTCTCCTCCACGATCAGATCGTAGAAACTTTATTTTCTTGTTACGATGATTCTCTACTTCACTCTGAAATTTTTTGAACTTTTCAAATGTTTCAGACTTGTGTTTCATTAAGTAGATATACCCATATCTGCTTAAATCATCAGTGAAGGTCAGAAAATAACGATACCCGCCGCGAGCTTCAACACTCATTGGCCCACATACATCAGTATGTATGATTTCCAACAAATCTGTTGCTCGCTCCATAGTTCCGGAGAATGGAGTTTTAGTCATCTTGCCCATGAGGCATGGTTCACAAGCACCAAGTGATTCATAATCAAGTGATTCCAAAAGTCCATCACTATGGAGTTTCTTTATGCGCTTTACACCGATATGACCTAAACGGCAGTGCCACAAATAAGTTGCACTATCATTATTAACCTTGCATCTTTTGGTTTCAATATTATGAATATGTGTATCACTACAATCGAGATCCAATAAGAATAGACCAGTCTTCAAGGGTGCATGACCATAAAAGATATTATTCATAAAAATAGAACAACCATTATTCTCTGATTTAAATGAATAACCGTCTCGCAACAAACAAGATCCAGATATAATGTTCATGCTCAACGCTGGCACCAAATAACAATTATTTAGGTATAAAACTAATCCCGAAGGTAGATGTAGAGGTAGCGTGCCGACGGCGATCACATCGACTTTGGAAAAATTTCCCATGTGCATCGTCACCTCGTCCTTAGCCAATCTTCGTTTAATCCGTAGTCCCTATTTCGAGTTACAAATATTAGCAACCGAACCGGTATCAAATACCCAGGTACTACTACGAGCATTAGTAAGGTACACATCAATAACATGTATATCACATATACCTTTGTTCACCTTGCCATCCTTCTTATCCGCCAAATACTTGGGGCAGTTCCGCTTCCAGTGTCCAGTCCCTTTGCAGTAGAAGCACTCAGTTTCAGGCTTGGCTCCAGACTTGGGTTTCTTCACGGGGGTAGCAACTGTCTTGCTATTCTTCTTGAAGTTCCCCTTCTTTCCCTTGCCCTTTTTCTTGAAACTAGTGGTCTTGTTAACCATCAACACTTGATGCTCCTTTTTGATTTCTACCTCCGTAGCTTTGAGCATAGCAAAGAGCTCGGGAATCATCTTCTGCATCCCTTGCATATTATAGTTCATCACGAAGCCTTTATAGCTTGGTGGCAGTGATTGAAGAACTCTATCAATGACACTATCCTCGTCAACTTTGCAACCAAGTTGAGTCATATGATTGTAGTACCCAGACATTCTGAGTAAGTGTTCACTGATAGAACTATTCTCCTCCATCTTGCAGCTGTAGAACTTATTGGAAATCTCATATTTCTCAATCCGGGCATTTGCTTGAAATATTAACTTCAACTCCTGGAACATCTCATATGGTCCATGATGTTCAAAACATCGTTGAAGTCCCGGTTCTAAGCCGTAAAGCATGGCACACTGAACTATCGTGTAGTCATCAGACCGCGTCTGCCAGACGTTCAAAGCGTCTACATTAGTGGGAGGGGGCTTGTTACCTAGCGGTGCTTCAAGGACATAATTCTTCTATGCAGCAATGAGGATAATCCTCAAGTTACAGACCCAGTCCGTGTAATTGCTTCCATCATCTTTCAACTTAGCTTTCTCAAGGAATGCATTAAAATTCAAAGGAACGGTAGCACGGGCCATTGATCTACAACAACATAGATATGCAAAAACTATCAGGACTAAGTTCATTATAAATTAAAGTTCAATTTAATCATATTACTTAAAGAACTCCCACTTAGATAGACATCCCTCCGGTCATCTAAATGATCACGTGATCCAAATCAACTAAACCATGTCCAATCATCACGTGAGATGGAGTAGTTTCAATGGTGAACATCTTATGTTGATCATATCTACTATATGATTCACGCTCGACCTTTCGATCTCCTGTGTTCCGAGGCCATACCTGCATATGCTAGGCTCGTCAAGTTTAACCCGAGTATTCTGCGTGTGCAAAACTGGCTTACACCCGTTGTATTTGAACGTAGAGCTTATCACACCCGATGATCACGTGTTGTCTCGGCACGACGAACTTTCGCAACGGTGCATACTCAGGGAGAACACTTATACCTTGAAATTTAGTAAGGGATCATCTTATAATGCTACCGTCGTTCCAAGCAAAATAAGAAGCATAATAAGATAAACATCACATGCAATCAAAATATGTGACATGGTATGGCCATCATCATCTTGTGCTTTTGATCTCCATCTCCAAAGCACTGTCATGATCACCTTCGTCACCGGTGCGAGACCTTGATCTCCATCATAGCATCGTTGTCGTCTCGCCAACTATTGCTTCTATGACTATAGCTACCGCTTAGTGATAAAGTAAAGCAATTACATGGCGATTGCATTTCATACAATAAAGCGACAACCATATGGCTCCTGCCAGTTGCCGATAACATTACAAAACATGATCATCTCATACAAAACCGTATATCTCATCATGTCTTGACCATATCACATCACAACATGCCCTGCAAAAACAAGTTAGACGTCCTCTACTTTGTTGTTGCAAGTTTTACGTGGCTGCTACGGGCTTAGCAAGAACCGTTCTTAGCTACGCATACAAAACCACAACGATGTTTCGTCAAGTATGTGCTGTTTTAACCTTCACAAGGACCGGGCGTAGCCACACTTAATTCAGCTAAAGTGAGAGAGACAGACACCCGCCAGTCACCTTTAAGCAACGAGTGCTCATAACGGTTAAACCAGTCTCACGTAAGCGTATGCGTAATGTCGGTCCGTGCCGCTTCATCTCACAATACCGCCGAAGCAAAGTATGACATGCTAGTAAGCAGTATGGCTAGTATCGCCCACAACTCATTGTGTTCTACTCATGCATATCATCTACGCATAGACCTGGCTCATGATGCCACTGTTGGGGAACGTAGTATTTTAAAATTTTCCTACGATCACGCAAGATCTATCTACTAGATGCATAGCAACGAGAGGGGAGAGTGTGTCTACGTACCCTCATAGACTGGGAGCCGAAGCGTCAAGTGACGCGGTTGATGTAGTCGAACTTCTTCGTGATCCAACCGATCAACCACCGAACGTACGGCACCTCCGCGTTCAGCACACGTTCAGCTTGATGACATCCCACGAGCTCTTGATCCAGTTGAGCTTTACGGGAGAGTTTCGTCAGCACGACGGCGTGGTGACGGATATGATGTATCTACCGACGCAGGGCTTCTCCTAAGCACTGTAACGGTATGACCGAGGTGTGTTTCTGTGGAGGGGGGCACCGCACACGGCTAAAACAATTCAACTTGTGTGTCTTTGGGTGCCCCCCTGCCCCCGTATATAAAGGAGCAAGGGGGGAGGCCGGCCGGCCCTCTATGGTGCGGCTAGAGAGGCAATCGTACTAGGAATAGGATTGCAATCCTATTCCTAGTAGGAGTCCACCAAGAAGGAGAGGGGGAAGGAAGGAGAGGGAGGGGGAGAGGGAAAGAGGGGCCGCGCCCCCTTCCCCTAGTCCTATTCGGACTGGCGCTAGGGAGGGGGCGCGCCACCTCCTGGCTGCTGCCCTCTCTCTCCCCTATGGCCCACCAGGGCCCATCATTCCCCCGAGGGGTTCCGGTAACCCCCCCGGCACTTCGGTAAATTCCGAAACTTTCCAGAACACTTCCGGTGTCCGAATATAGTCGTCCAATATATCAATCTTTACGTCTCCGACATTCCGAGACTCCTCGTCAAGTCCGTGATCTCATCCGGGACTCCGAACTACCTTCGGTACATCAAAACTGATAAACTCACAATACCGATCGTCAAACCGCATAACAACATACGTTGTTCCTTTTGTCATCGGTATGTTACTTGCTCGAGATTCGATCGTCGGTATCTCTATACATAGTTCAATCTCGTTACCATCAAGTCTCTTTACTCATTCCGTAATAGATCATCTTGTGGCTAACTCATTAGTCTTTTTGCTTGCAAGGCTTATTATGATGTGTGTTACCAAGAGGGCCCAGAGATACCTCTCCGACACTCGGAGTGACAAATCCTAGTCTTGATCTATGCCAACACCACGAATACTTTCGGAGACACCTGTAGAGCATCTTTATGATCACCCAGTTACGTTGTGACGTTTGATAGCACACAAGGTGTTCCTACGGTATTCGGGAGTTGCATAATCTCATAGTCATAGGAACATGTATAAGTCATGAAGAAAGAAATAGGAGTAAAACTAAACGATCATAGTGCTATGCTAACGGATGGGTCTAGTCCATCACATCATTCTCCTAATTATGTGATCCCGTTGATCAAATGACAACTCATGTCTATGGCTAGGAAACATAGCGATCTTTGATCAATGAGCTAGTCTAGTAGAGGCATACTAGGGACATACTATTTTGTCTATGTATTCACACATGTATCAAGTTTCCGATTAATACAATTCTAGCATAAGCAAAAGACATTTATCATGATATAAGGAAATACAAATAACATCTTTATTATTGCCTCTAGGGCATATTTCCTTCAAGTAGTACCCTCGCACTACTAGTTGAGAAAGCAGTACTAGTACTGCTACAGTACGAGTACGTACTCCTCCGTCACATAATGTAAGACGTTTTTTGACACTAGTTGGTGTGTACAAAAAATAGCAAAAACATACCCAAAATTTCATAATCCACGCCAAAAACTACTAGCTAGTGACAAAAATTTCTTACTAGTGCTATTATTTACAGTATAATGCAATCCAATAATGTCCCATAATGCTAGTACTAGTAGTAAATAATAGCCTCACCCCTTCGCTACAGTTGGAATGGATGAGGCCCTGCGGTTACTACGCTCTTATCTCCTCCTCGCCAGTTCCCCTCCCCCCGAAGAGAAGGCAGTTCATCGCTGCTCCCATGGATTCGCTAGGCGGTTCTCCTCCTCGTCGGTGCTGGGAGACCTTGGATGACGATCCTCCGGGAGAAATCGCACGCCGCTCCGACGTCCTCACCGTTGCAAGACTCGGTGCTTCCTGCACCAACTTTTTCAAGATGATGCTTAAAATGGCTTGGGAAGAGGCCATGCTTGTTGGTCTTCCATGTGTCCTCGAGGAGAAGGTTCTTCTATGGGACAATCCTTTGAACAGTCCACCGCTCCCTGGCCATGGTTGCACGTTGACTCCGCTAGAGTTGCCTGCGTTGAGAGGTAGTCGGATTTTGTCCGATGAGCAGGTCAGTAATGGAGTTTGATTATGTAGTACTTAGTTATTCCATTTCCATCCCGTAATTTCTCAGCTGCCCACCGTCTTATATATAGGTCTGGGTCGGTGCCAACAAAGATTGGCTTGCATACCTCCGGCCGGATACCACCATCATTTTGCACAACATCCACAGTAGTGCGGCCGTTCTAGTAGACCCCTTCTCCACCATTGGGATCGGCCCTCCGGACTGGCTGGTCTTGAATACGTATGATGATGCCTACATGAGATTGAAGAAGATAGCAATTACGAACCCACCGACAAAGCGGCGCGGCTACGACGATTACTATCTCATCGCGGTGTTCGACATAAGGATTGCCATCAATGCAAGAGGCACTAACGGCAGAGGCTGGCACATGTTGGCGTCGGCAGATTTGTACCACTACACGTTCGAAGCCGCCGTGCGCCATCTAGGCCGCATCTTCACGGTGACAAGCCAGGGGACTTGTTTCATCTGGTTGCCATCCTACGGTACGGGAGATTACAAACGGAATGCACAAACCATCATTTGCATCCCTAATGGCACTCCATTATTTTGGAGGGACCAGTCATCCCGCGATCAAAATAAGATCACCGATCCTGGATGTGCATTTGCATCCACAATTCGGTCTAACCTGGAACCTCGTAGCTGATTATGGCATATTGGGATCAACTACATTAGCAGTCATTACCCATGGTACCACTGATGTACAACATGGTCACACAATCTACCATGATCGGACCGTCACCTTCTACCCAGGTATTCCATTTTTTAACCCTCTCGCCTTCTCTTTCATTGTTGTACTAGTACTCTACTTATATACTAGTAGGAGTACTTTTTGCCTTGGAGGACACGTATAGCTAGTTAGGCCCTTGAAGACATGAACCCACTAGCTGCCACCATTTTTGTTTTTCCATGTCTTACTATCTCATCCATGTAGCCAAGAGTGGCTATATATAATAAAGGGCGCTCCAAGCCCTCTCGTCTTATTAACTGCCATTGTTCTCTGTCCAGGAGTTGCAACTAGTTTCTGGTGTTTGTAGTTTACTGGTGGTCGTGCACAGCGCTGACCCTCGGGGTGGGCTGTGATGCGACAGGTACGTGGCACGATGTACCGGTTGCCCGTTTGGTGACTCGGGAACCCTGTACACACCGTTTGGGGCCGTGAGCGACACCCCGGCCGGATCTCCCCACGAATGGAACCCAAATAGGCGATAAACCTGGACGAGAGACTTGTGTAGTTAGTCAGGTCGTGGCCGACACCCTCGCTGGGCTTCCGCTTGAAGGTTGCCGAGTACATGTCGAGTAAACGAAGATAAGTGGTGGAAGCATGTGTGAAGAAGTACACCCCTGCAGGGTTACCAATCTATTCGAATAGCCGTTGTTCGCGGTACGGACTACTTGATTACTCTTACAGTTCATAGACAAGTTGATGGATACTACTAAAAGCCTCGAGACAAGTGTGAGTGCCGTGGATGGCCCTTCCGTAGGATGACGGAAGAGGATCCTCGGTGGTGTATTGTTGTGGTGAGTAGAGGACTCGTGTACGTAGTAATATCTTGCAATCTGTTGAGAGTTGTAGTATAGGTTAGCCAAGAGTCAAAGTTGTCTTTCTGCTATGAACTCCACTACCCCTGTTGATAATGTTGCATGTATGATAGGTTCTGTTGTAAGACTTGCTGAGTACCTTTGTACTCATGTTTGCTTAATAACTGTTGCAGAGGAGAACCCTGCCCCTTCTGATGGGTTCTACATAGACGTTGACGTCGACGAGTAGCTTGCTACCCAGATGGAGATCTGGAGCTTGTGAAGGGCCTTGTAGATAGTCAGGCTACACCAAGCCTGTTTTATTTTCCAAGTTGTCTGTACTCAGACATGTTAGCTTCCGCTTGTGCTTGTATGACTGTATGACTTGAGTGTTGGGTCATGTGACCCCTACCTGTATGGATATGTTATGTATGGCTCTTGGAGCCTCTTAAATAAAGTACTTTGAGTCATAGAGTTCTGTTGTGATGCAATGTTGTATTTGCACATATTGAGCATATTGTGTGTATGATTGAAATGCTTGGTATGTGTGGGATCCGACACCTAGTTGTTTTCCTTTGGTAGCCTATCTTACAGGGAAATGCCTCCTAGTGCTTCCACTGAGCCTTGGTAGCTTGCTACTGCTCGGAACACGTAGGCTGGCCGGCATGTGTCCTTCTTCGTTCCTGTGCCTGTCCCTTAGGGGAAATGTCACGTGTTGTTCCTTTAAGTCCATGTAGCTTGCTACGACTTGGGTTCATACGTTGATGACCGACACGTTCGTTGCTGGGTCATGGATGCCTGTCTCTGTAATTTAGTGCCACTTTTGGTTTCTAACTAGCCATGTCGGCCCGGGTTCTCTGTAATATGGATGCTAGCGACATTGTCATATACGTGTGCCAAAATGCGCAAACGGTCCCGGGACAGGTAAGGTGGCACCCGTGGGGATACCGTGTGTGAGGCCGGAAAGTGATATGACGTGTTACAGCTAGATCGGTGTGACTTAAGATCGGGGTCCTGACATCCGGTTTAAATATGGATGGCATGGCAAAGTGCACAAACAATACTACAAGTTAAATGGAGCTCAATATGCAACGAGTTGCATATTGACAAAACACCACATTTAATTTGTTTAGTTGACTCTCGTTTATTTACAAGACAAGATTAAATGTTTTTATTAAACATGGCAAGAGGTGAAGCATGAGCAAAACTACACTATCTAGACATTTTAAATGAGGCCGGAAATAACAACAACAATTCCGGAAACTCCTCATGTGCATATTATGAATTTGGTACCTATTACTTCATTTCAAAGTTTTTAAACAGCAAAAGTAAAAGAACCAAGTTATTTTACACATTTTTCTACCCCAAATACATATAAAGTTTATTAAAAACCGAGCTACGGTTATTTAGTTATGAATTAATCATTTTAACATGTCAATTACACAAATTTACACAAACAACAAGTTTAAACATTTTAAACAGGGAAGGAAGTTGCAAATTATGAAACTAGATGAAATTCTAAGAATTTTACATATATAACATGGTTAAATCCGATGCACGGTTATTTAGTTGTGAGCATTCTAAAACAAAGGCATTTTCTGTGATTATGCATGCACATGATTAAATGACAAAATCACTCTGCTGGAAAAAAACACATGACGGGCCGAACTGCAGCACACCGCAGCAGCCAGAAGCATCTGGCCCAAGTGGTTGAGTGACTGAGTGTGTGCAAAATAAAAGAAAGAACAAAAAAATATAAAGGCACCTGGGATTTGAACCCATGACCTCCTGGATGAGTGCGCAAGGGAACAACCACTAGGCTAGTGACTCTGTTGATGCTAGATCATGGTGGCGACTCTAGATATCATCTATATGCTAGAACGGATCTAGGAGAAATGAAGAAGTTTCAGTTACGACGGGAGTTGCTCACAGCGAGGAAATAAAGGGGCCGACGGCCATGGCTTGGCCAGGGCGACGTGCAGACGAGGGACGGCGGGGAAGGCGCAAGGCTAGACCGGCCGGAGCTCGAGGTGGATGCCGAGGGAACTAGATCCGATGGGCGGCGCCTGGATCTGCAGAAGAGGACAGCCATGGCGCTGAAGCATCTGTCAACGGAAAGACGAACAGAGAGTTGAGAAGTAGCGACAGAGGAAGGACAGGAGAAAAAGGAGGACGGGGCGATGGTGTTGGGGCTCCTAGTCGCCAACGAGCATTACCGGGAGGCAGCACGGGGTCGAGGCATTGGTCACGGTGGTGGCGGAGCTCCTCCAGCGGGACGTCGGCAAGGAGGAAGGGCGACGCGGCAGGGGACGAGGCAGAGTAGCTGCTCGAGCGCGAGGAGACACGGGGATGAAGAGGGTGGTCCGGTGGCGCCGGCGTTGATCCGGGTCGAGGAGGCTGCAGCCAGCTTCCGGGGCGAGGCAAACAAAAGCGATGGTCAGGTGGCAACGGCCCTGTGGAAGAACACAGAGAGAGAGAGAGAGCGTGAGGGAGGGAAGAGGAACCAGGAGAGGAAGAAGGAGAGGGGGATTGCCTGGCTTGGAGCGGCTGGTCGTCGCTGGATGCTCCAGCGAGTGGCGCGAGGTGGCGGGGTCGAGCTCGGGGCACGGGAGGAGGTGGATGGGTTGGATCGGTGGCTGGCTCGGGTGGATCGAGGGAAGGCCTCGAGCGCTGGTTGGGTGAGAAGGGGATCTGGGAGGATCCCGAAGAAGAAGGTGGAAGTGGAGGCACGACGGGACAGGCTCCCTAGGTTTTTGGGTTGGTCTAGTTTAGGTATGGGTGGTCTATATATAGTGAAAGGAGGGGGAAAATTTGAGACATCCGATTTAAATTGGACGGACGAGAAGAAATAGGTAGGGAGTCCAAATAAGAAAACGGAGATGTTTTAGAGATGTTTGGGGATGATTCGGACCCATCGGTAACGACAACCCGGATCGGGTTCGGGGCAGTTTTCGGACATGGTTGCGAGGGGTCTGAGAGAGGTCGACGAAGACAAGGGGCATGACAAAAGGTCAACGGAGACAAGAGAGAAGCGACAACTACGAGTTTTTATGAAAACATGCATATGCGAACCAACGATGCAACGCAAAAGATGACATGATGAATGCAACAAACAAAATAAATCACACGGCAACAACGAAATAGCTGAAAGCCTTCTGGAATGTCGGTCTCGGGGCGTCACACGGCGGCGGCTAGAGGAGAAGTCCAGCGAGGCGGCGGCGGTTGGCTCCGGCAAGCCAGACGAGGAGGCGCGGAGGAGCGGGCGAAGGGGCAGTGGAGCAGGAGCTAGATCTGTGGCGGTTCGGGCCCGCGCGGGCCCCGGATGGGTTCCACGGGCCGCGGCGGCGAGGAGAGAGAGAGAGGGTGAGGTGTCGGCGGGGGAGTGGCGGAGAGCGGTGGCGGAGTGACGTGGCAGACCGCGATTGGCCAGGGAGATGTGGCCGGCCGGACATGTCCGGCGTGGATGGACATGTCCGGCGGCGCGAAGTGGAAGAAGGCTAGGGTTTGCCCGAAATTTCGGGGGAGGGGGCTATTTTATAGGTAGAGGGAGCTAGGAGAGTACAAATGAGGAGCGGTTCGCGGCGACACGATCGTGATCGAATGGCCAAGAGCATGGAGGGGGTTAGAATGGGCTTGGTGGGCTGTGTGAAAGGGTGCTGGGCCAAAAGAGAAAAGGCTTCCGGCGGTTAACACGGTTAACCGTTGGGCTATCAAACGAACTCCGAACGCGACGAAACTTGACAAGCGGTCTGCCTATGCTATAATAAGACCACATGCCAAGTTTCAACTCATTCCAAGAACATTTTCCGGCCACTCATAAAACAAATATTCGGAGGCGCCACGGACGCGTGCAAGTGTGTCTGGGCTCAGAACGGACAACGGAAAGGACAGACGGACTCAGACGGATGCATGTTTTGAAAACATGATGATGCAACACACATGATGACAAGGCAAAGATACAACACGCAAGAAGATGACAAGGCAACGACAACGAATAACTGGCTGACACCTGGCGCATCGGTCTCGGGGTGTCACATTTGAACAATAGGGTGCACACGAAGATCTCTCCTTCTCGCTCTAGTTCACTCCTCGCACCGATTCCTAGGCCTAGCTCATCGAACCCAAAGAACAAGATGCACAAGGATTAATACTGGTTTGGGCCACCATTGTGGTGTAATACCCTAATCCGGTGTGGTGTGGTGGATTGCCTTATAGGCTGAGGATGAAAAGTACACGGGAAGAACAGCCTCTTGAGGAGTGGTGTTCTTGTGCTTGGTGAGCTAGTGGGTGTAATGGTGGTCTGAATGATCCTCCGGCTAAGGTTGGGTCAGCTCAAGATGAGATGAGATCCAGGCGATATGCCTCTCTATGGTGGTGTCTAGTCCTATTTATAGAGGCCCGTGTCCTCTTCCCAAATGTTGAGCGGGAAGGGATCCCACAACGACCAAGTTTGAAGGGGGACAGCTAGTACAAGCTATCCAGACAAAAGGTGGTTTTTGCCTGCCAAAGGCTCTGGCGGTAACATCATCGTGGGCTACGTGGTGACCTTCTCCCTACCGTCCTGCTGGTCATGGTCTCGTTGTACCCATATGGAAACCTTTGCCTGACGCCTTGAGACTCCTCGCCTACTCTTGCCCCTTTAGCACCGAAGAGGAAACTGGCTCCCTGCGCCTGCTGGAGCTCGCCTGGCCTTGGTCGTCATGGCTCACATCACGCGAACCTCACGAGGTGTCCCTTGCCTTGGTATCTCCGCTCCTCGTGAGCCAGCCTAGTGTGGAGCACCGTGGGCCCCAAAAGCCTGCGGCCTTGATTGACGCGAGGGGATTGACAAGACGTGGGCGTCTCCACTTCCCCACGCCTACTCGGCAACCGCATGACTGACAAAAGGCAAGTGCATGCTACAGTGCCTTCTTTGCTCGCCTTCGCCTTGCTCTAGATCCCTTTCTCAATCCTCTCCCCCAAATAGTCCAGATCTTCGCGAGGAGTGAACTAGAGTGGAAAGGAGAGATCTTCGTGCGAACCCCAGAGTTCGAACCACAAGGGTTTTGCCGGAACCCAAGATCCGACATTTGGCGAGCTAGTTAGGGGGTGCGCCTAATCTTTTCTTCCATTGTTCATTTCGTCATCGCTCCATAGTCCCGATGGCCAATGATCAGGGAGCACATGTCGACTGCTGGGCGGCTTGGACCGCACAGACGGCACCGACCACCCATGGAGGCCTCAACCCCGCACTCCAGGCGGCTCCCGCGACGCCCGACACCGCCAGCCGCGGGCGGCGCTGGCCCACAACCACCGCCTCGACGTCACGGCGCGATCTACGAACCACGCCGCGAAAACAACACCCTACACCTCACGGGGCATGCAAACACGAGGGTTGTGCTCATCGTGGCGTGAGAGCAGTTACGATGCAGGCTGGACGAGGGTGGCCACGACATGCTACTGGAACGCGCCGCCAAACTACTGAGCTGCGCTTGCAAGGGCACGCCACCGTTCTGTTCCTCACCCACGCCCCAGGTCACAAGCAGGGCGCCGGGGAGGTCCCAGCAGGCGCGAGCGTCCCCTGGAGTGATGGGAAGACCTAATGGCACAAATAGGAGCGCTGGCGCCATCCTCCCGACCGCAGCGACTTCATCAAAAGCAGGAGCAAGCGCCGGAGGCCCCTTACGAGGGTACGTCGGGGTACAACTCAGCGGCCGCCAAGGCCAGGTGCCACAGCAGGAGGCTCAAGGCGTGGGGGCACTCAGGCTGAGCCGCCGATGGGGCGGCCGACGAAGCCTACATGGCCCGCAAGGTGGACCTAACATACGTGTCCGGGCAAGGCCCCAATGCCTTCCTCGGGCTGAGATGGAACGGCGGGACGCTCGAGGAAGAAGATTACCACGAGTCGCCTGGGGGCTCCGTTGACCCCTTCAGCGATGACGACAGAGCGCGGCAGGTCTCACAGCAGCAAGCATACGCTAACAATGGACTGCAGGTAAATCAGACCACGGCGACCGTCGGGGACGTGAGAGCGGCCGCTCCACCCTCAACCGGAGTAGAACGCTGGGGGCTGCGTGTGGAGGGCCTAGAGCCGCCCCCGTGACGCGTGGAGCAGGGAAGTATGCGAAAGTATGTCCTCTATCGGGGCGAGTATCACGAAGCTTCCTCCCCGATAGAGGGCATGTGGTCGCCGAGGGCGCCGCTGGAGTCCCCCTTGCCTCCTTGTTCCGGTCCTGGTTTTCGGTCGCCCCAAGGGAGGTCGGGGGTGGCGCAAGGCAGGGCACTCGTCTGGCGATATGAAGTAAGGCTCACGCTTGTGAAGATCTCCGCCCGTGACACTCTCACGTAATAATGAGTGGGGCTGTACATGCCTCCGAGTCTCCGGAGAGCCGCCCTCGGGCCTCGGGGGCTCCCTCCCACGTCCTAGTGGTAGCACTTAGCTCCGCGCTGGTGAGAATACTTGAAGACTAGATAGGTGCCGGACGCAGCTATTTTCTTTCCTCGCCTTCCTTATTGTAACTGGATTCACCATGTCTTTTGAATTGAATTTGAAGTCTTGCTCATTGCCGAAATGGGGGGAGAGTTTTCATTGATTTCTGCTGGATTTTGCCGCCTCTGGCTGTCTTGAAGATCTTACCTCAGGCCCTCTGGCTCGTGGACCAGAAGGCCAAACCCACTTGGCGTACCGCTGTAACCTCGGTAGGACCCCCTCAGGGCAAGAGCCTACGTGCCGCAATTTTTCCGTGTAGGCATCCTTCCGCGGCTAGCGGAACACCCCTGGCCCTGCTCTCCGGAGCAGGGCCACACACCACTCAGGAGACTCAGGGCCGCGGACCTCCCGCGATCCACCCTAGGAGGGAGGTGAGCCCACGGCCTCGTAACCCGCACGAGGACAGGTAAGATTTAGGTGAGTTACAACGGCAACTAAGCTCAGGAAACTCGAGGACGCACGTCCGAGGTTCGAATTCAAGCACCAAAAGAAGGAAAGTGGAATACCAATTTACACACATAGGGGGCTCCCCCATCAAACGCTCTCACGCCCTATGGAGCCTCATGCAAGTCTATGCGTGCAGGGTCAAGGCGAAGGAACACAAGCTCAACCAAACACATCGCTAGGCGCACCGTCCAAGTCGCTCTCATGTACACTGCCAGCGCTGTCGCTGGCCACATCTTCACCGTCTTCAATTGCGCTGCCTTCATCTGCCACGACCACGGCCTCATCATCATCGGTGGCAAAGGCCATGACCAGAGCATCCACATGGTCGACCACCAAGTCCGCCAGGTTGTCTCGGACAGCCCGAGGCACTGGGGCGATGGCAGCGTCGAAGTCAATGTCGGGAATTATGGTCTGGAGGTAGCTGAAGACCCAGGAGAACGCGCGCCGAAGGAGGCTCCGGCTCTTTTCTTCAAAAAGACGGCGGGCCCTCGCGGCCCGGCTCTCCAGGCACGTCACAACCTCGGTGAAGAAGACAAGATGGCCAGCGTAATCCTCTGCGTGGGGGTAGGGGCAATCTCCTAATAGAGGGCCCCCAACGCCTGGTTGGCCTTCGCCCGAACAGTCCGCAGCATGGGGACATGCTCATGCTGCAGTAGTAGTCGACGAAAAGCCTCGTCCTTGCTCTGCCGCACAAGAGCAGTGGCACCATCAACTTGTTGCCGGAGTAAGGTCAAGTCGGCCTGCGTGGAGTGTAGATCAGCTTGAGCAGAAGACTGGGATGCCGCGGCAGCCCTCTCGCGCTGCTCTACTTCTTCCAGCCTCGCCCTGAGGGCAGAAGTCCTCCCATCAGCCTCTGCCCGTTGGAGCTCCAACTTCAAATCGTACCCCTTGGCAAGGTTTGCGTGGGACTCCGCCACCTTCCGATCAATTTCCGCCCGGAGTCTGGCCTCGCGAGCGAAGATAGCATCCTGTGCCAGTGTCATGTGGCGCTCCCTCGCCTCCAGCCGCTCAAGCTTAAGGATGCGCTCTGTGACTTCTAGCATCAGCGCCTCCTCACGCCGCAAGATCTTCGCCTCTTCGGAGGGTGTCCGCCTCATCGATGCAAGGGCGGCCCTGCGCGCCTCAGCTCGCTCCTCCAAGTTGGCGTTCAAGGCCTGAAGCTCCAACAGGCGCCTCTCTGCAGCCTCGCGGCGGAGGTCGGCTTCCATGGCCTCCTCCAGAGCTTGGGCGCAGGCCTCTCGCGAGGCTATGAAGGATGTATCAGCCTTCATGTTGGTGTGCTCGTGCTAGAGGCGCCTGAGGTTAATGGCCACCCCCAATCGGCGCCACTCATCCATCAGTTGAACGCCCTCAGCCTCAAGACAGCCGTCACCCCCTCCATCTCTTCCCCAAGTCGACCCAGCGCATTCATCGCCTCCCGGAGAAGCTCACGGCGGGCGGCTCCCCGCCTGCGCGCTGACTCAAGCAGGAGGCCAGGACCCTCCTCGGCGCCAAGAGCAGTTGAAGAAGTCTAAGGAGACTCGTCTCCTCCCGGAGGTGGGACCAGGGTCTCCTCTGCCCCAGTCGTCTCTCAGGCCTCGGCTGGGGCACGGAGTCGCTGGGACCCACCACTAGAAGAAGATGCCAAGTCCAAGGTGTCCCCACTATGTTCGACTACCATGGGGGGAGCCCTCAGCACGCCTCCCTCTCCCCAGGCGGTGCCGCGAAAAAGGAGCGGCGAGAACGCGTGGTCAAGATGCCAGGCCGGCGCGTCTGACCCCATGGGCAGCCTCACGCCAGAGATAGCGCATCGGCTAAGGATGCCTAGGACTGGCAGGGAGCTCGAGATCACGGGGGCCTTCTTCTCAGCACGTCCCAGTGCCCCCCGATCCGGCTTCCTCCATGACCGTAGCCCCGGTTGCTGCGCTCGAGGCGTTGGCCGATGCGCCCTTCGCAGATGGCCCTGAGCTCTTGACATTCATCAGTGTTGTGGTTGTGCACATTGTGGAAGGTGTAGAATGGATGGCTTCTCTTAGACGACTCCCGGTGGTTGTGGCCACACTTCATATCTGGTTCGGCCGCAAGCACGGCCACCCCTTTGCGCTTCACGTCCTTGCCCTTGGCCTTCTTGTCTTCAGGTTCAACGATGGGGAGCTCGACGAGGGAGAGGCGCCCCTCCTCAGCTCTGGCACACTTGGTCGCGAGGTTGAACAACTCTAGGGTCGTGCCCAGGTCTTTGTGGATGGCAAGCTCCTCCTTCATCTTGACATCGTGGACACAAACGGAGAATGCCGAGATGATGGCCTCATCAGTGACCTTGGGGATCTTGACGTGGACGTTGTTGAAGCACTGGATGAACTTCTGCAAAGTTTCTCCTGGTTGTTGCTTGATGCGCCGCAGGTCACCTGCGGCCGTTGGGCGGTCACGGGTGCCATGAAAATTGGCGATGAACCTCTCGCGCATCTCACCCCAAGAAGAGATCGATCCCGCGGGCAAGTTCAGGAGCCATGAGCGCGCGCCATCCTTGAGAGCCATGGGGAACGTGTTCGTCTTGATCTTCTCATTGCTGCCGGATGCCTCGATGCTCAGCTCGTAGAGCTGCAGGAACTCAGCAGGGTCGGGGTGCTGTTGTAGCATGGAGATTGGTCAGGCTTGAACTTCCTAGGTCAGTTGACATTGCGCAGCTCGGGGGCAAGGGCCTTGCAGCCTGCTGTTGACACCAGAGCTTGTCGTGGAGGCGGAGCTTGGTCTTGGTTCCCGCACGCCATGATGGCAGGGGGCACACTGTCTCGACGCGGCGGTGGAGGGAGTGCTGGCACTCCTCCTCGCGGCCGCTGGATCTCTTGGCAGCTTCCTTCTTCATGCGCGGGCGCCACGCGCGGGGGGTCGCGCCGCGGGGCCGCGGGCCTTGGGTCATGGATACGCCTTGATGCGGAGGTGCTTCATGGGCTACTTCACCTGCAGAGGAAGGCTGGTGAGGTAGCAAGAGGGAAGGTGCAGGAGAACCCCAGGGGCGCTGATGAGCTCGGCGATGCGGTCGAGCCAGTCTTCGTAGTGGTCGTCGATGGGGCGGTAACGCGGGAGCTCGCGTTCCATGAGCAACGCAGCTTGCGCGTCCATGGTCCCGCGACGAGCGTGGGACGACGAGCCTGCCGGAGTCAGCAACGGGGTGGCGGTGCATCTGTCCCGTCGCACGGAGGGGTGTAAGGATGAGGCCTATTGCTCGTGCCACGCCAGGCCGGTGGCGGCGTTGGCAGCAGGCGATAGAGACCGGCGGGGAGGTCCGCCGGCTGGAGTCATCTGGGTGACGCTGGCAGCAAGGGCGTCCCGACGCTCACCACGGGCTCGGCGAGCGTCGGCCATGGAACCGGCAGGATGATGAAACATCGATCGATAGAAGGGAAGCTTCGGCACACCCCTACCTGGCGCGCCAAATGTCGGATTCGTGGGCTCTAGCAAACCATTGAGGTTCCAACATTAGGGTGTGCACGAAGATCTCTCCTTCCCGCTCTAGTTTGCTCCTCACACCGATTCCTAGGCCTAGCTCGTCAAACCCGAAGAATAAGAAGACACAAGGATTTATACTGGTTCGGGCCACCACTGTGGTGTAATACCATAATCCAGTGTGGTGTGGTGTATTTCCTTATAGGCTGAGGATGAACAAGTACACAGGAAGAACAACCTCCTGAGGAGAGGTGTTCTTGTGCTAGGTGAGCTAGTGGGTGGAATGCTGGTCTGAATGATCCTCCGTCTAAGGTTGGGTCAGCTCGAGATGAGATGAGATCCAGGCGAGATGCCTCTCTATGGTGGTGGCTAGGCCTATTTATAGAGGCCCGGGTCCTCTTCCCAAATATTGAGCGGGAAGGGATTCCACAACAGCCAAGTTTCAATGGGGACAGCTAGTACAAGCTATCCTGACAAAAGGTGGTCTTCGCCTAACAAAGGCTCTGGCGGTGACGTCGTCGTGGGCTCCATGGTGACCTTCGCCCTACCGTCCTGCTGGTCTTGGTCTCATTGCACGGATATGGAAACCTTTTCCTGACGCCTCGGGACTCCTCGCATGCGCTTGCCCCTTTAGCACCAAAGAGGAAATTGGCTCCCTGCGCCCGCTGGTGCCCGCCTGGCCTTGGTCGTCATGGCTCACGTCACGCGAACCTCACGAGGTGTCCCTTGCCTTGATATATCCGCTCCTCGGGAGCCAGCCTAGTGAGGCCGCCCCAGGGGAGGTCTTGCGTCGTCCGCCTCGCGAGGCTTGGCCCCTTGCGAGGGTCTTGAGTGGCTGCTAATGAAGATGGGCCGTACCAGGCCACTGGATGAGCCACGCCCTGGGCCGCAGGCAGGCAAGTCTGGGTACGCCCGTTCCCAAAACGTCGGCAGTCGCAGGTCACCTATGGTAGGGGCACGGTCATGGGTCCCTTCAAAGTTGGTAACGAAGCGTTCGTGTAGCTCACCCCAGGAAGAGATCGAGTCCTTTGGGAGGTTCAAGAGTCACGAGCAAGGGCCTTCTTTGAGAGCCATGGGAACCAGTTGGCCATGACCTTCTCGTCGCCATTGGCCGCTTTGATGCTCAGCTCGTAGAGCTGCAGGAACTCTACGGGGTTAGGTGTTCCTTCGTAAAGTGAGGGTAGAGCGGACTCGAACTTGTCGGGCCAAACGACACGACAGAGCTCCGGGGTGAATGCCTTGCAACCCGCCGTGCTGACTGGTGCTTGCCGCTGAGGTGGAGCCTTGTCTGGGTGCTCGTGCGCCACTGCGCGGAGAGGCGTGCGACCCTGACGAGGCAGAGCATTAAGCGCACGCACCTCACCTTGCGGCAGTTGCACCACTTGATAGCTTTCTTCATCGTGCGCGGCCACCATGTGCGACTGGTCACGCTGGGGGCCTCGCACCTTGGCTCGGTGAAGACGTCTCTCCGGAGCGGTGGAGGAGGTGCGCCACGGGCCTCGTCGCCTGCCTAAGGTTGTGGAAGAGGCAAACAACAACACGATTCTGGAGCTTCTCCCACGGTGCTGACGATCTCGGTGATGCGGTCCAGCCATTCTTCGTAGAGGTCATCGGCCGGGCGGTAGCGCAGGAGCTCAAGCGCCATGAGCAGCGCGGCCTGCGAGTTCACCGGGGTGCGACGGGCGTGAGAGGACGAAGCTGCCGCCGGAGTCAGTGACGGGGTTGCTGTGCGACTGTCGCGTCGCGTGGAGGGCGGGAATGACGAATCTTGCTGCTCGTGGGCAGCGGGGCCGGTGGCAGTGTTTCCCGCCGGTCATGGACAACGGCGAGGGATGCCATCGCCGGGGGGTGCCCTCTGGGCCACGTGAGCGGCGACAGCGGCCCGTTGCTCGGCACGGACGTGGCGGGCGTCAGCCATTGGGCGATGAAACGATGATGGATCAAACAGATGAAGAGGAGCTTCAACGCACCCCTACCTGGCGTGCCAAATGTCAGATTCAGGTCTCCGCAAAAATCCTACTTGGTTCAAACTCTCGGGTGCGAGTGAAGATCTCAACCTCGCCTATCTATCTAATCGCCATCTCGCCAACTAGCATGATGAACTGGAATGTAAAAGAGATACGAGGTAGTTTATCTTGGTTCAAGCCACCTAGTGGTGAGTGGCCCTACTATAGCAGTGTGGTGGATTAGCCTCGAGATGGGCTGTGGATGAACTAGTACAATGGGTGAACGACCTCCGGAGGAGAGGTATTCTTGCTAGGTGGTGGAAGAGAGGGTCTCCATCCTCCGTCCCCTTGTTGGGTGGTGGCTATCCAACTTACATAGTGGCCTTGGTCCTCTTCCCCGAAATGTTTAGCGGGTAGGGATCCCACAATGGCCAATTTTGAAGGAGGACAACTAGTACATCTTATCCTGGCTAAAGGTGGTCTTCACCTGCAAAGCCTTTGATCCTGACGCCGTGGTGGGCTTAGTGATGGCATTCGCCCTGCCATCCTGCCGGTCTTGGTCTTGTTGCACCGGAATGGAAACCTTTGGCAGATTCCTCGGGACTCTACGTCTGAGCCCGCTTCCTTAGCACCAAAGAAGAAAATACTATACTGCGCCCGCTGGCGCCCGCCTGGCCTTGGTCGTCATGGCTTGAATCATGCAAACCTCGCGAGTTGGGGGGTTGCATAGAGTTCTCCCCTCCTCGGGAGCCAGACATACAAGGCTGCCCCTTCTGGAGGTCTTGGTGTCGACCGCCCCATGAGGCTTGGTCCCTCGTGAGGGTCTTGAGTGTCGTTGCTGAAGATGGGACGTGCCAGGCCTGAAAAGGTGCAACATCATTTGCCGCAGGCAGGCAAGTCTGGGTATGATGGTTCCCAGAACGCCGACAGAGAGGGTTGCCGGCCGGAGGGCTCGCCTTCCCCGGCAACATCAACTGTCGGGCCGGGATTTCCGTCCCCTCCCTCGGAAACCATGGTGTCTGCCCGTGAGGGCTCTTCCGTGGGCGCCCTTGGCGGGGATCCATCGGCTCCATTGGCTAGCAGGATGGGCCTCTCTTGAAGGGGCTTGTCTTGAATGGTCCCCTCCCCCCTGTGGCCCCCGAAAGAGAGAGCTCATCACCACCATCACCGACAGGCAGAATCTCCTCCGCACTTTCACGCCGGGGTCGGAGCTGGGGGCTTGGCGTCGGGGCGCTCATGTTGCTCCCTGTCGGGCGCATCTCATGCACCCTCGTCGATGGCTCCACGTACTTGAGTCACTTGGACCGGTGGATGAGAGTCTCCTCCTACTCCTCCCTGATGGCAACCAACGAGCCAAATCAGTTAGTAAACGGAAGCAATATACTAAAGAAGACACAAGGAAGGAAGACAAAGAGAAGTCAATTTCTCTTACTCTCCATCAATGAGCATGGAGTTCAGTTCAAAATACATGGGCGGCGTGCGGGCCCAGGTCCTCTTCTAGGGCGAGGGAACGAAACTTCCCGGCAGCTTCGAGCCTTCCCAGGGCACGGGGGGATCCAATGAAGACGAGCTCTGCGAAGAGCTCAAACTCGAATGGGCTCTAGAGTCTCCCCCAAGGTTACCATTTGCTGGGTGGGGGAGCCCCAACCCCAGGGAGCCAAGGAGAATGCCGACGCACGGCCTCGGAAGCCCTGGCCTTGGAGGCGGTCTCCTTCGTCCTTCTTGTGGCTGGCGCAGGATTGGGGGCTGCCACTCCTCGATTGGCTGCCCGCTTGCGGGGACGCGGGTCCAAGATCAACTCAGGGGCTTGGGGGCCATCTGCGAGCCATGCCTCTTCAGGTACCTCCACTTCCCTAGCCCCTTCTTCCTCCAAAGACTTTGTGCTGCAGTATATAGAGCCTCGATCCCGGAAAGCACGTCCTCGGTAGGCTCTCCCCCGGTAGACTCTTCCCCGCAACCTCTTCCGAGACTTGCGTCCCGTCCTTGCCATGGGACAGAACCGCACCTCCAGCCTTTCCCCTTCCCTTTGCTTCATTCGTAGCCTTCGCCGCTGCCGCGGCTCGGGCCGCCTTCTCTTCTTTGAGCCGCTTCTTGATATATGCCACCTCCACCTCAAAGGTGCGTTTGTACATCTTAGTTTCATCCTTAGTGACCCTTTCTACTAAGGTGGAAGACCATGCAAGATCTTCATCAAGAGTGGGTAACTGCCAGTAACTCGAGACTCCATCAGTATTACACTGCGGTATCCAGTGCAAAATCTGACTCCTGGTAGATTTGATGTTGAGCGGGAGGATGTTTGCCGGCAGCGGAAGCAGCCCGAAATGGCCAAATAGCTGATCACATAACCAGGCGTGGCCATAAACTATTAAGTTATTGGTCAGGCCCGGAAGCAATCTCATCCTTTATCCGGCATTCTTATACTACCAGGGGAAACTGTCCCTCTTTTACAAAGGAGCAATCCTGCAAAGGACAAAATCTGCCCCGACATGCTCAACAGTCAGCCTGGAAAACTTCAAGTGGGTGAGACCGAATGCCCTCCGGACATTGTCACACCCGAGGCATTCTGTTCTTGCCTGGCAGAATTTGGGGGCCTTCTCATCCTGAATCCAGCACCAATCTTCCCTCCACTCCTCGCATTTTTTGCGCTGACTTCCAGAGATGTAATCTCTGTTCTCCCTTGGAACCACCCACGGCATCCAGCTTATGTTGCCAGAGCGGTGGGTTTTGTTATCCACCTGCGGTATAAAGTAGTACCAGAATAGATCAACACTAGGGGCTTCCCCAATGAAGTTCTCGCACAAATGGGTAAAGATCGCCATGCACACAACTGAATTTGGTGTGAAATCCAAGAGATGGAATCCATAGACCGCCACCATCGTTTTGAAGAACTCCGAGAAGGGAGGGCAGAGACCGCTAATTAATGTGGGGACCCCGACTTAAGAGTCGAGATCACTGAATGCACGTGTACAGTGATCCCAGAGATCAATGCTCACTGAACACATAGAAGCTGAATAACAAGAGTCTTACATCCATACATACCGTCTTACACAAATTATGATCATAATGGCCAAGTCTTACATAGATAAAGCCTCATGGGTTGAATAGCAAATAAACTCGAATAGCAGAAGTCTTCGTAGATAAGTAGAACCCATGCCATCTGCCTTAACCCTACAGGCATTCTGACTGGGAAAGCGTCCTAGTTCGCATGTTAGTCTCCATAGAATTCTTCTTCAAATTCCTGCTCCTCCATGCCTGGCCAATTAAATAACCAGTGGCAAGCCAATGAGTACTTTGAATGTACTCGGAAGCAACCCATGATTTGGTTCAAGGTAACAATGCAAGTTGTACAACAATAAGCAGCCTAGCTACAAGCTAGATAAGATGTTCTACCATTTGTGAAACATGCATCAATGTACTTGGGTAACCTCGAAGACAGGTTACATATATCAACATAAATAGAGTTCAATTCATTATCAACGAGTCAAGTCACCACCTTGACTCAACACACACACACACATTTTCACCGAGATTGTAAAATTCTAGACATAGTTTAAGTAGCACCTCCCAACTGTCCATGACCGTGGACACGGCTATTCGAATAGTTTTACACTCTGCAGAGGTTGCACACTTTACCCACAAGATCCGGGAAGCTTTCGTGTCATCCACGATCCCGCAGTACCTCAAGTACTCGGGGGAAGCACCCGGTCATTACCTTTCCCTACATGACACTAACATGGGGTCCACTCGTTGGTGCACAGCCCTCGTGTACAAACGATAATTCATGGGACTCGCCCTTTTTACATTATCATGCATACACGAAGGGACCAACGGTGTGTCCGGTGCCCTGTGAAAACAGTCATGGTCGCCTATCCAAGCGTGACCGCGTCCCGGGAGTGACCTCAAGTCTCCCCCGTCACTAGTGATGTGGGCAGCATGCTAATATCAGCCTAAGTAATCAATAATGCCCCGTCCCATAAGGGGTAGAGTGGTTGCACATGTTTGGTTGGGACGGTAATAACACATAAATTTAATCCATCATTTTACCCACACACGAGAACTTTCTTTGGTACACCACTTCTTCCTCAAGTGGTGACCTTAACTCAACATCACTCTCAGTCATTAGGGGCACCCGATGTGGTTTTCGAAAGAATGTAACCACGAAGGGTTCATGGTACATATGCAACATCATGTATCAACAACTATTCCCTTGTCATTGCATCTACGCACATGGTAAAGATTATGGGTAGGGGTATGCACCATGTGGTAGCTCCCAACAAGTTTACCACCGTCACTCTTTATCATCATGCAATCGGAAATAAAAGGGTTCCGAGGAACAAAAGGGGGTATCATGGTCAAAGGGCTGCTTGCCTTGGTTGGCTTGGTCTTCAAAGCCTTCAAGTCCTTCTCTTTCTTCTTCAGCAACCTTGTCAAACACGGTATCTAATCGTTGCCATAAATAACGGAAAAATAAGACAATAATAAAAACAGAAAAATCAAAGTTCTCAAAAAAATGTCAACTTATTTTTATAAAATACTAGAGGGAAAACTAAGATGGCAAAAATTCTTAGTTTGGGATTTGGTGTGACAGAATGGGGTACATGGATTTTTGAACAGAGGTTTTAGTGTTCAAATTTAGATTTAAATTTCTACAGTACAGAAAAGGTTCATGAATATGTGTGAAAGTTATATCATTAAATAGGTTGGAATTTTACAAGTTTTTAGGAACTGGAATTATTTCATTTGGATAAATATCTAATCCAGAGGAATTTTTATAAAACGGACAGAAAAAGAAAAAAGAAAAGTGGCACTGTGCCTGCTGGGCCAGAACAACTGCAGCGCAGCATGCCTAGCCAGAGAGGCGGCCCAGCGCACTGGTGCCTGCACGCGCGCCAGGTTATAAACCTGACGGGCGGGGCCCAGGCATCAGCGAGAGGAGAGAGAGACGAGGGAGAGGAGAGACTGATAGGTGGGGCCTGCCTGTCATCCCTAACCCTGCGACAGAGGGCCGGCGAGCTCACCGGCGGCGATGCACGGCACGGCGAGGTCGGGCGAGGGCACGACTGGACTCAGCGTCGAGTCGCCGTTCGGGTGGAAGTGGCTGCAGTCGCCGGGGTGGCCTGGTTCACCGGCGACGAGGTCACGCGGCGGAGGTGCTTCAGGCGTCGGTGGTTTTGGCCATTTCCGGCTGCTAAAGAAGTGGGGGAAAGAGGGGAAATGATCAGTGGGTTGCTGTGGTTCCAGGTCGAGGGAGAGGAGCGGCGGAGAGGGCCTGTACCCTGAGTTCGACGACGACCCTACGCGGAGGAGCTCGAGCTCGATCTCGAGCTTAGGCCCGTCTGGAGAAGAGTGAGTGGCGTAGGGGGGTAATTTAGGGAGTGAGAGGGCGAGTGGTGAGGAGAGGAGGGCGCGGGGCGTCCCTTTTATAGGTGAACGACGGGGTGCCGTGGACCCGTGCGCCGGCGAGCTCCTGCTCGTTGCCACAAGGCTTGGGAGGGGCTGGCGCCGTGTCTGGGGCGTTCCTGGATGCGGTCCAGAGCCGGGGAAAAGAAGAGACAGAGCAGGGGGAGGCCAGGGCATCGCGCGTGTGAGGAAGCTCATTGGAGCTCTCGGGTGGCTATCGCACGTGCGAACTGGGGCGAGAGGAGGGAGAAGGAGGAGGGGGCCGACCGGCTGCCGTGTCGTGGACGTCGAGGCGGCCTCGGGAGACACCATCCCGACGCCCTAGGTGGTCGGGCGCCTCGGGCAGGTCGCGTCTACAGTGCGAGATCACACTGTAGCGCGCTCCAGAGCGCCCATATGGCCGGCATGGCCGTGTCCCACGCGCTCTGGGCGCGGCCACCATGTTCATTGGCTCTAGGGGGGAGTAAACAATGTAGGAGGGACGTTGGATGCCAGGGAGAGGTTCTAGAAGGGGAGAGTGCTGAGAGAGAAAGGTGAAAGTTGCTGTCCAGAATGTAAAATGGAGTTTTAACCCCCCCTCAATCATTGAGCTGAGGGGCCAGGGGAGAGTTACTGGAGGTGCAAGGGGACTTAGGGAAGCTGTGGTAAAAAGCCTTGCTCAAGGAGAACAAGGAAAGAGGTAAAAGTGTTAGTTTTGGAAAATCACCAGAAGGTGTTTGATGTGGTTTTGAGCAATAAAATAATTTCCAATAGACATGAGACTTAATAGGATCAAATGGGATATAGAAATAGGGTGTTCCACCAAGTTTGGGCTCATTTGAAGAAACTTGCCAATGTAACTTTGGTAAACCCTAGAAATCAACAGAAATGAATTTACCAAGTTTAAGTTCAGAAAATCATCCCTCCTTGATGCACCACTTGGTGTAGTGTCATCATTTGGGGTTGTGATCATGCCCACAAAGTTTGAGGTCACAAGTAAAAAGTTGGAAATGTAAAGTTGTTCAAATTTAAAAAATGGACAGAATGGTTTTGAGGGGTTTTGATGAGGTTTTCTAGCTTCCCAAGGCATGCGGTTTGGCAAGATCATCAAATATGTCATATATGACATGATAGAATTTCCCTGGAATTTTTAGAGAATATTTCCTTTGTAAATATTTCAAAAGCTTGAAATATCCAGAAAGGGTTTCTGAGGGATTTGTCCAATATTTTGAACATGACCAAGTGTTGAAACTCCTATATATGGACAATATATGTCCTAAGAGTCTCCCTGAATTTTGGCAAATGTTTTTGAAATAGTTAAATAATTTTTCCCTATTAAAGACCATTTCTGGCCTTAAGAAAAAGCTTTTAAATAAAATAGGAAAATAACTTTTAAAATTATATTTTTGTGTTTTATGGGGGTCCTATATCTACTAGGTTTCAAATATACTCTTTGAAATATTTTTCTCACCATGAATCAAGCACTTGCAGTGCAATCCTCAATTCAGGGGTTTTTGGAAAAACTAATTTTTGAAAATACTTTTTGGCCAATTATCTTTATAAGAAAATACTATACTGTTATATACAATTGGTATGATCATTGGGCAGAAGTTTGGGGTAAGGAGATTAAATTTATAAGATGGAGTAGTTGACTTTAAAGAATACTTGAAAATCACAGAGAGAAAAACTTAATTCCAAATAAAAGCAAAATGATGCCAAAAATTTTGTTGGTCCAAATTTTCATGCTTTATTAATGCAAATGACATGTTACAAAATGCAGGGTGTGACAGACCTACCCCCCTTACAAGAATCTCGTCCCCGAGATTCCTAAACTAGGTCTTAGAAGAGATCGGGATACTCGGATCTAAGATAGTCTTTACGTTCCCAGGTTGCTTCTGCTTCCGTGTGGTTGCTCCACTGGACCTTGAAGTACTTGATGGTGCAGCTTCGTGTCCGTTGCTCTGCTTCATCCAGAATGTGAATGGGCCTCTCACGGTAGGTCAAATCAGGGTGAAGATCAATGGCTTGGTGATCGAGATCCTTGTAGAGATCAGGCTTGTCCGGAACTTGGAGAGACTTCTGGAGTTGTGACACGTGGAATACGTTGTGCACATCGGATAGCTCAGGTGGTAGTTCCAACTGGTAAGCCAATTCTCCTCGTCGTGCAGTGATCTCAAAGGGACCAATGAACCTTGGTGCGAGCTTCCCTTTAACGTGGAAACGCTTGGTTCCCTTCACAGGAGTTACTTGCAGGTACACATGGTCTCTGTCGGTGTACAAAAAGAGGGGTACACTTTTTGTACCCCTATGACTGTGCACGGGCAGTCTGAGCCACGGCGCCACCACACCAAGCATGGTGAGGGAGGCGAGCCGGGGCAAGACTGAAGCTCAATGGAGACTGGAGCGACGCCAAGAACAAGACGACAAAGAGCAAAGGGTCGAAGCGGCTTCCCCCGGCAAGATCCTTGCCGCGGCCGGCTCTGGCAGCCCCGGCAAGACCCTTGCCGCGGCAACTCGCCCCGCGCCTACGGAGCGAATCACCCTTGAGGCACCGCCCCCATGGGGCGAGGATTCGGGAGATATCCCCGTGGTGGCATGCAGAGCTTTGTGAAGACCTTCAAGATCAGAGGCAAGATAAGAAGACGATGATACGTCCAAAATGCATCACTATTTTGTATTATAATTTATCCTTATTCATTGATATATTTCACGTTATGATGATGTTCTTATGATTGTTTTGGTCTATTTTACACAGTTTGCAACTTTCCGGTGCCGGAACAGCAGACGCAGAATTCAGCAGGAAAAAATGGATACTGAGTTGCTGAAGAAGAACACCTCCAAATTACCTGAAAATTGACGGGAGGTATTTTTCGGAAGAATAACGAAGACACGCAAAAGGGGAGTCAGAGGGGGGCCACAGGGTGCCCAGGCGGCCTGGGGCGCCCCCCTGGCCGCGCCGGGGGGGCGCCTGGAGCCCCTGGCCCACCTCTGGTCGCCCCCTTTTGCATATATGTTCCCCGTCCTCCGAAAACCCTAGGCACGGGACTTTTTACGGAGTTCCGCCGCCGCTTCGAGGCGGAAACCTGCAGAGAAGAAAAGGGCATCTCCGGTGGGCAGATTCCGCCAGGGAGATCACCTCCCGGAAGGGGAGATCGTCGCCATCGTCATCACCATCATCACGGGCATCATCGAGATCATCATCAACATCATCCCCAACACCAGCACCATCTCCATCTTCATCCAAATCTCATCTTATCATCGCAACTCGTGTTGTAACTTGTACTACCTATCCTCTCTACTCCATCGGTGTTGATTACTACCTTGTGGTGAATGCTATTGAGTTTTGTAGGAGAAATATTATTATGTCCAGATTGTTTATCACATATTTATCCCCACTGATCATGATCTCTTTTATGTCTTGTGAGTAGTTACCTTAGTTCTTGAGGACATGGGGAAAGTCTTGTTGTTAGTAGTCATATGCTGTTGAAGTAATATGTGTTGTTTGATACTTAAGTTGCGTTGTCATTCTACTAGTGGTGCTGTGTGAGTCGAACACCCAACACTTCGCCTTATTAAGGACCTAGGAGAATACATTGTGTATAAAGAATGCTTATGGTGGGTTGCCGGAGTGACAGAAACCTGAACCCCAGTTCGCACGCTTTTGCATAAGGGAATAATGGATCCTCGATCGTATTGCTATGGTTAGGCTTTTGCCTTAAATTCTATCTTGTATTTCCGGATGCTTGCAAGGTGTTTAATCATAAGAGTGCATTCATCTTAGTCTAGAGAGTGCACTAGCATAGATCCACCCACCAACACTTATCAACACATAACATAGTATCGATACGGAATATGGCGAAAGCACATGACTATCTCTCCCGTGTGTCCTCAAGAACGCTTTAGTCTTTATAAGCTCAGTTGCTAGGCCTCTCCTTTGCTAAGAAGGAATTGGGCCACTTGTTACTTTCAGTACCTTTTACATTACTTGCCTTTACATTCCTGTTGCCTATATAGAGAAAACCCCTAAAAGTTATCTTTCTGTGCTTGCAGTAATTTCTTGCTCAGAATTGCTTATCAATACCTTCTGCTCCTCATTGGGTTCGACACTCTTACTTATCGAAAACGCTGCAACAGATCCCTTACGGTTGAGGGTCATCAAGTAACGCTTTCTGGCGCCCTTGCCGGGGAGCGTAGCGCTATTGGTAAAGTGAAACTGGTAAGAAAGTCTTTTTATAATTCTGTTTTTATTTTTGCTATTGCTATTCTTTGTCCCTATGGATAACCCTATTATTGGAGCGTTGCTTGCGGGAAGACACCCCACACCTGTGGTGGTTGATCCTCCCCCTACTGAAATTGTGCCTTACAAAATACCAGCTGGCATTATCAATTATGTTTTAGCTAATCGTTATGCAGGAGACAGACATCCCGGTGAGCACTTGCTATATTTGTCACGACTATGTTCATTATTTAAGCTTGCAGGTGTATCGAGGGAGTTTGTCATGAGGAAATTGTTTGCCGTATCCCTTATAGATAAAGCTTCAGATTGGTATGGGCTTCTCGATAACTCACATTTGCTGGACTGGCAGGAGCTTATGTCTCTTTTCTATACTAAGTTTTATCCTCTTCATGAAATTCATCTAGATGAGAATTATATATATAACTTTAGGTCTCGTGACGGAGAAAGCATTGCTCAAGCTTGGGGGAGACTGAAGTCTATAATGCTCAAATGCCCAATTCATAAGCTTCCCAAGGAAATCATACTTACAAATTTTTATGCCAGGCTTTCTCGTCAGGATAAGGAGATGTTGGATGCCTCCTCTAGTGGGGTATTTCAGAAGAAGAGCGTTGAAGAAAGGTGGGATCTCCTTGAAATAATCCAAAGGAATACTGAAGATTGGGAAATTGATAAAGGTATTGAACCCGCTATAAATTATGAACATGACTATATTGAGAGCTATGTAGAAACTGATTTCTTCAATACTTTTTTCTCTAAGATTGGTCTTGATTCCCATCTAGTGATTGATTTATGTAAGAATTTTGCCTCTCATGTTGATTCTTTTAAAAATAATAGAGACCAGCACCATGCACCTTTTAAAGAAAAACCTATTGATATTTATGTTGCTGAGCCTATTTTACCTGCAGTTATATATGAACAGCCTCCTTTTCCCACGAGGATAAAGGAGCACTCTCTTGTGACAGGCATAATAAATAAAAGTGAGAGAAAAGTTGATGAACCTGAGGACCAGATCAGGGTCGATCCTCGAGTTGCATTGATTAAAGACCTTATTACTGATGATGTTTTGGATTCCAATATAACTTTTTGTGCTGTTTCCACTAACCTTGTCACAGCCAAGAACAAAGGCCCAATTTCAGGTACTCCGGTGGTATCTGTTAAAATAGGACATCACAATTATTATGGGCTATGCGATTTGGGATCTAGTGCAAGTGCTATTCCTTATTCACTCTATGAAGAAATCATCGGTGAGATTTCCCCTTGTGAACTTGAAGAAGTTGACATTACTATTCATCTTGCAAATAGATCAACTATCTCTCCTATCGGAATTGTGAGGGACGTTGAAGTCCTATGTGGAAAGGTAAAATACCCTACCGACTTTCTGGTACTTGGTTCAGCCAGGGACAATTTTTGTCCCATCATTTTTGGTAGACCTTTTCTTAGAACTTGTGGAGCTATAATAGATTGCAAGAAAGGTAAAGTTTCTGTTGAATTCAATGGTGAGCCATATGAATTTAATTTTTCTAAGTTCTCTAAGCAGCCTCGTGGTACTGATTTACCTAGTGATGATAAAATTATTGAAAGTATTGCCTCTATTGCTATTCCTCCTGATGATCCTTTGCAGCAATACATGGAGGACCACGAGAATGATTTACATATGCAGGAAAGAAATGAACTAGATGAAATATTCTTGAGGCAGCCTGCTATCCTGAAGCACAACCTTCCGGTTGAACCTTTGGGAATTTTATCAAAATCGAAAGAAGACCCGGTGTTCGATCTTAAACCTCTTCCCGATACGCTCAAGTATGCTTATTTAGATGAAAAGAAAGTATATCTTGTTATTATCAATTCTAACCTTTCAGGATATGAAGAAGAGCAATTATTGGAAGTACTTCGTAAACACCGAGGCACAATTGGCTATACCCTTGATGACCTTAAGGGGATTAGTCCATCTATCTGTCAACATACTATCAACCTTGAGCCTGATGCTAAACCAGTTATTGATCATCAACGACAGTTGAACCCGAAGATGATGGATGTCATGAGAACTGAGATTCTCAAGCTTCTAGCCGCAGGTATCATCTACCCTATAGCTGACAGTAAGTGGGTAAGTCCGGTACATTGTGTTCCTAAGAAAGGAGGTACAACTGTGGAGTCTGTGATTCCTAATGATAAAAATGAACTAATACCTCAGAGAATTATTATTGGATATAGAATGTGTATTGATTACAGGAAGTTGAACAAGGCAACCAGGAAGGATCACTACCCATTGCCGTTCATCGACCAAATGCTTGAAAGGTTATCCAAAAATACCCACTTTTGTTATCTCGATGGTTATTCTGGCTTCTCTCAAATTCATGTTAACACTGTCGATCAAGAGAAGACCACTTTTACTTGTCCTTTTGGTACTTATGCTTACAGACGTATGCCTTTTGGTTTATGTAATGCCCCTGCTACTTTTCAAAGGTGTATGTCTGCTATCTTTCATGATTTCTGCGGGGATATTATGGAAGTTTTCATGGACGATTTCTCCGTCTATGGAACTTCATTTGACCATTGTCTTCACAACCTTAATAAAGTTTTGCAGAGATGCGAGGAGACAAATTTGGTACTCAACTGGGAGAAGTGCCACTTTATGGTTAATGAAGGAATTGTTCTTGGTCACAAGATTTCCGAAAGGGGAATTGAAGTGGACAAAGCCAAGATCGAAGCTATTGAGAGGATGCCCTATCCAAGGGACATCAAAGGTATTCGCAGTTTTTTCGGTCATGCAGGTTTTTATAGAAGATTTATTAAAGACTTTTCTAAAACCTCGAGACCCCTCACTAATCTTCTCCAGAAGGATGTTCCTTTTGCGTTTGATGAAAATTGTAAGGAAGCTTTTGAAATCCTTAAGAAAGCTTTAATAACTGCTCCTATAGTGCAACCACCTGACTGGAATTTACCTTTTGAAATTATGTGTGATGCAAGTGATTTTGCTGTTGGAGCTGTTTTAGGACAAAGGGTTGATAAGAAATTGAATGTTATACATTATGCTAGTAAAACCCTTGATAGTGCTCAAAGAAATTATGCTACTACTGAGAAGGAATTCTTAGCTGTAGTTTTTGCTTGTGATAAGTTTAGACAGTATATTGTTGATTCCAAAGTTATTATTCATACTGATCATGCTGCCATTAAATATCTTATGACAAAGAAGGATGCCAAGCCAAGGCTTATCAGATGGGTACTCCTTCTCCAAGAATTTGATTTGCAGATTGTTGATAGGAAAGGGGAAGACAATCCGGTAGCGGACAATCTTTCAAGAATGGAAGATATACCGCATGACCCCATCCCAGTTAACGATAGTTTTCCAGACGAGCAACTTGTCGTTGTAAAAATACAACCTCTTTTCGACCCTTGGTATGCAGATTATGCTAATTTTATTGTTGCAAAGTATTTGCCTCCAGGTCTAACATTTCAGCAAAGGAAGAAGTTCTTTCATGATTTGAGGCACTACTTTTGGGATGACCCACATCTTTTCAAAGAAGGTCCCGACGGGATCGTGAGAAGATGCATTCCGGAACATGAGCAGAAGGACGTTCTCCGACTGTGTCATGATAGTCCCTATGGAGGACATCATGCTGGTGAGAGGACTGCACATAAGGTTCTTCAATAAGGTTTTTATTGGCCTACTCTCTTTAAAGATGCTAGAAATTATGTTTTAGCCTGTGATAAATGTCAGAGAGTTGGTAACATTAGTAGAAGGAATGAGATGCCTATGAATTACTCACTAGTGATTGAACCTTTCGATTGTTAGGGTTTTGATTTTATGGGTCCTTTTCCTTCTTCGCACAAGTACACTCACATTTTAGTAGCTGTTGATTATGTAACCAAGTGGGTTGAAGCAATCCCCACTGAAAGTGCTGATCACAAAACATCTTTGAAAATGCTTAAGGATGTAATATTTCCTAGGTTTGGTGTACCAAGGTATCTCATGACCGATGGAGGATCACACTTCACACACGGAGCTTTTAGAAAAGCTTTGGCTAAATACGATGTTAATCATAGAATTGCTTCACCTTATCATCCTCAAACTAGTGGGCAAGTTGAGCTTACCAATAGAGAGATTAAGTTGATCTTGCAGAAAACAGTAAACAGAAATAGGAAGGATTGGTCAAATAAATTAGGAGATGCTTTGTGGGCATATAGAACTGCTTACAAAAACCCCATGGGCATGTCCCCCTATAAGATGGTATATGGCAAGGCTTGCCATTTGCCATTAGAGCTAGAGAACAAAGCTTTCTGGGCTGTTAGAGAGCTTAATGCTGACCCAAAACTAGCTGGTGAGAAGCGTCTCATGAACTTGACTTCTCTAGATGAATGGAGAAGTGAAGCTTACGAGAGCGCTAAAATGTTCAAGGAAAAGGTAAAAAGGTGGCATGATAGGAAGATTCTGAAACGTGAATTTAATGTTGGTGATAAAGTTTTGTTGTTTAGATCCCGTTTCAGGTTTTCTCCAGGTAAACTACTTTCCAGGTGGGAAGGACCATTTCATATTGAAGAAGTTTATCGGTCTGGTGCAATTAAGATTAATAATTTTGAAGGCACCAAACCTCAAGTTGTGAATGGGCAAAGGCTTAAACATTACATAGCAGGAGATCCTGTCGATGTTGATGTGAATATAATATACACAACAACCCACGAAGAACATGTTCCAGCCCTGTTTCAGACGCCAGCAGAAGCAGAATAGAGAAAAGGTATGTAGTATGGTAAGAAAACACCGCAAAACATCATAAAAGTTCAGTAATATGAGTTTTTGTAAAATTAGTAAAATTCCGAGTCGAAGTGGAGCCGGAGACGACCACCAGGGAGTCCAGGCGCCCCCTGGCGCCCCCCCCCCCTGGGCCGCGCCGGCAGGCCGCCTGGGCACCCCGGTGCCCGTCTCCGACCCCGCTTTGGTCTGTTACCTTCCTTTCTGTGTATAAATTTTTCCTATATATTTGCCCGGGGTGTTCCGGCAACGTATCTTGCGATTTCGCGTGTTTTCTTCGATCTTTTTCTGCCAGGAAATCTTTCAGCTAAATTTAGGCGCCATGGCTTCTCCAAGTTCCCACAAGGACACGTTCGTCGTCAACGTCATCAACCCTTACCTCACTGAGGTGAAGAAGCACCCTCAGGTTGTTCAGATGAAGGAGGGAGTCCTTCATCTAGAAGATCTGAAGGGACCTATCAAGGAGGGGAGCATCCAGGCCAGGCTGGAAGAGGTGGAGCAAGAAGTCTTCGAGTACAAGAAGATGACCGAGCGTGGTGTCGAAGCTAACTTTGACATCACCAACGAGCTGAAGAACTACTTTCTGATGGAGATGAATGAGATGTGGGAAAGAATCGCCGCGTCTGAAGATAGAATCATAGAACTCCAAGGGCAAATTAATGATCTACATAACCAGAACTGTGAGTATGAACTAAGGTTTCTACACATGGGTATGGGTGCTGAATGCAGGATCCAGGAGACGAGCTTCTCATATGAGACTGGAGAACCCCTTCCATGGAAGAGCTTCGCCAAGAACTACTTGATCAACACCAACAAGGATGATGAGTGAGATCTCCGTGGGTAATGGCATTCCCTTGGCTTGTTCCAAGCTTGGGGGAGTGCCCGGTATCTTTATCTTTTACCTTTTGTCTTTCAGAAGTTAAGTAGAGTCGTATCATGTCTAGGGAGGTTATTATATGAGATAGGTGTGTGCATTGAGGTCTATCACCCCTTCGGTGAAGAATTGTATCCGTGTGTGTGGAGTCGTTTATGATGGAATATTAATGAGAAGTTTATCGGTTCCTTTTTGCTGCACTCGGTATTCTCTTCACGCAATCGACCTTATATGATGATTCTTATGGGGAGTATTGACCTTATGTCAGGTATGGCTATGAAAATTTATTTAATCTTGGCAAACATAGCTTTGGTCATAACAACAAGCATGATGTTCTTAAAGTATCAACATAGCCAAAACCTTTATGTTATTATGCTTGAAGTGTTATGTTGACAAGGAAGACAACTTGATGTGTTATGCTTGTTTCAATGTTCATGCTTTATATTGCTTTGCATCTTAGTCATCATCAGTTGTCTGCTCTTTCAAACCTTTGCTAGCCTAACTCTGCACTAAGCGGAATTCTGCTTGTGCGTCCATACCCTTAAGCCAATACCTTCCATATGAGTCCACCATACCTACCTACTCGTGGTACTCCACTACCACCTCCTAAAGTATATAATTTATGTGTTATCCTTAAA
Source organism: Secale cereale (assembly GCA_902687465.1). Classification (NCBI taxonomy): domain Eukaryota; kingdom Viridiplantae; phylum Streptophyta; class Magnoliopsida; order Poales; family Poaceae; genus Secale; species Secale cereale. The sequence goes on from LR738709.1 coordinate 222,731,149, forward strand.
TGTTCAAAATCTTTTATTTTGTGCCTCTGCTTTAGCTCATGAGGAAGTAGTAGCTACTTCATGACCTTTTTTAGTTGGACAAGCTTCACCCCGGGATTGCATGTATAATGTGCAAACCCATAATACGAAAAGGAACTGGCATTGAGTGCGCCCGGCTTAAAAATAATATAACAAACAAACCCTCCTTCACGCTTTGTTCATGAGAAATCAGAAAACTTTGGCAGTGATAAACAAAGGAGAATAAGAGGATGTTATCGTCCTCATACGGGAGCCGTTCCTCGAAACTTGTCCAGTTCAAGAAGTAATTGAGTTATCTATTAGCATTCGTTGACGAATCATGCACCTTTCAAAAACTTGTTTTCATTCTGTTTGATTTGAGGATAGCACATGAGTTTTCCCTACTACCCTAGAGCAGGGCCTATCTTTTAATTTTAAGTTGAGTCAGTTATTTCTACTTCCCTCTATTTCTCAAAGAGAGCAGACGTTTGATGCTGATAGGGATTCATTCATATAAAGCTGCATTAAGATTTGTCATATCATATCCTTGTTGACATTATCATTTGATAAGTAAGTTGTTTGTCATGCCCAGCTAAGACAAATATCTTCCTTCGTGTTAACACTTTCACTTCTTGCTTATTAACTTGTTATTTAAAAAATCTTCAATTAATCCCATCAAAAGCAAAAGTTAAAATTATTTGTTGTTCTTTGACCAAAGGACATGTTTGCCATGATATAATAAGTTCCCATTGGTCTTACTTTCGAATATAAGTGTTGACACTCTTTCATAAGAGCCTTATGAGTTGAAGGTTGTTGCTGAGAATATTTGAGTTGGTAAAGAGACTATGATGCTTCTTGTCCGTATTCTATTTATCGACACTTCACTCTCTAAACTTGTGGACAGGTTTACCGAGTTCATATTCGCTTGGGGACAAGCGAGGTCTAAGCTTGGGGGTGTTGATACGTCCAAAATGCATCACTATTTTGTATTATAATTTATCCTTATTCATTGATATATTTCACGTTATGATGATGTTCTTATGATTGTTTTGGTCTATTTTACACAGTTTGCAACTTTCCGGTGCCGGAACAGCAGACGCAGAATTCAGCAGGAAAAAGTGGATACTGAGTTGCTGAAGAAGAACACCTCCAAATTACCTGAAAATTGACGGGAGGTATTTTTCGGAAGAATAACGAAGACACGCAAAAGGGGAGTCAGAGGGGGGCCACAGGGTGCCCAGGCGGCCTGGGGGCGCCCCCCCTCCTGGCCGCGCCGGGGGGGCGCCTGGAGCCCCTGGCCCACCTCTGGTCGCCCCCTTTTGCATATATGTTCCCCGTCCTCCGAAAACCCTAGGCACGGGACTTTTTACGGAGTTCCGCCGCCGCTTCGAGGCGGAAACCTGCAGAGAAGAAAAGGGCATCTCCGGTGGGCAGATTCCGCCGGGGAGATCACCTCCCGGAAGGGGAGATCGTCGCCATCGTCATCACCATCATCACGGGCATCATCGAGATCATCATCAACATCATCCCCAACACCAGCACCATCTCCATCTTCATCCAAATCTCATCTTACCATCGTAACTCGTGTTGTAACTTGTACTACCTATCCTCTCTACTCCATCGGTGTTGATTACTACCTTGTGGTGAATGCTATTGAGTTTTGTTGGAGAAATATTATTATGTCCAGATTGTTTATCACATATTTATCCCCACTGATCATGATCTCTTTTATGTCTTGTGAGTAGTTACCTTAGTTCTTGAGGACATGGGGAAAGTCTTGTTGTTAGTAGTCATGTGTTGTTGAAGTAATATGTGTTGTTTGATACTTAAGTTGCGTTGTCATTCTACTAGTGGTGTTGTGTGAGTCAAACACCCAACACTTCGCCTTATTAAAGACCTAGGAGAATACATTGTGTATAAAGAATGCTTATGGTGGGTTGCCGGAGTGACAGAAACCTGAACCCCAGTTCGCACGCTTTTGCATAAGGGAATAATGGATCCTCGATCGTATTGCTATGGTTAGGCTTTTGCCTTAAATTCTATCTTGTATTTGCGGATGCTTGCAAGGTGTTTAATCATAAGAGTGCATTCATCTTAGTCTAGAGAGTGCACTAGCATAGATCCACCCACCAACACTTATCAACACATAACATAGTATCGATACGGAATGTGGCGAAAGCACATGACTACCTCTCCCGTGTGTCCTCAAGAACGCTTTAGTCTTTATAAGTTCAGTTGCTAGGCCTCTCCTTTGCTAAGAAGGAATTGGGCCACTTGTTACTTTCAGTACCTTTTACATTACTTGCCTTTACATTCCTGTTGCTTATATCGAGAAAACCCCTAAAAGTTATCTTTCAGTGCTTGCAGTAATTTCTTGCTCAGAATCGCTTATCAATACCTTCTGCTCCTCGTTGGGTTCGACACTCTTACTTATCGAAAACGCTGCAACAGATCCCTTACGGTTGAGGGTCATCAGACTACGACCCTTGGCGGGATCCCAACCAAGGAGGACCACAAGGCCCCCGGCAAGCACCTTGCAGGGGATGACAGCACGCAAAGCGGCAAGACCCTTGCCGGGGCCCCGGCAAGGCTCTTGCCGAGGACACCCACGGGGCCACCATCAGGCCCGCACCAACTAGGTTTCCAGCGACCCACGCAGCTGCCGACCCGACCAGCTGGACATGCTCCTGCGTGGCAATCCACGGATCTTCATGGAGACCCGCCGTTGCGCCACCTCAGCTGCCTGTCTGCCTACATAGCACCTCAGGCACCGCTGGCCAGGGCGCATGTCGACACAAGGAGGAGCGGCGACGGACAAGACGGGCGTCTCCCCTCGTCCCCGATAAAGCAAGGACACCTAAGCTGGGCGCACTAAATGCACCTTGTCCTGTAATGCGAGGGATAACCTCACATCACTGTACCCTTTCCATCTCCTGTGTGCCATTGTGGCAACCCCTTTTCCCTATAAAAGGAGGCCCGAGGCGACCAGGAGGAGGATTCGGCTTTTTAGAACTCCTCACGACTCTCTTGGAGCTCCTCGTTAGCTGAAGAACACCAACATATAGTCCACCAAAGCAGGAGTAGGGTTTTACGCATCTTTGCGGCCCGAACATGGGTAAAGGAACCGTGTCCTGATCGTTAGATCCACTCTTCTCTCAACCCCGCGCCCCGCAACCGTAGTAGGGATTCTTGTGATCCCATAGGTGTCGATCCAAATACACCGATATCTTTGGCGCACCAGGTAGGGGGCGCATTTGTGAGAATCGGCTTTAGCGGTTAGTTCGACGCTCCTGCATCGTCATGGCGCCCAAGAAGAAGACGACGGTGGCGGTTGGCCAGTCGGAAGCCGGACAGCCCGTCCCGACACGGGCGAGCAGTGCACCAGCCGCGGAAAGGACTCGGGGCGCTGCTCGCGAACATCAACGCCATCCCGACAGCCGGAGTTTGGGAGGTGGCGATGCTTGTGCGCCTGGTAACAGGCCGCGTATCGCCAGTTCCAGAGATGGAACCCGGCCCTCCGCGGGTGGCGCAGGGCCCTCCAAGGTCGCGGCCGCACCACCCGAGGGCGACGCAAGGCCCTCCAGAACTCCCACGCCGGTGCCAATAGCGCGCTCTTCTCAAGCAGCGCGCGACAAACGGCGTCGTCGTCCCGAAGACCCCGGGGCGTCGCCATGGGAAGAGCCCCGAGCGCCGCTCCCGAGACGTAGAAGACCTGCCCGCCCGCCGAAGCACTGGTGGAGACGATAGGCGACCGCGGGGTCTTTATGGAGCTCCCCCTGACACGGTCAAAGGTCAAAGCGCGTCACGATCCGTGTAGGTTTCGCTATCGTTTACACCAGCCGAAGCTTTGGCACGCGCGCAGCTGCTCCTCGACTTTCCTCCCGTTACGGGGAAACTCGATGAATGGAGAGCCACCATCCAAAGCCTTGTCGCAGTCGCCAACGGGGATGACCTAAATCCGGCGGAGTTCCCAGGCCGACGCTCCAATGGGGCACCGCGCACCGGCGGCGGGAGAGCCGGCAGCGCCGTGGCTACGGTGCATTCGCCTCCCTCTCGCCCGGTGCCGCGTGCGTAAACCCGCCGAGACGTCGCGGGCGACGCCATCTCCATAGCGTCGTCCGACCCACGGACCCGCGGCGACCAGCGTCAAGTTCTTCAGGAGCGAGCTCATGAAGACGCTCGAACCACCATCGAGCGCCGGCGTGAAACGCGCCACCAGTCAGACAGGCGAGCAGGACCTGCTGCGGACCGCCCAGCATCGGAAAGCCCTGGAGGTCTACCCTACGAGGTAGGCTGTCCGGCTTTCACCCGTGAGCTGCGGCAGTTCCAGTGGCCCTCTCATCGCACCTTCAAACCTGACGTTGGCGAGAAATACAACGGCAAGACCCACCCGTCGGAGTTCCTCAGCATCTACACCATCGCGATGCAAGCTGCCGGGGCTCGCGACGATAAGGTGCTTGCGAATTACTTTCCGTTAGCTCTTAAACCTAACGCCATGTCGTGGTTGATGCACTTGCCAGTAGACTCTATTTCCTCCTGGTCCGACCTGTGCCATGAGTTTGTTGGCGCCTTTACTAGAGGCCACCAAGCCCATGGCCAGGCGAGTGACCTGCATGTCATACACCAGAGGGAAGGCGAGGCTCTGCGCAAGTACATACAGAGATTCAGCCGGGTAAAGTACAATATCCCCGATGTTCACCCTGTCGCCATCATCAGCGCGTTCCACTAGAACGTGTGCAACCGCAAGATGCGCGAAGAACTGGCGATGACCAAGGTGAAGGACGTGGCAGAACACTACGTTCTTGCCGACATATGTGCCCGGGATGAAGAGGGAAGGAAGTACCCCGGCAAAGGTGCTGGTGCGGAAACCGACTCTTCGGACGAAGATACTGCCGCCCCGGCGAGGAAGGGCCGGAACCGTAACAGGAAGCGCAAGTGGATGGCCGTGCATGCCGTCGAGGGATCTGATGACGCCGGCTCCGCCAAGAACACCAAGGCGGGTGACCCTGGCAAGGAAATTGCCGGGTGTGTCGCCTGCCGGGCCTTGGCGGCTGCCGAGAAGCCAGGAAACTCCGGAAAACGGTACTGCAAGATCCATCGCACCAAGGGCCATGATCTCCAGGACTGCCACCAGGTTGAGCTCCTTGCTAAGAAGCAAAGGGCTGAATACGAGAGGCAGGACAAGGAGAAGGGCCAAGACGGCGCTGAAGGGTCCAACAAGAAATATGACGGCCAAGCAGGCCATCGTGGCAAGGAGAAACAGCAGGAAAGAACCGCTCGGGGCCGCGACAGAAGATCTGACGACGACGATCACGAAGAGGACGACGAGTCTGGTGGCCAACAGTTTCAGAAGGCTACGGACGCCATGTGCGTCGATGGTGGCGCCTCGCTGCACGCTTCTCACCGCCAGCTTAAACAGTGGGCGCGTGAAATTATTGCAGCGGAGCCATCGTCCGGTGCCCAAAAGCCGCTGAAATGGTCCAGCACACCTATCATCTTTGACGCCGAGGATCACCCTGATCGCACTACTGCGGTCGGGTGCTTGCCGTTGTTGGTTTCACCAACAATACGCAACCTCAAGGTGACGAAGATGCTAGTTGTTGGCGGGGCCGGCCTAAACCTACTCTCGCCCACCGTGATCGAGAAGCTGCAAGTTCCTGATGGAGACCTCGAGGAGACGGGCACGTTTCAAGGGGTCAGCCCAGGAATGAGTCAACCAAAGGGGAAAGTCACACTACCCGTGACTTTTGGAATTGGTATGAACTACAGGACAGAGAGGATCGTGTCCGATGTCGCCAAGATCCCCCTGCCTTACAACGGGATCCTTGGCCGCCCAGCGCTGGCCAAGTTCATGGCAGCATCGCACTATGCCTACAACACCCTGAAGTTGCCAGGGCCCGTGACGATCATCACCATCCCCTCCGACAAGAAAGATGCGCTGATTTGCGCCGACCAATTGTACCAGCAAGTAGTTGCAGCAACTGCCGCTACGGGGGCACTTGCTCCTGCCACTGGAGCCCCGGGAGGGAAGAAGAAGAAGACCGGCGAGACCTCGGGCGCCCACTCCGGCAAGCGCACCTCTTTGGAGTACTGTGCTCCCGTCGAGGACGTGCCTGAGAGCTCCGCCGGAAAGAAGAAGACCGGCGAGACCTCAGACACCCACTCCGGCAAGCGCACCTCTTCGGAGTGTCGCGCTGCCGTCGAGGACGTGCCAGAGAGCTCCACCGGCAGAAACAAGAGATCAAGGGCTACGCCGCCAGTAACCAAGAAGGTTTCTGTCAAGGAGGATGGCACGGGAGGGGCTTTTACCATAAGCTCCGTCCTTGATAACAAATAGGAAGACGCGCTCGTCACCTTCCTGCGGGCGAATGTCGACGTGTTTGCCTGGCAAGCATCCGACATCCCCGGTGTTCCCAGGGAGGTGATTGAGCACCACCTTGTTGTTTTCCCTCATGCGCGGCCCGTCAAGCAGAAGGTCAGGAAGCAAGATTTGGAACGGCAAGAGTTCATCACCGAGGAGATCCGGAAACTGGAAGCTGTGGGTTTGGTGAGAGGAGTGCTCCACCCAACGTGGTTGGCCAATCCAGTGGTAGTGCGCAAGGCAAATGGGAAGTGGAGGCTGTGTATTGATTACACAGATATCAATAAAGCTTGTCCCAAGGACCCCTTCCCGTTGCCGTGCATAGACCAGATTGTCGACTCCACGGCAAGGTGTGACCTGCTATCATTCCTCGATGCCTACTCCGGATACCACCAGATCTTCATGGCGAGAGAAGACGAAGAGAAGACAGCATTCATCACCCCATGTGGTATGTACTGTTTCGTACGAATGCCATTCGGGTTGAAGAGTTCTGGCTCGACATTTGCAAGGGCAGTCCAGATTGGTTTTGAACCCCAGCTCCATAGAAATATGGAGGCTTATATGGATGATATAGTGGTCAAAACCACGAACAGGGCAACCCTTGTACCGGATATACAAGAAACATTTGTGAACCTGCGCAAGATCAACATCAAGCTGAACCCTGAGAAGTGCGTCTTCGTCGTTCCGTCCGGCAAGCTTCTCGGGTTCTTCGTGTCACAGCGTGGGATAGAAGCCAATCCGGACAAGATCAAAGCTATAGAGCAGATTGAAGCATGCGTCGGCTTGCTGGCTGCGTTCCCGCCATGAGCAGATTTATTTCCAAGTCTGCCGAGCGCGCCCTCCCCTTTTTCAAGATCTTGAAAAAGGCGGGCCCAATGGAGTGGACGCCGGAAGCCGAAGCAGCGTTACAAGAACTGAAGAAGTATCTTTCCTCCACGCCAATACTGGTTGCGCCACGACCACAGGAACCGCTGCTGCTATACTTAGCGGCAACAAACCAGGTGGTCAGCGCCGCACTGGTGGCGCAGAGAGAAATCGATGGTGAGGTGATAGCAGCAACGGAGCGTCGTGCCACTGGCACAGGGGTGACACAGCCGATTGGAGCGCAGCCGAAGAAGAAGATGATTCAGCACCCGGTCTACTTTGTTAGCTCCCTCTTGCAGGGAGCTAGGTCAAGGTACTCCGGTGTGCAGAAATTGCTCTTCGGCCTTCTTATGGCCTCGAGGAAGCTGCGTCACTACTTCTAGGCGCACGAGATCACTGTCGTCACTCGCCTCCCTCTGCAACGGATATTGCACAATCCAAATGCAACGGGAAGGATTGTAGAGTGGGCATTGGAGCTGTCCAGCTTTGGCCTCAAGTTTGAAAGCACTTCGACAATTCATAGCCGAGTCCTGGCAGAGTTCGTCGCAGAATGGACCGCAACGCCTGATGAAGAAGTCCAAGAAACTGCTCTCCCCGGCAAAGAGGCAAGTTGCAACTAGATCATGTACTTTGATGGGGCTTTCTCTTTGCAGGGCGCCGGGGCTGGCGTACTGCTGGTCGCGCCCATCGGAGAGCACCTCAAGTACGTGGTCCAGATGCACTTCCCTAGGGAGGTATCAACGAACAACACTGCCGAGTACGAGGGGCTGCTTGCTGGTATTAGGATCGCGGCGGACCTCGGAATCAAGAAGCTCATTGTTAGAGGCGACTCACAGCTTGTCGTCAAACAAGTCAACAAGGATTACCAGAGCCCATTGACGAAGGCCTACGTCGATGAAGTGAGAAAGTTGGAAGAGCACTTTGACAGTATACAGGCGGAGCATGTTCCCCGAGCGGAGAACGGCATCGCCGATTACCTGTCAAAGCGCGCTGCTCTCTAGTTACCTATGGAACCAGGTACCTTTGTGCTTCAACTTTCTCAGCCATCCATTGATCCATCAACAGAGCAGAACAAAAGGAGGAAATCAGGGCCCGGCAAGTACTTTCCTGCCGAGCTCCCCGGAGCTGCCAGCAAGGATGTTGTCGGGGACACTGAGCCCGCCACCGGAGGGCTGACTCCGGCGGAGCGTCAAGCTTTTGCCGTCGAGATAGCCACTCCCTTGGCGGAGGAAATGCCTTTAGTCCTCGCCGTCGAGCCCCAGGCTCCAGCGTGGGCGTAGCATACCATCTGATTCCTTCAGACTGGGGAACTTCCTGAGGAGCAGGAAGATGCGGAGAAAGTAGCCCGTCAGTCTGCCATGTACCAGTTCGTCGATGACGTCCTGTACAGAAGGAGACCAAACGGTGTGAAATTGAAGTGCATCCCCCGAGAGGAAGGACTGGAGCTGTTGGCAGAGATACATGGAGGCATATGTGGATCCCACATAGGGTCGAGAGCTCTTGCCGGCAAGGCATTCCGGCAAGGCTTCTTCTGGCCCACTGCCCTTCAGGATGCGGCGGCGCTGGTCACCAGGTCTGAAGCGTGCCAATTCCATTCGAAGAAACTTCATCAGCCAGCTCAAGCCCTTCAAACCATTCCTCTCTCCTGGCCCTTCTCGGTCTGGGGGCTCGACATACTAGGCCCTTTCCCCCGCGCCGTCGGGGGCTTTAAGTACTTGTACATTGCAATCGACAAGTTCACAAAGTGGCCAGAGGTGGAGGCAGTAAGGAAGGTCACAGCTCAGTCAGCCGTCAAATTCTTCAATGGACTAGTGTGCCGTTTTGGTGTACCCAACAGGATCATCACCGACAATGGCACGCAGTTTACAAGCCGCACCTTCATGCAATATACCCAAGACCTCGGCAGCAAGGTCTGTTTCGCTTCCGTTGCTCACCCCAGGAGCAATGGTCAAGCTGAGAGGGTAAATGCTGAAGTGTTGCGAGGATTAAGGACGAAGACCTTTGACAGGTTGCACAAGAGCTGGAGGCGCTGGATTGATGAATTGTCGGCGGTTCTTTGGTCGATCAGGACGACGCCAAATCGAGCCACCGGCCAGACGCCCTTTGCCCTGATATACGGGGCAGAAGCAGTTCTCCCCACGGAACTCATATACGGGTCACCTCGAGTGCTCGCTTATGATGAGCTAGAGCAAGAGCAATTGCGGCAAGACGGCGCAATGCTCCTTGAGGAAGATCGTCTTCGGGCGGCTGTGAGAGCAGCGCGCTACCAGCAAGCCTTATGCTGCTACCATAGCCGCAAGGTTCATGCCCGAAGCTTTGAGGAAGGCGACCTTGTTCTCCAGCGCGTTCAATCGGCCAAGAATACAAACAAGTTGACGCTGAAGTGGGAAGGCCCTTATCGGGTAATACAAGTCACCAGGCATAGCGCTGTCCGCCTGGAGACCGAGGATGTCGTTCCGGTGAGTAATTCCTGGAACATCGAGCATCTTCGCAAGTTTTACCCATAAGGCGCGGCTTGTCGGGCCCCCCGGCAAGCCACCCTTTCGTACAAGCTTTGCCGGCAAGGCATGTAACCCTTTGTACAAAGCCAGGCGCAGACCCTGAGCATAAATAAATGAAGCGTTGGCGCCCTAAGTTTTAGCATGCATGCTGAGTCGAGTCTCGTCCTTGGTTAGGGTTGATAGTTCTTAGCAGTGGCTAACCCCTAGCTTAGAGGTCGAGTCTTTGTCTTTCCTCTGTCTTCCTTGGTTTACAGGACGCACAGGCATTCTTTCCAAAGCCACTTGGAGGAACTAAAGAAGAACGGACCAGTGCCTAGGCCCCGGCAAGCCAGTGTTGCCGGGGGCTGCAAGGGCAAGAATTCGCCCACGGCAGAGCAGGGTTGCCGGGGGCTGCAGCTTCAGATAAGTCCTTTTTCCCTTATCATGAATTCCGTTATGGACTAAGGTATGTGAAACCTCGTTCTTTTCCTTAAGCTACCGTGCTCCCATAAACTCTAGGCCCTAAGGCTCGTTCCTGGGACTAGGTTTGGTCGTAGTCGCGGCGGCAAAGGGATAAAACGAGGAGCTTGAGCCCGCTTCATCCCTGCCTCCGCCAAGGGCGTGAGAATGGTTGTACGAAGTAGGGAAACGGCAAGGCCTATTGCCGGGCGAGAAAATGTTTATCTTAAGGATATCAGGGATTTATTCCCTGTTGTGGGTTTTTACCTACGAACAAATGACCCAGCAAACATTCCTTATTCATTAAAAACATTCCGTTCAGGTACAGTCCATAGGGAATGAAAAACATGAATAAGGGGATTACAAGTTTTAAACTTAACAGATGCCCGAAGGCTTACAGACTAAAAATAGATAAGATGCCCGTAATGCCTTTCTGGTCCCTCTCCTCAGGAGGTAGGTCAAGGAGGCGAGAAGGGCAAAAGGGGCGCCTATGCGAGCTACGGGTGGCAGAAGACACCGAGAAGGCATCTCGGCGGCCTCCCCAGGGCTGGACGGTGATGACGGCGCCGGAGGCTGAGCTCGAAGATGAGGCGGCAGGACGTTAGTAGGAGACGAAGGCGTCGGTGCCCGCGTACTCCGACATGATGACCTTGCCGCCCACCTTCTTCCTCTTCCTCTTCCGCAGCCTCCCTACACCAGCCGCCAAGGAGACGACCCCGAGAATTTCAAGGAGCCAGCGACGCGGATGATGGGGTCGCCGGTGCCACCAGGAGCGGCGCCCGACACCTAGTCGGACCCGTCATCCTGCCGTCCCCCGCCCTCGTCGTCGCTATCGCTGTCCTCCTCGTCACCCTCATTCGAGGAGGAGTCTTCGTCATCAGAGGAGCACTCCATGCAGCACCTCGCGCGAGTCCCGAGGTGCCCGAAGACCTAGACGGAAAGGTGGCCATCCCCCATCAACTTGATGTGGAGGGTGAGCCCATCCGTCAGGCTGTGGATGCGGGCGAACCTCTTACATCCTTGGCGAAGATACATCACATGAGGGGCGGGGAAGTCGACGCGGGCCCGCGTGCCACTGATCCCACAACCCCTCATGTGCAACCGCAGCGACTCCGGTGGGTTCACCTCCATCTCCCGCGCAAACGGAGTCCGGAGACGAAGGCGACGGCGCGGCGACCCCCGCATCCTAATGAAGAATTCATAGGGTCATCTCCAACATGACCTTCCACTGGAGGAGGAGCTGCTGGCGGGGGCGAGGCCGGCGGGCCGCCCCGTCCTCCTCTTCCCCGAGCACCCCAGACTCGCCCACGGCCCCGCCCCCTCCCTCTTACCCTCGTGGCCGGTTCAGCCACCGCGGGTGCAGGAGAAGGGGGGACGCGTTGTCGAGCAGCGACCCTCGCCGCCACCGTTGAGGAGCCGGGGTTTTCCTTCTTCATGGCGGACAGAAGAAAGGAGCAGAAGGTGAAAGAGAAAGAAGATGGAGGAGTGGGGAGCGCCGGCCCCTCCCTCTGCCCTTTATAAAGGGGCGGGGCTGGAGCTCGACTGCCCCACTCGGCCAATCAAGACGCAGAAGGCGAGAGGGGCTGGGACCGACCCGCCGACCCAACCAACGATGGCTCGGTTTCCCGCCTCCACCGCTCGCCACCTCGAACGCATGGGAGGCATGTGGCGAACGCGCAGGACCGAAGGGACGGGTGAGGCGACCTCTCCCCACCCCGTGATCGTGGGGAGTGGACGCCTAGTAGACCACGCCTCGGCCCCATCCAGTCAGCGGGCCACGCCCCCACACCTCCCCCTATTTATGGGGAAGGCGCGGGCCGCCTCCTTTCGCATTTACTGCGACGTGACGCATGCGTGCGGAAACCGCTCCACGCATGCCGCCCACGTCGGGCATGCCCCTCCACCCCGCGCCGCGCGCGCGGGTCTTGGCAGGCGCAGCGCGCGGAAATTTTACCACGGGGAAAATCACCCCGCCTGCCCGTGCACCGTTCTGGGCCTAGCCCAACAAAGTGTCGCGCTTATGTGTGGCCCAGGTCCGGGGGCTCCTGTCGGTGTACAAAAAGAGGGGTACACTTTTTGTACCCTTATGACTGTGCACGGGCAATCTGAGCCACGGCGCCACCACACCAAGCATGGCGAGGCGGGCGAGCCGGGGCAAAACTAAAGCTCAATGGAGACTGGAGCGATGCCAAGAAAAAGATTACAAAGAGCAAAGGGACGAAGCGGCTTCCCCCGGCAAGATCCTTGTCGGGGCCGGCTCTGGCAGCCCCGGCAAGACCCTTGCCGCGACAGCTCGCCCTGCGCCTACGGAGCAAATCACCCTTGAGTCCACCGCCCCCATGGGGCGAGGATTCGGGAGATATCCCCGTGGTGGCATGCAGATCTTTGTGAAGACCTTCAAGATCAGATGCAAGATAAGAAGACGACGACCCTTGGCGGGATCCCAGCCAAGGAGGACCACAAGGCCCCCGGCAAGCACCTTGCCCGGGATGACAGCAGGCGCCGCGGCAAGAACCTTGCCGGGGCCCGGGCAAGGCTCTTGCCGAGGACACCCATGGGGCCACCATCAGGCCCGCACCAACTGGGTTTCCACCGACCCACGCAACTGCCGACCCGACCAGCTGGACAGGCTCCTACGTGGCAACCCACAGATCTTCATGGAGACCCGACGTTGCACCACCTCAGTTGTCTGTCTGCCTACATGGCACCTCGGGCACCGCTGGCCAGGGCGCATGTCGACACGAGGAGGAGCGGCGACGGACAAGACGGGCGTCTCCCCTCGTCCCCGATAAAGCAATGACACCTAAGCTGGGCGCATTAAATGCACATTGTCCGGTAATGCGAGGGATAACCTCGCATCACTGTACCCTTTCCACCTCCTGTGTGCCACTGTGGCAACCCCTTTTCCCTATAAAAGGAGGCCCGAGGCGACCAGGATGAGGATTCGGCTTTTTAGAACTCCTCACGACTCTCTTGGAGCTCCTCATTAGCTGAAGAACACCAACATATAATCCACCAAAGCAGGAGTAAGGTTTTACGCATCTTTGCGGCCCGAACCTGGGTAAAGGAACCGTGTCCTGATCGTTAGATCTGCTCTTCTCTCAACCCCGCGCCCCGCAACCGTAGTAGGGATTCTTGTGATCCCATAGGTGTCGATCCAAATACACCGACAGTCTCCAACACGGAAACTCATATCTCGGTGACGAGTGTCAGCATAACTCTTCTGTCTTGATTTGGCGGCCTTCTAACGTTCTCTGACTAGTTGGACTTGCTCTTCTGCTTCACGGAGAATATCTGGTCCAAAGACTAGCCCTTCTCTAGTCTCTTACCAGTTGAGGGGTGTGCGACACTTGCGTCCGTACAACACCTCAAATGGTGCCATCTGAAGGCTCGACTGGTAACTGTTCTTATAGGAGAAATCGGCAAAAGGGAGGCAATCTTCTGTCAGGACCCCGATCCTAAGTCACACCGATCTAGCTGTAACACGTCATATCACTTTGCGGCCTCACGCACGGTATCCCCACGGGTGCCACCTTACCTGGCCCGGGACCGTTTGCACATTTTGGCACACGTATATGACAGTGTCGCTAGCATCTATATGATAGAGAACCCGGGCCGACATGGCTAGTTATAAACCAAAAGTGGCACTAAATTATAGAGACAGGCATTCATGACCCAGCAACGAACGTGTCGGTCATCAACATATGAACCCAAGTCATTGCAAGCTACATGGACTTAAAGGAACAACGCGTGACATTTCCCATAAGGGACAGACACAGGAACGAAGAAGGACACATGCCGGCCAGCCTACGTGTTCCGAGCAGTAGCAAGCTACCAAGGCTCATTGGAAGCACTAGGAGGCATTTCCCTGTAAGATAGGCTACCAAAGGTAAACAACTAGGTGTCGGATCCCACACATACCAAGCATTTCAATCATACACACAATATGCTCAATATGTGCAAATACAACATTGCACCACAACAGAACTCTATGACTCAAAGTACTTTATTTAAGAGGCTCCAAGAGCCATACATAACATATCCATACAGGTAGGGGTCACATGACCCAACACTCAAGTCATACAGTCATACAAGCACAAGCGGAAGCTACATGTCTGAGTACAAACAACTTAGAAAATAAAACAGGCTTGGTGAAGCCTGACTATCTACAAGGCCCTCCACAAGCTCCAGATCTCCGTCTGGGTAGCAAGCTACTCGTCGACGTCAACGTCTATGTAGAACCCATCAGAAGGGACAGGGTTCTCCTCTGCAATAGTTATTAAGCAAACATGAGTACAAAGGTACTCAGCAAGTCTTACAACAGAACCTATCATACATGCAACATTATCAACAGGGGGTAGTGGAGTTCATAGCAGAAAGCCAGCTTTGGCTCTTAGCTAACCTATACTACAACTCTCAACAGATTGCAAGATATTACTATGTACACGAGTCCTCTACTCACCACAACAATACACCACCGAGGATCCTCTTCCGTCATCCTATGGAAGGGCCATCCACGGCACTCACACTTGTCTTGAGGTTTTTAGTAGTATCCATCAACTTGTCTATGAACTGTAAGAGTAACCAAGTAGTCCGTACCGCGAACAACGGCTAGTCGAATAGATTGGTAACCCTGCAGGGGTGTACTTCTTCACACATGTTTTCACCACTTAGCGTCTGCACACGACATGTGCTCGGCAGACTTCAAGCGAAAGCCGACGTGGCTGTAGACTACGACCTAACCAACCACTCAAGTCTCTCGTCCAGGTTTATCGCCTATTTGGGTTCCATCCGTGGGGAGATCCGGCCGGGGTGTCGCTCACGGCCCCAAACGATGTGTACAGGGTTCCCGAGTCACCAAACGTGCAACCGGTACACCGTGCCACGTACCCGTCGCATCACAACCCACCCCGAGGGTCAGCGCTGTGCACGACCACCAGTAAACTACAAACACCAGAAACTAGTTGCAACTCCTGGACAGAGAACATGGGCAGTCAATAAGTCGAGCAGGGTCATATTTCAGGGCCCAATGTGTGGTAGTAACTGTAACTTGAACCACACATACAGATCTCAGGTCCTATGGACGGTTCCAATGAAACAACCCACCACGTACTCCTAAATGGCCTTTCATTGATACCTTTACCAAACATGTTCCACATTTCCCTCTCTTTACCAGTATGATCGTTTCACTCCGATCCATCACCCCGATGAATCAGACCTGACACAACTCTAAGCATAGCAGGCAACATAAACAAATAGCATGGTGGATCACACATCACATGGCTTAATCAACTCCTACACATGCTAGTGGGTTTCAACTATTTACTGTGGCAATGACAGGGTGGATTAAGGATCCCAATGTGTGGTAGTAGCTGTAACTTGAACCACACATACAGATCTCGGGTCCTATGGACGATTCCAATGAAACAACCCACCATGTACTCCTACATGGCCTTTCATCGATACCTTAACCAAACGTGTTCCACACTTCTTTCTCTTTATCGATATGATTGTTTCACTCTGATCCATCACCCAGATGAACCAGACCAGACACAACTCTAAGCATAGCAGGCAACATAAGCAAATAGCATGGTGGATCACACATCACATGGCTCAATCAACTCCTACACATGCTAGTGGGTTTCAACTATTTACTGTGGCAATGACAGGTCATGCAAGGGAATAGGGTTCAACTACCGCAGCAAGTAGCAGTTCACACGCTGTTACCTTAATGCAGTAAAAGAGAGCAGGAGCGAGAAGATGGGTTTGTATCAGAATGATCAATGATTGCTTGCCTGACAAAGTGGTTGTCAGGTACTGCTCTTCAGTTGGATACGCAGCAGTATCCTCGGGAGCAGGACCTAACACGGAGAATACCGGTGATACAATCATTAAACAAACAAATGCAACAATATGATGCATGCTCATGACATGGCAAGATGCATGTGTTTTGGGCTAATGCAACTATAACCAGAAGGATTTGAGCTTATTTGAATCAAAGATTCAAATTGGCACTTTAGCTATTATTCAATTAAGTGCATTATCATGTTTTAATGTATACAGCAAGTTTAACTTGGTCTAACATGCATGAAACCAGTGCCATTGGAAAGATTGGATTTTTCTGATCAATTTTCATATATAAATCTTTTCCATCTGAGCTACTGTTGAATTTATATGATTTTTTTAAGTTTAGGCATTTTCTGGAATTTCCTAAACTATTTTTAAATCTAAAAATCCCAGAAAATCCTTTACTGCGTCAGCATGACATCATGCTGACGTCAGTCAGTCAACAGGGTGGCCCAGATCAAACCTGACCAGTGGGACCCACTGGTCAGTGTCACAGTTAACTAATTAGCTAATTAGAATTAAATTAACACCTAAACTAGGTTTGACTAGCAGGTAGGGCCCACATGTCAGTGACCCAGGGGGGTCAAACCCGGGGTCAAACATGCCCAACTCGCCGGCGTTTAGCCGCCGGCGAGGCCAAACACGGTGTTGAGGTGCGGGTTTCGTGCTCCGGCTGCCAAAACGACGGCGGAGCACACCTATGGGTAGCTGGAGGCAAACCGCATCGAATGGATGTGGTGGCTGGCCTCGGGGTCGCCGGAGATGACGCCGGCGACGAGTCCAGCGGCTGCCGGAGTTCGGCGAAGTCGAAAACGACGGTGCGGTGCTCGTAGAGGTGCGTGGAGTGGTCCTACAGCACCTACGCGTGACAGTGAAGCTGATAGGCACGGTGGCCGGACCATTGGATGACCGGAGCCTCGTCGGCGACGAGCTCTGCGGCGGTGTGTGTAGGTGAGCTACGTGCGGTGCATTCCAGGGCACGAGAGAGCCAACGGAGAGGGGGAGGACGAAGCTGGGCTCACAGAGGTTGCAGCAGACACCGGAGCGAGCTTGGGGGTGGTCGGAGCTGAGCGGGACGGCGAGGGGGATCTCTGCGGCCGGAGTTGGGGAAGAAGGGGTCGGGGGCGTCTCCAGGGCGGGCGAGCGCTCGAGGATCGGCCTGCTCAATGTAGTCGAGGACGGCGGACACGACGGACACAACGACAGGGCTCAGGGACGACGGTGGGCACGGCTATTACGACGATGCGAGCATGGCGGCGTCGGCCATGCTGCGGGGAGGGCGAAGGAGAGGAGCTGGGGAGAGTGGAGAGTGTCTACGAGTTCGGGGGCGAGGTGGACGTTCGATCCAGGCCTCCAGGGCGGCGAGGGGAGGAAGCAGGGCGGCGGGCAGCTGCGTGGCGCGCGCTGCGGCCGCCGTCGAGCACCTTCCTGCCTGCCTGGCCGAGCCAAGCAGCTCGCTGGAGCGGCAGCTGGGCTGGGCCGGCAGGTGGGCCGGGTGGGGCGTCAGGTAACCTTTCTCTCTCTCCCTTTCCTATTTCCTTTTTCTGTTTCATTTCTTTTGCAACTTTGTTTAATTAATAAAAATGCCAGAACATTTTTATAACTCATAAAACTTGTCATGCCCAGTGTAAATAATATAAACAGCATGGAACATTATAGTTTATGATTATTTGGGCACATAAAAAATTTTATAGCATTAAAATGCCCAAATGCAAATACCATATGATTTAATCCAGAGACCTTGGATGTCCTAGAAATTTATGCACCATTTTTGGCAGAGGTTTAAGACCAAGGCAGAAATGATGGACATTTTGAAGGGCATTTTGGGTACATTGGAATTTTTTTTATCAAACCCTAGTTGTTAGAAGAGGGGTGCTGGGGTTTCTGTCATTCCCATTTCAAGTTTCTTTGATAAGTAAACATGATGCACACTCTAGCTAGTCCTAATGCAAGTGCTAAACTAGGGATGTGACATCGATAGACTTGTTTTCCTTGCATCACTAATCGCTCTCAAGTCCTCGGACATAAACATCATCTTGGGTATGGATTGGATGACAACTCATTACGCCAAGATTGATTGCTATACTAGGACCGTTCAGCTTACACATCCATCCGGCAATATAGTCAATGTCTTGACCCGAATGGCTGAGCGTCAGCTCTACTCTCTTACTGCCAGCCCTCTACCAGAATTCGAAGATATTTCGGTAGTCCGTGACTTTCCGGATGTTTTCCCCGAAGAACTGCCAGGTGTTCCACCTGACAGAGATGTCGAGTTCATGATAGATCTCATCCCAAGAACTGTCCCAATCTCTAGGAGACCTTATAAAATGGCACCCCTAGAATTAGCTGAGCTTAAGAAACAACTCGATGAGTCCTTGAAAAAGGGTTTCAACCGTCCTAGTTCTTCCCCTTGGGCTTGTCCCGTCCTCTTCGTCAAGAAGAAGGATGGAACAAAACGGATGGTTGTAGATTACCGACCTGTCAATCTGGTCACCATAAAGAACAAGTATCCGCTCCCCAGGATCAACGATCTGTATGATCAGCTCGCTGGATCCTCAGTCTTTTCAAAAATGGATTTGAGGTTGGGCTACCATCAAATCAAAATCAAGAACGGGGACATTCCTAAAACGGCTTTTGTTACTCGTTATGGCCAATATGAGTACACCGTCATGTCTTTCGGATTAACCAATGCCCCAGCCACTTTCTCCCGGCTAATGAATTCTATATTCATGGAGTATTTGGATAAATCCGTCGTTGTATACCTCGATGATATACTCATCTACTCCAAGAACAAGAAAGATCATGCCGAGCATTTAAGGCTGGTATTGACGAAACTTCGAGAGCACCGCCTTTATGCCAAAATCTCTAAATGTTAATTTTGGTTGCCGGAAGTGACCTATTTAGGTCATTTGATCTCTGGCAAGGGTATTGCTGTCTATCTCGAGCGAGTTCAAGCCGTCCTTGATTGGACTCCCCCTGAATCGGTCAAGCAAGTTAGGAGATTCCTTGGCTTAGCGAGCTATTGCCAACGCTTTGTCGAGAATTTCTCCAAGGTTGCTAAACCTCTAACTGAACTCCTCAAGAAAGATAAAAAGTTTGAGTGGACCCCACAGTGCGAGTCCAGCTTTCAGGAACAGAAAAGACGCCTGACATCTGCACCCGTACTGGTACCACCAGACTTTTCCAAGGATTTTATTATCTACTGCGACACCTCGCGACAAGGACTAGGTTGCATACTCATGCAAGATCATCAAGTGATTGCATACGCATCTCGACAGTTGCGTCCACACGAGGATAACTATCCTACACATGATCTAGAGCTTGCAGCTGTAGTCCACGCACTCAAAACATGGCGACATTACCTTCTTGGTAATTGTTGTGAAATCTTCACTCATCACCAAAGTCTGAAATACATCTTCACCCAACCAGATCTAAATCTCAGGCAAAGACGTTCGGTTGAGTTGCTTACAAATTACGACTTAGGAATCACTTACACCCCTGGGAAGGCCAATGTCATGGCCGACGCATTAAGTCGTAAGTCTTATTGTAATAACTTGATGTTACAACAAGGGCAACCACTTCTTCACGAGGAATTTCGTAAGCTTAACCTTCACATTGTTCCTCGAGGATTCCTTTCCACCTTGGTGGCGGAACCTACCCTTATGGATCAAATCATAGCTGCCCGGAAGCGTGATAAGGGTATATCCCGACTCCACGAGAGCATTGCTAGCGGAGTCGCTAGAAATTTCTCTACGGATGATCGAGGTGTTGTCTTCTTCGAGAATCGTTTAGTGGTTCCCAAGAACCAACATCTGCGGTAGTTCATCCTTAAGGAGGCTCATGAATCTCCTCTCACGATTCATCCCGGTAGTACCAAACTGTAACAGGACCTACGCCAGAGGTTCTTGTGGACTAGGATGAACAGAGAAATCGCTCAATTCATTGCTAACTGCGATGTTTGTCGTCGCGTCAAAGCAGAGCATCAACGGCCTGCTGGCACCCTTAAACCTTTGGCTATTCCTGAATGGAAATGGGACAAGATCGGTATGGATTTCATTACCGGGTTTCCTAGGACCAGGAAAGGGAATAATGCTATCTTCGTCATTATCGACCGCCTCTCTAAGGTAGCCCATTTCTTGCCTGTTTGAGAGAGTATTACCGCTAGCCAGCTAGCAGAATTGTATATCTCTCAGATAGTATCACTTCATGGTGTGCCGTTGGAGATTAACTCAGACCGTGGGAGTCTTTTCACTTCACGATTTTGGGAAAGTTTCCAGAATGCTATGGGAACTCATCTCTCTTTCAGCACCGCCTTCCATCCCCAGTCAAGTGGTCAAGTGGAATGAGTCAATCAAATTCAGGAAGACATGCTTCGAGCCTCTGTCATCTCTTTCGGTATGGATTGGGAGAAGTGTCTTCCATTTGCCGAATTCGCTTATAACAATAGTTATGAAGCCAGTTTGGGCAAGGCTCCCTTCGAAGTTCTATATGGACGAAGGTGTTGAACACCTCTTAACTGGTCAGAAACTGGGGAAAGACAATTCTTTGGTCCGGATATGATCCAGGAAGCAGAAGAGCAAGTTCGCATCGTTCGTGAGAAATTGAAAACAGCCCGGTCTCGCCAGAAGAGCCAATATGATAGTCATCATAACGCTGTGACTTTTGAAGTCGGCGATAAGGCTTACCTTCGGGTTACTCCTCTTAAGGGAACCCATCTCTTCGGTATCGAAGGCAAGTTGGCCCCTCGTTACAT
This sequence comes from Secale cereale, assembly GCA_902687465.1. Classification (NCBI taxonomy): domain Eukaryota; kingdom Viridiplantae; phylum Streptophyta; class Magnoliopsida; order Poales; family Poaceae; genus Secale; species Secale cereale. The sequence continues at coordinate 222,751,910 of LR738709.1, forward strand.
CGGTCCTTTTGACATTCTTGCCAAACGAGGAGAAGTTGCCTACCAATTGGAACTACCTCCGCACCTTTCCAGAGTTCATGATGTCTTCCACGTATCTCAACTCAGGCGTTGCTTCTCAGATCCTATCCGCGGAGTGAACCACGAAATGCTTGATCTCCAGGACAATCTCACATATCGAGAATACCCCGTTCGTATTCTTGATCAAACCGAGCGCACCACTCGACGCCACAATATCAAGTTTCTCAAGGTTCAATGGTCACATCATTCCGAGAGTGAAGCTACTTGGGAAAGGAAGGATCGTCTTCGACTCGAGTGCCCCACCCTCTTTCCGGAGGAACCCAATCTCGGGATGCGATTCTTTTGAGTGGGGGTGAGTTGTCACATCCCTAGTCAGTGCTTGCATTAGGACTAGCTAGAGTGTGCATCATGTTTACTTTTCAAAGAAACTTGAAATGGGAATGACAGAAACCCCAGCACCCCTCTTCTAACAACTAGGGTTTAATAAAATCTTTTCCAATGTACCCAAAATACCCTTCAAAATGTTCATCATTTATGCCTTGGTCTTAAGCCTCTGCCAAAAATGGTGCACAATTTTCTAGGACATCCAAGGTCTCTGGATTATTTCATATGGTATTTGCATTTGGGCATTTAAATGCTATAAAATAATTTGTGTGCCCAAATAATCATAAACTAAAATGTTCCATGCTGTTCTTATTATTTACAGTGGGCATGACTAGTTTTATGAGCTATAAAAATGTTCTGGCATTTTTAACAATTCAACAAAGTTGCAAAAGAAATGAAACAGAAAGAAATAGAAAGGAGAGAAGAGAGAGAGAGAGAGCTTACCTGGCGCCTAACACGCCCACCTGCCGGCCCAGCCCAGCCACCGCTCCAGCGAGCTGCTTGGCTCGGCCAGGCAGGCAGGCAGGTGCTCGACGGCGGCCGCAGCGCGCGCCACGCAGCTACCCACCGCCCTGCTGCCTCCCCTCGCCGTTCTGGAGGGTGGGATCGATTCCCCACTTCCTCCCCGAGCTCGCTGACACGCCCACTCCTCCCCAGCTCTTCTCCCTCGCCTTCCCCGCACCATGGCCGACGCCGCCGTGCTCGCGCCGTCGTGATAGCCGCGTCCACCGCCGTCCCTGAGCTCCGTCACCGTGTCCGTCTGCTCCACCGTCATCGACTACGTCGAGCAGGCTGAGTCCTGAGCGCTCGCCCGCTCTGGAGTCGCCCCCGACCCCGTCTTCCACAACTATGGCCGCAAAGATCCCCCTCGCCGCCCCGCTCAGCTCCGACCGTCCCCGAGCTCGCCCCGGCGTCTACTGCAACCGCCGTGAGCTCAGCTTCGTACTCCCCCTCTCCGTTGGCTCTCTCCTGCACTGAACGCACCGCACGAGGCTCACCTGCACGCGCCGCCGCGGAACTCGTCGCCGACGAGGCTCCGGCCATCTAACGGCCCGACCAACGTGCCCATCAGCTTTACTGTTCTGCGTAGATGCTGTAGGATCACTCCACGCACCTCTACGAGCACTACACTGATGAGTTTGACCTCGCCCGAGCTCCGGCCGCCGCTGGACTCGTCGCCGGCGTCGTTTCCGGTGACCCCGAGGCCAGCCACCACCACCACTCGATGCGGCTCACTCCCAGCTGCCCTTAGGTGTGCTCCGCCGTTGTTTTGGCAGCCGGAGCACAAAACCCGCACCTCACCGCCGCGTTTGGCCTCGCCGGCGGCTAAACGCCGGCGAGTTAGCCCTGTTTGACCAAGGGTTTGACCCCCCCTGTGTCACTGACATGTGGGGCCGGCCGTTGACTAATTTCAGTTTAGGATTTATTTAAATACTAATTGCTTTCATTAGTTTAGTGAGCCACTGACATGAGGGACCCACTGGTCAGGTTTGACCTGGGCGCCCTGTTGACTTGGTGACGTCAGCATGATGTCATGCTAAAGCAGTAAAGGATTTTCTGGGATTTTTAGACTTAAAAACAATTCAGGAAATTCCAGAAAATGCTTTAAACTTCAAAAAATCATATAAATTCAAAAGTAGCTCAGATGGAAAAGATTTATATATGAAAATTGATCAGAAAAATCCAATCTTTCCAATGGCACTGGTTTCATGCATGTTTAAGCAAGTTAACCTTGCTGTTTACATTAAAACAAGTTAATGCACTTTATTAAATAATAGTTTGGGTTTCAATTTGAATCTTTGATTCAAATGGGCTCAAATCCTTCTGGTTATAGTTGTATTAGCCCAAAACACATGCATCTTGCCATATCATGAGCATGCATCATATTGTTGCATTTGTTTGCTTATTGATTGTATCACCGATGTTCTCTGTGTTAGGTCCTGCTCCAGAGGATACTTCTGCGTATCCAACTGAAGAGCAGTACCCGACAACCACTCTGTCAGGCAAGCAATCATTGATCATTCCGATACAAACCCAATCTTCTCGCTCATGCTCTCTTTTACTGCATTCAGGCAACAGCGTGTGAACTACTACTTGCTGTCAGGTCTGATTCATCGGGGTGATGGATCGGAGTGAAACGATCATACTGGTAAAGAGAGGGAAATGTGGAACATGTTTGGTAAAGGTATCAATGAAAGGCCATTTAGGAGTACGTGGTGGGTTGTTTCATTGGAACCGTCCATAGGACCTGAGATCTGTATGTGTGGTTCAAGTTACAGTTACTACCACACATTGGGCCCTGAAATATGACCCTGCTCGACTTATTGACTGCCCATGTTCTCTGTCCAGGAGTTGCAACTAGTTTCTGGTGTTTGTAGTTTACTGGTGGTCGTGCACAGCGCTGACCCTCGGGGTGGGTTGTGATGCGACGGGTACGTGGCACGGTGTACCGGTTGCACGTTTGGTGACTCGGGAACCCTGTACACATCGTTTGGGGCCGTGAGCGACACCCCGGCCGGATCTCCCCACGGATGGAACCCAAATAGGCGATAAACCTGGACGAGAGACTTGAGTGGTTGGTTAGGTCGTAGTCTACAGCCACGTCGGCTTTCGCTTGAAGTCTGCCGAGCACATGTCGTGTGCAGACGCTAAGTGGTGAAAACATGTGTGAAGAAGTACACCCCTGCAGGGTTACCAATCTATTCGACTAGCCGTTGTTCGCGGTACGGAATACTTGGTTACTCTTACAGTTCATAGACAAGTTGATGGATACTACTAAAAGCCTCAAGATAAGTGTGAGTACCGTGGATGGCCCTTCCGTAGGATGACGGAAGAGGATCCTCGGTAGTGTATTGTTATGGTAAGTAGAGGACTCGTGTTCGTAGTAACATCTTGCAATCTGTTGAGAGTTGTAGTATAGGTTAGCCAAGAGTCAAAGCTGGCTTTCTGCTATAAACTCCACTGCCCCCTGTTGATAATGTTGCAGGTATGATAGGTTCTGTTGTAAGACTTGCTGAGTACCTTTGTACTCATGTTTGCTTAATAACTGTTGTAGAGGAGAACCCTGCCCTGCTGATGGGTTCTACATAGACGTTGACGTCGACGAGTAGCTTGACACCCAGACGGAGATCTGGAGCTTGTGAAGGGCCTTGTAGATAGTCAGGCTACACCAAGCCTGTTTTATTTTCTAAGTTGTGTGTACTCAGACATGTAGCTTCCGCTTGTGCTTGTATGACTGTATGACTTGAGTGTTGGGTCATGTGACCCCTATCTGTATGGATATGTTATGTATGGCTCGTGGAGCCACTTAAATAAAGTACTTTGAGTCATAGAGTTCTGTTGTGATGCAATGTTGTATTTGCACATATTGAGCATATTGTGTGTATGATTGAAATGCTTGGTATGTGTCGGATCCGACACGTAGTTGTTTTCCTTTGGTAGCATATCTTACAGGGAAATGCCTCCTAGTGTCTCCAATGAGCCTTGGTAGCTTTCTACTGCTCGGAACACGTAGGCTGGCCGGCATGTGTCCTTCTTCGTTCCTGTGTCTGTCCCTTAGGGGAAATGTCACGCGTTGTTCCTTTAAGTCCATGTAGCTTGCTACGACTTGGGTTCATACGTTGATGACCGACACGTTCGTTCCTGGGTCATGGATGCATGTCTCTGTAATTTAGTGCCACTTTTGGTTTATAACTAGCCATGTCGGCCCGGGTTCTCTGTCATATGGATGCTAGCGACATTGTCATATACGTGTGCCAAAATGCGCAAACGGTCCCGGGCCAGGTAATGTGGCACCCGTGGGGTTACCGTGCGTGAGGCCGCAAAGTGATATGACGTGTTACAGCTAGATCTGTGTGACTTAGGATCGGGGTCCTGACAGCGTTGGCATCAGAGCTAGACTGCCTGTAGGTTTCTCAAGCCAAACTGGTCGATGTTGAGTCTAGAAAAATTCTTAGTTATATGTAGGGGAATTGATTGTGGAAGGGAACGTAAGGCTCTTTTTACTCCTTTACCTTATGCCCTTCTGATCTGAGTCAGTCTATTCTTTCTACGGGGATTTAGGACTAGGCTTCTTATCCTTACTAGGTTCACGTGTTACTAATCCGTAGACTCTTAGGATTGTTGGTTTCAAGCCTTAGTTCAGTTTCTATCCTTTTAGTATGATGATTGTTGGACCCGGAACCTTGATATGGAATTGTTGAGTGGCTATGCTATCATTTGTATGATGTCTCAAATCTTTGTTTGAGCATTTACAGTTGTTATGCTGCCCGATTTCTTCCAGAAACACTAATGCCTTTGCATTACTTCGTGTTTTAGATGTCTGGCCGCACCCCTCACCAAGTGGTTCGTTTGACTCGGTGCATTAATGTACCTGGTCACACGGCCATGCTAGTCCGTGTGCTGACTGAGACCGGTTATCGCTGGTATCCTGAGTACACCGTGGAGGAACAGTACCGGGATTTCAATCAGAGTCAGTATTTCTACACAGTCCGGATATACCCCTCATATCCCGGAGCTAACGACCCCATCCATTGGTCTTATGGACTCGGGGTTACCATCGAGATGGCAGTACAGGATGCCACCTATTCGATGATGACCATTCTCCGGGCTAGGCATGCCCTGTTGCTGAACACTGAGTTCTGTTACATGCCAGCCTCACTTCCCGGAGAGGAAGGCTACTACACTAGTCTGTATACTGATGCTGCCCATGAAGAGCCACTGCTTCAGACTACTGTTCAGTTGCTGGAGGATAGGGACCGTGAGGTCCGTGCCCTCTGAATGGAGCTGTATAACACTCGAGCCGCCCACTGGACTACTTTGACACGGCTTGCACCTGTTGTGCACGCCGGATATCTGGACATGCGGGATTTGTACCCCGTGCGGACTCGTCTGCCTGATCGCATGGATTGGCGTGACGTTGGGGGTATTACACCTCCACGTGGGCGTCGGTTACCACCAGCATCGGGACCGAGGCCACATCCATGTCCCTATGGTCCACAGCCTTCGAGCGCTCGTGAGTTTCAAGATCCGTCTGTTCCACTTCCAGGCTACGGTGGTAATCTTTACGAAGATTACTACGGGAATGTCTGAGCTAGACCGTGGTAGTAGTAGTATTGTAGTAGTTGTATTCCCACAGTCCTGCGTGTCTTGTGGAATATGACTTGGTGTGTACTAAGTTCCGGAGGTGTAGTTAAATAATGTATAGGAGCTTGGAATGCCTCTGATGGGATGTATCGTCTTTCACCGCAGTTGTACTTTAGCCTTGGCTTGTACTAAACTATGTATGTTGTGTATGACCACACGTGTATATATAGCAGTTTCTATATTACCATGTCGTACGGATGAACATCTCTGCATTCCGTGTCATCCATTACATTCTGCATTCCTATGTCGTTTTTTTTGCCATCCTTGTCTAAACCGTTGTTTTGTTTTCTTAGGATGGTCAACACTCGCAACACTCCTACTGCCCAGGAGCAGGGTGAGGCTAGTGGGGCTAGAGATGGGAATCTGCCCCAGCCACCCTCCTTGGCGGAAGTTATGCTCGAGGCAGAACAGAACAAGAGAGAGACCAACCGTCTGTTGGAACGCATAGAGCAGATCACTGGGTTCCGCCAGAGGAATGACGTGGTGTCAATCAATGACTTTATCAAGATGTGCCCACCGAAGTTCCATCACTCCACTGAACCTCTGGATGCGGATGACTGGCTACGTAGTATCACCCACAAGCTACACTCTGCCCGTGTGGCCGAAGCTGACAAGGTTACCTACGCCGCCTACCATCTTGAGGGCCCTGCCAGTCTTTGGTGGGAGAACTTTGAAGCTATGTGTCCTGCTGACCAAATCACTACTTGGATTGAGTTCAGTGAGGCATTCTGTGAACATCACATTCTGGAAGGTCTCATGGATCGCAAGCGGGAGGAATTATGCAATTTCACCAAGGGCCGGTTAACTGTGGATAGCTATAGTCACGAGTTTGGCAACTTGGCACGCTATGCACCTGAGGAAGTATCCACCGATGCCAAGAAGCAGGCGAGGTTCCGCAAGGGACTCTGCCCTGAACTCCGCCGAGATCTACGTTTGCACGAGTGCACTTCCTTCCAGAAGTGGGTAAACAAGGCAATCAGTGCTGAAACGGGCCAGACCGACTTCGAGGCCACACGCAAGCATACTCGAGACTTTGGTTCCTCATCCGGTTCTGGCTCTCACAAGCGCTGTGTGTGGGTTCCTAACACTGCTCTGCCACCCAAGTACACACCGAGGCCATCCTATGAGGCGCCTCGCCCAACTCAACAGTATGCACCTGCTAAGACCTATGGAGGACCACCTTCCAACTTTGCTCCACGCACTAGCACTGTGACTTGCTTCAAGTGTGGAGAACCGGGACACTACATGCGTGAGTGTCCTCAGAAACAACCAGGAAAACCCATTGGCCGTGGTAAGTCAACCGGCAAGGTGAATTATGTCAAACCAATCCCCACTGCACGTTGTTATGTCAACTATGTCTCTGCTGAGGAAGCTTATGAGGATCCTAACGTCGTTCTTGGTACGCTTCTCGTTAACTGCCATCCGGCATCTGTTCTTTTCGATACTGGAGCATCCCATTCGTTCATATCTGAGAGCTATGCTCGAATGCACAACATGACTTTTTGTGACATGCCTACTTCCATGGTTATTCAAACCCCTAGTTCAAAGTGGCAAACCTCTAGGGTAAGCCATGGAAATGAAATCCTTGTTGATAGACTTGTTTTCCTAGCGTCTCTAATCGCTCTCAAGTCCTCGGATATAAACATCATTTTGGGTATGGATTGGATGACAACTCATTACGCCAAGATTGATTGCTATACTAGGACCGTTCAACTTACACACCCATCCGGCAAGATAGTCAATGTCTTGACCCGAATGGCTGAGCGTCAGCTCTACTCTCTTAATGCCAGCCCTTTACCAGAACTCGAAGATATCCCGGTAGTCCGTGACTTTCCGGATGTTTTTCCAGAAGAACTGCCAGGAATTCCACCTGACAGAGATGTCGAGTACGTGATAGATCTTATCCCTGGAACTGTCCCAATCTCTAGGAGACCTTATAAGATGGCACCCCTAGAATTAGCTGAGCTTAAGAAACAACTCGATGAGTCCTTGCAAAAAGGTTTCATCCGTCCTAGTTCTTCCCCTTGGGCTTGTCCCGTCCTCTTCGTCAAGAAGAAGGATGGAACGGAGCGGATGGTTGTGGATTACCGACCTGTCAATCTGGTCACCATAAAGAACAAGTAGCCGATCCCCAGGATCAACGACCTGTATGATCAGCTCGCTGGATCCTCAGTCTTCTCTAAGATGGATTTGAGGTTGGGTTACCATCAAATCAAAATCAAGAACGGGGACATTCCTAAAACGGCCTTTGTTACTCGTTATGGCCAATATGAGTACACCGTCATGTCCTTCGGATTAACCAATGCCCCAGCCACCTTCTCCCGGCTAATGAATTCTATATTCATGGAGTACTTGGATAAATTCGTCGTGGTATACCTCGATGATATACTCATCTATTCCAAGAACAAGGAAGATCATGCCGAGCATTTAAGGCTGGTATTGACGAAACTTCGAGAGCACCGCCTTTATGCCAAATTCTCTAAATGTGAATTTTGGTTGTCGGAAGTAACCTATCTAGGTCATGTGATCTCTGGCAAGGGTATTGCTGTCAATCCCGAGCGAGTTCAAGCCGTCCTTGATTGGACTCCCCCTGAATCGGTCAAGCAAGTTAGGAGTTTTCTTGGCTTAGCGAGCTATTGCCGACGCTTCGTCGAGAATTTCTCCAAGGTTGCTAAACCTCTAACTGAGCTCCTCAAGAAAGATAAAAAGTTTGAGTGGACCCCACAGTGCGAGTGTAGTTTTCAGGAACTGAAAAGTCGCCTGACATCTGCACCCGTACTGGTACCACCAGACTTCTCCAAGGATTTTATTATCTACTGCGACGCCTCGCGACAAGGACTAGGTTGCATACTCATGCAAGATCGTCAAGTGATTGCTTACGCATCCCGACAGTTGCGTCCCCATGAGGATAACTATCTTACTCATGATCTAGAGCTTGAAGCCGTAGTCCATGCACTCAAAACATGGCGACATTACCTCCTTGGTAATCGCTGTGAAATCTTCACTGATCATCAAAGTTTGAAGTATATCTTCACCCAACCGGATCTGAATCTCAGGCAAAGACGTTGGGTTGAGTTGCTCACAGACTATGACTTAGGAATCACTTATACCCCTAGAAAGGCCAATGTCATGGCTGATGCGCTAAGTCGTAAGTCTTATTGTAACAACTTAATGTTACAACAAGGTCAACCACTTCTCCACGAGGAATTTCGTAAGCTTAACCTTCACATTGTTCCTCGAGGTTTTCTTTCCACCTTGGTGGCGAAACCTACCCTTATGGATCAAATCATAGTTGCCCAGCGGTATGATAAAGGCATATCTCGGATCAAGGAGAACATTGCTAGCGGAGTTGCTAGAAGTTTCTCTATGGATGATCGAGGTGTTGTGTACTTCGAGAACCGCTTGGTGGTACCCAAGAAACAACAACTACGACAAATGATTCTTAAGGTGGCTCATGAATCTCCTCTCACAATTCATCCCCATAGAACCAAAATGTATCAGGACCTACTCAGAGATTCTGGTGGACTAGGATGAAGAGAGAAATCGCTCAATTCATTGCTAACTGCGACGTTTGTCGTTGAGTTAAAGCAGAGCATCAACGGCCTGCTGGCACCCTTCAACCTTTAGCTATTCCTGAATGGAAATGGGACAAGGTCGGTATGGACTTCATTACCGGGTTTCCCAGGACCAGAAAAGGGAATAATGCTATCTTCGTCATTATCGACTGCCTCTCTAAAGTAGCTCATTTCTTGCCTGTTCGAGAGAGTATTACCGCTAGCCAGCTAGCAGACTTGTATGTCTCTCGGATAGTATCACTTCATGGTGTGCCGTTGGAGATTAACTCAGACCGTGGAAGTCTTTTCACTTCACGATTTTGGGAAAGTTTCCAGAATGCTATGGGAACTCATCTCTCCTTTAGTACCGCCTTCCATCCCCAGTCAAGTGGTCAAGTGGAACGAGTCAATCAAATTCTGGAAGACATGCTTCGAGCCTCTGTCATCTCTTTCGATATGAATTGGGAGAAGTGTCTTCCATTTGCCAAATTTGCTTATAACAATAGTTATCGAGCCAGCCTGGGTAAAGCCCCTTCGAAGTTCTGTATGGACGAAGGTGTCGAACACCTCTTAACTGGTCAGAAACCGGGGAAAGACAATTCTTTGGCCCGGATATGATCGAGGAAGTAGAAGAGCAAGTTCGCATCGTTCGTGAGAAATTGAAAACAGCCCAGTCTCGCCAGAAGAGCCAATATGATAGTCATCATAAGGCTGTGACTTTTGAAGTCGGCGATAAGGCTTACCTTCGGGTTACTCCTCTTAAGGGAACCCATCGCTTCGGTATCAAAGGCAAATTGGCCCCTCGTTACATCGGTCCTTTTCGCATTCTTGCCAAACAAGGAGAAGTTTCCTACCAACTGGAACTACCTCCGCACCTTTCCAGAGTTCATGACGTGTTCCACGTTTCTCAACTCGGGTGTTGCTTCTCGGATTCTATCCACGGAGTGGACCACGAAACGCTTGATCTCCAGGACAATCTCACATATCGAGAATACCCCGTTCGTATTCTTGATCAAACCGAGCGCACCACTCGACGCCACAATATCAAGTTTCTCAAGGTTCAATGGTCACATCATTCCGAGAGTGAGGCTACTTGGGAAAGGGAGGATCGTCTTCGACTTGAGTACCCCACCCTCTTTCCGGAGGAACCCGAATCTCGGGACGCGATTCTTTTAAGTGGGGGTGAGTTGTCACATCCCTCGTTTAGCACTTGCATTAGGACTAGCTAGAGTGTGCATCATGTTTACTTATCAAAGAAACTTGAAATGGGAATGACAGAAACCCCAGCACCCCTCTTCTAACAACTAGGGTTTGATAAAATCTTTTCCAATGTACCCAAAATGCCCTTCAAAAATGTCCATCATTTCTGCCTTGGTCTTAAACCTCTGCCAAAAATGGTGCATAATTTTCTAGGACATCCAAGGTCTCTGGATTAAATCATATGGTATTTGCATTTGGGCATTTTAATGCTATAAAATATTTTATGTGCCCAAATAATCATAAACTATAATGTTCCATGATGTTTATATTATTTACAGTGGGCATGACAAGTTTTATGAGTTATAAAAATGTTCTGGCATTTTTATTAATTAAACAAAGTTGCAAAAGAAATGAAACAGAAAAAGGAAATAGGAAAGGGAGAGAGAGAAAGGTTACCTGACGCCCCACCCGGCCCACCTGCCGGCCCAGCCCAGCTGCCGCTCCAGCGAGCTGCTTGGCTCGGCCAGGCAGGCACGCAGGTGCTCGACGGCGGCCGCAGCGCGCGCCACGCAGCTGCCCGCCGCCCTGCTTCCTCCCCTCGCCGCCCTGGAGGCCTGGATCGAACGTCCACCTAGCCCCCGACCTCGCAGACACTCTCCACTCTCCCCAGCTCCTCTCCTGCGCCCTCCCCGCACCATGGCCGACGCCGCCGTGCTCGCACCATCGTAGTAGCCGCGCCCACCGTCGTCCCTGAGCCCTGTCGTCGTGTCCGTCGTCTCCGCCGTCCTCGACTACATCGAGCAAGCCGAGCCCCGAGCGCTCGCCCGCCCTGGAGACGGCCCCGACCCCTTCTTCCCCAACTCCGACCGTGGAGATCCCCCTCGCCGTCCCGCTCAGCTCCGCCCACCCCCAAGCTCGCTCCGGCTTCTGCTGCAACCTCTGTGAGCCCAGCTTCGTCCTCCCCCTCTCTGTTGGCTCTCTCCTGCCCTGGAATGCACCGCATGTAGCTCACCTTCACACACCGCCGCGGAGCTCGTCGCCGACGAGGCTCCGGCCATCCAATGGTCCGGCCACCGTGCCTATCAGCTTCACTGTCACGCGTAGGTGCTGTAGGACCACTCCACGCACCTCTACGAGCACCGCACCGTCGTTTTCGACTTCGCCGAACTCCGGCATCCGCTGGACTCGTCGCCGGCGTCATCTCCGGCGACCTCGAGGCCAGCCACCACCTCCATTCGATGCGGTTTGCCTCCAGCTACCCGTAGGTGTGCTCCGCCGTCGTTTTGGCAGCCGGAGCACGAAACCCGCACCTCACCGCCGTGTTTGGCCTCGCCGGCGGCTAAACGCCGGCGAGTTGGGCATGTTTGACCACGGGTTTGACCCCCCTGGGTCACTGACATGTGGGCCCTGCCTGCTAGTCAAACCTAGTTTAGGTGTTAATTTAATTCTAATTAGCTAATTAGTTAACTGTGACACTGACCAGTGGGTCCCACTAGTCAGGTTTGACGTGGGCCGCCCTGTTGACTGACTGACGTCAGCATGATGTCATGCTGACGCAGTAAAGGATTTTCTGGGATTTTTAGATTTAAAAATAATTCAGGAAATTCCAGAAAATGCCTAAACTTAAAAAAATCATATAAATTCAACAGTAGCTCGGATGGAAAAGATTTATATATGAAAATTGATCAGAAAAATCCAATCTTTCCAATGGCACTGGTTTCATGCATGTTACAGCAAGTTAAACTTGATGTATACATTAAAACATGATAATGCACTTAATTAAATAATAGCTAAAGTGCCAATTTGAATCTTTGATTCAAATAAGCTCAAACCCTTTTGGTTATAGTTGCATTAGCCCAAAACACATGCATCTTGCCATGTCATGAGCATGCATGATATTGTTGCATTTGTTTGTTTAATGATTGTATCACCGGTATTCTCCGTGTTAGGTCCTGCTCCCGAGGATACTGCTGCGTATCCAGCTGAAGAGTAGTACCCGACAACCACATTGTCAGGCAAGCAATCATTGATCATTCCGATACAAACCCATCTTCTCGCTCCTGCTCTCTTTTACTGCATTAAGGCAACATCGTGTGAACTGCTACTTGCTGCGGTAGTTGAACCCTATTCCCTTGCATGACATGTCATTGCCACAGTAAATAGTTGAAACCCACTAGCATGTGTAGGAGTTGATTGAGCCATGTGATGTGTGATCCACCATGCTATTTGCTTATGTTGCCTGCTATGCTTAGAGTTGTGTCTGGTCTGGTTCATCTGGGTGATGGATCAGAGTGAAACAATCATATCGATAAAGAGAAAGAAGTGTGGAAAACGTTTGGTTAAGGTATCGATGAAAGGCCATGTAGGAGTACATGGTGGGTTGTTTCATTGGAATCGTCCATAGGACCCGAGATCTGTATGTGTGGTTCAAGTTACAGCTACTACCACACATTGGGATCCTTAATTGACCCTCTCGGCTTATTAATTACCCTCGATCTCTGTCCAGGAGTTGCAACTAGTTTCTGGTGTTTATAGTTTACTGGAGGTCGTGCACAGCGCTGACCCTCGGGGTGGGTTGTGATGCGACAGGTACGTGGCACGGTGTACCGGTTGCCCGTTTGGTGACTCGAGAACCCTGTACACATCGTTTGGGGCCGTGAGCGACACCCCGGCCGGATCTCCCCACGGATCGAACCCAAATTGGCGATAAACCTGGATGAGAGACTTGAGTAGTTAGTCAGGTCGTGGCCGACACCCTCGCCGGGCTTCCGCTTGAAGGTTGCCGAGTACACGTCGAGTAAACGGCGATAAGTGGTGGAAGCGTGTGTGAAAAGGTACACCCCTGCAGGGTTATCAATCTATTCGAATAGCCGTTGTTCGCGGTACGAACTACTTGGTTACTCTTACAGTTCATAGACAAGTTGATGGATACTACTAAAAGCCTCAAGATAAGTGTGAGTACCGTGGATGGCCCTTCCGTAGGATGACGGAAGAGGATCCTCAGTAGTGTATTGTTATGGTGAGTAGAGGACTCGTGTTCGTAGTAACATCTTGCAATCTGTTGAGAGTTGTAGTATAGGTTAGCCAAGAGTCAAAGCTGGCTTTCTGCTATAAACTCCACTGCCCCCTGTTGATAATGTTGCATGTATTATAGGTTCTGTTGTAAGACTTGCTGAGTACCTTTGTACTCATGTTTGCTTAATAACTGTTGCAGAGGAGAACCCTGCCCCTGCTGATGGGTTCTACATAGACGTTGACGTCGACGAGTAGCTTGACACCCAGACGGAGATCTGGAGCTTGTGAAGGGCCTTGTAGATAGTCAGGCTACACCAAGCCTATTTTATTTTCTAAGTTGTCTATTCTCAGACATGTAGCTTCCGCTTGTGCTTGTATGACTGTATGACTTGAGTGTTGGGTCATGTGACCCCTATCTGTATGGATATGTTATGTATGGCTCGTGGAGCCTCTTAAATAAAGTACTTTCAGTCATAGAGTTCTGTTGTGATGCAATTTTGTATTTGCACATATTGAGCATATTGTGTGTATGATTGAAATGCTTGGTATGTGTGGGATCCGACACCTAGTTGTTTTCCTTTGGTAGCCTATCTTACAGGGGAATGCCTCCTAGTGTCTCCAATGAGCCTTGGTAGCTTGCTACTGCTCGGAACACGTAGGCTGGCCGGCATGTGTCCTTCGTTCCTGTGTCTGTCCCTTAGGGGAAATGTCACGCGTTGTTCCTTTAAGTCCATGTAGCTTGCTACGACTTGGGTTCATATGTTGATGACCGACACGTTCGTTGCTGGGTCATGGATGCCTGTCTCTGTAATTTAGTGCCACTTTTGGATTATAACTAGCCATGTCGGCCCGGGTTCTCTGTCATATGGATGCTAGCGACACTGTCATATACGTGTGCCAAAATGCGCAAACGGTCCCGGGCCAGGTAAGGTGGCACCCGTGGGGTTACCGTGCGTGAGGCCGCAAAGTGATAAGACGTGTTATAGATAGATCGGTGTGACTTAGGATCGGGGTCCTGACAATCGACAAGAATTTCATTTCCATGGCTTACCCTAGAGGTTTGACACTTAGAACCAGGAGTTTGAATAACCATGGAAGTAGGCATGTCACAAAAAGTCATGTTGTGCATTCGAGCATAGCTCTCAGATATGAACGAATGGGATGCTCCAGTATCGAAAAGAACAGATGCCGGATGGCAGTTAACGAGAAGCATACCAAGGACGACGTTAGGATCCTCGTAAGCTTCCTCAGCAGAAACATAGTTGACATGACCACGTGCAGTGGGGATTGGCTTGACATAATTCACCTTGCCAGTTGGCTTACCACGGCCAACGGGTTTTCCTGGTTGGTTCTGACGACACTCACGCATGTAGTGCCCTGGTTCTCCACACTTGAAGCATGTCACGGTGCCAGTGCGTGGAGCAAAGTTGGTAGGTGATCCTCCATAAGTCTTGGCAGGTGCATACTGTTGAGTTGGGCGAGGTGCCTCATAGGATGGCCTCGGTGTGTACTTGGGTGGCAGAGCAGTGTTAGGAACCCACACACGGCGCTTATGAGAGCCAGAGCCGGATGAGGAACCAAAGTCACGAGGATGCTTGCGTGTGGCTCCGAAATTAGTCTGGCCCGTCTCAGCACTGATAGCTTTGTTTACCAGCTTCTGGAAGGAAGTGCACTCGTGCAGACGTAGATCTCGGCGGAGTTCGGGGCTGAGTCCCTTGTGGAACCTCGCCTGCTTCTTGGCATCGGTGGATCCTTCCTCAGGTGCATAGCGTGCTAAGTTGCCAAACTCGCGACTATAGCCATCCATAGTTAACCGGCCCTGGGTGAAATTGCAGAATTCCTCCCGCTTGCGATCCATGAGACCTTCCTGAATGTGATGTTCACGGAATGCCCCACTGAACTCAACCCAAGTTGTGATTTGGCCAGCAGGACGCATAGCCTCAAAGTTCTCCCACCATAGACTGGCAGGGCCCTCAAGATGGTAGGCGGCCTAGATAACCTTATCAGCTTCGGCCACACGGGCGGAGTGTAGCTTGTGGGTCATACTACGAAGCCAATCATCCGCATCCAGAGGTTCAGTGGAGTGATGGAACTTCGGTGGGCACATCTTGATAAAGTCATTGATTGACACCACGTCATTCCTCTGACGAAACCCAGTTTTCTGCTCTATGCGTTCCAGCAGACGGTTGGTCTCCCTCTTGTTCCGTTCTGCCTCGAGCATAACTTCAGCCAAGGAGGGTGGCTGGGGCAGATTCTCATCTCTAGCCCCACTAGCCTCACCCTGTTCCTGAGCAGCAGGAGTGCTGCGAGTGTTGACCATCCTAGGAAAACAAAACAACGGTTTAGACAAGGATGGCAAAAACTTGACATAGGAGTGCAGAATGTAATGGATGACACGAAATGCAGAGATGTTCATCCATACAACATGGTAATATAGAAACTGCTATATATACACCAGTGGTCATACACACCATACATAGTTTAGTACAAGCCAAGGCTAAAGTACAACTGCGGTGACAAACGATACATCCCATCAGAGGCATTCCAAGCTCCCATACATTATTTAGCTACACCTCTGAAAGTCAGTACTAGCTAAGTCATATTCCACAAGACGTGCAGGACTGTGGAAATACATCTACTACAATACTACTACTGCCATGGTCTAGCTTAGACATTCCCGTAGTAATCTTCGTAAAGATTACCACCGTAGCCTGGGAGTGGAACAGATGGATCTTGAAACTCTCGAGCACTCGAAGGCTGTGGACCATAGGGACATGGATGTGGCCTCGGGCCTGATGCTGGTGGTAACCGACGCCCATGTGGAGGTGTAATACCCCCAACTTCACGCCAATCCATATGATGAGGCAGACGAGTCTGCACGGGGTACAAATCCTGCATATCCAGAGATCCGGCGTGCACAGCAGGTGCAAGCCGTGTCGAAGTAGTCCAGTGGACGGCTCGAGTGCTATACAGCTCCATTCAGAGGGTACGGACCTCACGGTCCCTATCCTCCAGCATCTGAACAGTAGTCTGAAGCAGTGGCTCTTCATGAGCAGCATCAGTGTACAGACCAGTGTAGTAGCCTTCCTCTCCGGGAAGTGAGGCTGGCATGTAACAGAAATCAGTGTTCAACAACAGGGCATGCCTAGCTCGGAGAATGGTCATCATCGAATAGGCGGCATCCTGCACTGCCATCTCGATAGTAACCCCGAGTCCATAAGACCAATGGATGGGGTCGTTAGCTCCGGGATATGAGGGGTATATCTAGACTGTGCAGAAATACTGACTCTGATTGAAATCCCGGTACTGTTCCTCCACGGTGTACTCAGGATACCAGCGGTAACCGGTCTCAGTCAACACACGGACTAGCATGGCCGTGTGACTGGGCACATAAATGCACCGAGTCAAACGAACCACCTCGTGAGGTGTGCGGCCAGACATCTGAAACACGAAGTAATGCGAAGGCATTAGTGTTCCTGGAAGAAATCGGGCAGCATAACAAATGTAAATGCTCAAAAAAGGATTTTGAGACATCATACAAATGATAGAATAACCATTCAACATTATCATATCAAGGTTTGGGTCCAACAATCATCATACTAAAAGGGTAGAAACTGAACTGAGGCTTGAAACCAACAATCCTAAGAGTCTACGGATTAGTAACACGTCAACCTAGTAAGGATAAGAGGCCTACTCCTAAACCCCTGTAGAAAGAATAGACTGACTCAGATCAGAAGGGCATAAGGTAAATGAGTAAAAAGAGCCTTACGTTCCCTTCCACAATCAATTCCCCTACATATAACTAAGAATTTTTCTAGACTCAACATCGACCAGTTTGGCTTGAGAAACCTACAGGCAGTCCAGCTATGATGCCTCACGCACGATCCTAAGTCACACCGATCTAGATGTAACACGTCATATCACTTTGCGGCCTCACACACGGTATCCCCATGGGTGCCACCTTACCCGGGCCGGGACCGTTTGCGCATTTTGGCACACGTATATGACAGTGTCGCTAGCATCCATATGACAGAGAACCCGGGCCGACATGGCTAGTTATAAACCAAAAGTGGCACTAAATTACAGAGACAGGCATTCATGACCCAGCAAAGAACGTGTCGGTCATCAACATATGACCCCAAGTCGTAGCAAGCTACATGGACTTAAAGGAACAACGCATGACATTTCCCATAAGGGACAGACACAGGAACGAAGAAGGACACATGCCGGCCAGCCTACGTGTTCCGAGCAGTAGCAAGCTACCAAGGCTCATTGGAAGCACTAGGAGGCATTTCCCTGTAAGATAGGCTACCAAAGGTAAACAACTAGGTGTCGGATCCCACACATACCAAGCATTTCAATCATACACACAATATGCTCAATATGTGCAAATACAACATTGCACCACAACAGAACTCTATGACTCAAAGTACTTTATTTAAGAGGCTCCAAGAGCCATACATAACATATCCATACAGGTAGGGGTCACATGACCCAACACTCAAGTCATATAGTCATACAAGCACAAGCGGAAGCTACATGTCTGAGTACAGACAACTTAGAAAATAAAACAGGCTTGGTGAAGCCTGACTATCTACAAGGCCCTCCACAAGCTCCAGATCTCCGTCTGGGTAGCAAGCTACTCGTCGACGTCAACGTCTATGTAGAACCCATCAGAAGGGGCAGGGTTCTCCTCTGCAATAGTTATTAAGCAAACATGAGTACAAAGGTACTCAGCAAGTCTTACAACAGAACCTATCATACATGCAACATTATCAACAGGGGGTAGTGGAGTTCATAGCAGATTGCCAGCTTTGACTCTTAGCTAACCTATACTACAACTCTCAACAGATTGCAAGATATTACTACGTACACGAGTCCTCTACTCACCACAACAATACACCACCGACGATCCTCTTCCGTCATCCTACGGAAGGGCCATCCACGCACTCACTCTTGTCTTGAGGTTTTTAGTAGTATCCATCAACTTGTCTATGAACTGTAGGAGTAACCAAGTAGTCAGTACCGTGAACAACGGCTATTCGAATAGATTGGTAACCCTACAGGGGTGTACTTCTTCACACATGTTTTCACCACTTAGCGTCTGCACATGACATGTGCTCGGCAGACTTTAAGCGAAAGCCGACGTGGGTGTAGACCACGACCTAACCAACCACTCAAGTCTCTCATCCAGGTTTATCGCCTATTTGGGTTCCATCCGTGGGGAGATCCGGCCGAGGTGTCGCTCACGGCCCCAAACGATGTGTACAGGGTTCCCGAGTCACCAAACGGGCAACCGGTACACCGTGCCACGTACCTGTCGCATCACAACCCACCCCGAGGGTCAGCGCTATGCACGACCACCAGTAAACTACAAACACCAGAAACTAGTTGCAACTCCTGGACAGAGAACATGGGCAGTCAATAAGTCGAGCGGGGTCATATTTCAGGGCCCAATGTGTGGTAGTAACTGTAACTTGAACCACACATACAGATCTCAGGTCCTATGGACGGTTCCAATGAAAGAACCCACCACGTACTCCTACATGGCCTTTCATCGATACCTTTACCAAACATGTTCCACATTTCCCTCTCTTTACCGGTATGATCGTTTCACTCCGATCCATCACCCCGATGAATCAGACCTGACACAACTCTAAGCATAGCAGGCAACATAAACAAATAGCATGGTGGATCACACATCACATGGCTCAATCAACTCCTACACATGCTAGTGGGTTTCAACTATTTACTGTGGCAATGACAGGTCATGCAAGGGAATAGGGTTCAACTACCGCAGCAAGTAGCAGTTCACACGTTGTTGCCTTAATGCAGTAAAAGAGAGCAGGAGCGAGAAGATTGGGTTTGTATCCGAATGATCAATGATTGCTTGCCTGACAGAGTGGTTGTCGGGTACTGCTCTTCAGCTGGATACGCAGAAGTATCCTCGGGAGCAGGACATAACACGGAGAATCCGGCGATACAATCAATAAGCAAACAAATGCAACAATATGATGCATGCTCATGATATGGCAAGATGCATGTGTTTTGGGCTAATGCAACTATAACCAGAAGGGTTTGAGCCCATTTGAATCAAAGATACAAATTGAAACCCAAACTATTATTTAATTAAGTGCATTAACTTGTTTTAATGTAAACATCAAGGTTAACTTGCTTAAACATGCATGAAACCAGTTCCATTGGAGAGATTGGATTTTTCTGATCAATTTTCATATATAAATCTTTTCCATCTGAGCTACTGTTGAATTTATATGATTTTTTGAAGTTTAAAGCATTTTCTGGAATTTCCTGAATTGTTTTTAAGTCTAAAAATCCCAGAAAATCCTTTACTGCGTCAGCATGACATCATGCTGACGTCAGCCAGTCAACAGGGCGCCCAGGTTAAACCTGACCAGTGGGTCCCTCATGTCAGTGGCTCACTAAACTAATGACAGCAATTAGTATTTAAATAAATCCTATACTGAAATTAGTCAACGGCCGGCCCCACATGCCAGTGACACAAGGGGGGTCAAACCCTTGGTCAAACAGGGCTAACTCGCCGGCGTTTAGCCGCCGGCGAGGCCAAACGCGGCAGTGAGCTGCGGGTTTTGTGCTCCGGCTGCCAAAACAACGGCGAAGCACACCTACGGGCAGCTGGGAGTGAGCCGCGTCGAGTGGTGGTGGTGGCTGGCCTCGGGGTCACCGGAAACGACGCCGGCGACGAGTCCAGCGGCGGCCGGAGCTCGGGCGAGGTCGAACTCGTCAGTGCAGTGCTCGTAGAGGTGCGTGGAGTGATCCTATAGAATCTTCGCAGAACGATAAAGCTGATGGGCACATTGGCCGGGCCGTTAGATGGTCGGAGCCTCGTCCGCGACGAGTTCCGCGGCGGCGCGTGCAGGTGAGCCTCGTGCGGTGCGTTCAGTGCAGGAGAGAGCCAACGGAGAGGGGGAGTACGGAGTTGAGCTCAAGGCGGTTGCAGTAGACGCCGGGGCGAGCTCGGGGACGGTCGGAGCTGAGCGGGGCGGCGAGGGGGATCTCTGCGGCCGGAGTTGGGGAAGACGGGGTCGGGGCGACTCCAGAGCGGGCGAGCGCTCGGAGCTCAACCTGCTCGACGTAGTCGATGACGGTGGAGCGGACGGACACGGTGACGGAGCTCAGGGACGGCGGTGGACGCGGCTATCACGACGGCGCGAGCACGACGGCGTCGGCCATGGTGCGGGGAAGGCGAGGGAGAAGAGCTGGGGAGGAGTGGGCGTGTCATAGAGCTCGGGGAGGAAGTGGGGAATCGATCCCACCCACCAGAATGGCGAGGGAAGGAAGCAGGGCGGCAGGCAGCTGCGTGGCGTGCGCTGCGGCCGCCGTCGAGCACCTGCCTGCCTGCCTGGCCGAGCCAAGCAGCTTGCTGGAGCGATGGCTGGGCTGGGCCGGCAGGTGGGCCTGTTAGGCGCCAGGTAAGCTCTCTCTCTCTCTTATCTCTTTTCTATTTCTTTATGTTTCATTTCTTTTGCAACTTTGTTGAATTATTAAAAATGCCAGAACATTTTTATAGCTCATAAAACTAGTCATGCCCACTGTAAATAATAAGAACAGCATGGACCATTTTAGTTTATGATTATTTGGGCACACAAATTATTTTATAGCATTTAAATGCCCAAATGCAAATACCATATGAATTAATCCAGAGACCTTGGATGTCCTAGAAAAGTGTGCACCATTTTTGGCAGAGGCTTAAGACTGATGTCTACGCACGCTTCTACTCTTGTAGACTATGTTGGGCCTCCAAGCGCAGAGGTTTGTAGGACAGTAGCAATTTCCCTCAAGTGGATGACCTAAGGTTTATCGAACTCAGGGAAGTAGAGGTTGAAGATGGTCTCCCTCAAGCAACCCTGCAACTAAGATACAAGAAGTCTCTTGTGTCCCCAACACACCTAATACACTTGTCAGATGTATAGGTGCACTAGTTCGGCGAAGAGATGTTAAATGGCAAGTGATATGGATGGCAAAACAAGGTAATACAAATATGTAATAAAAAGTGCAGCAAGCAAACAAGTATTAAACGTGAGCACAAACGGTATTGCAATGGTGGAAACAAGGCCTAAGGTTCATACTTTCACTAGTGGCAACTCCCAACAACATTAACATAATCGAATCACATGATATTTCCCATAAAACATGCAAAGGGGACACACTCGGAGATCATTCCTTCGTGGTCAAGAGAGGACGAGAATTATGTAGGGCTACAAAAGCACACCTCAAAGTTCGTAGTTCTCGATCTAAGGATTTCCCAATGTCACCGCGGCCATCCAAAGAGAGTCCCACAATCACCATAACATATCTAAAGGATAGTCAAAGACAAGCACCAAGAGACTCTCAATCTTCAATCAACACACAAGAAAGGAAATCACTCATGAAAATATTGTTCTAATCCATGTCCAATAGACCGCTGTCACCTTGGTCTCGGGGATTATACTAGATAAAGACAAGTGAGTACATCAATCCAATACATAGAGGAAGGGGAAACACCCTAGATTAACAAAGCCTATAATCACAACGAAGATCACATCATGGGAGAGAGAGTTGACCACATAGCTACTGGTAAGAACCTCAGCCCCGAGGAGGAACTACTCCCGCATCATGGAGGGAGGAAGCAACGTCGATGGAGATGAATCCGGGGGCACTTCCCCGTCCCGGCAGGGTGCCGGCGCAGGAATTCTGGTCCCCCGAAGCTTGATGGAGATGGCGGCGGAGATCGGAATCGCGTCTGGAGAAAAAGGGTTCGGAATCAGGGTTTCCTCGATACGCTTTAAATATATGCCAAAGGGGGCCACCAGAGGGGGTCAGGGGTGCCCAGGCGCCCCCCGGCGCGGCCCAGGGGGGGCCGCGCCCACAGGCCGCCTGGAGCCCCTGTGGGTCCCCCCCGGCTGTACTTTGGCCGCACGGTAGCTCCTGGAATGCTGATTTTTTATATATTTTTTCTGGATTTTTCCTCGCGGTTCTCGTAATGTGAAAACCTGGAATACAAAAACAGCCGAAAACAGAAACTGGCACCGGGGTGCACTGGATTAGTAGGTTAGTCCAAATATGATCAAAAGTGTATGGAAGTGTATGAATATCATAGCAATATCACCCAAAAGTGGCATGGAGCAAGCATAAATTATAGATACGTTTTGGACGTATCAACATCCCCAAGCTTAATTCCTGCTCATCCTCGAGTAGGTAAATGATAACAAGAATAATTTCTGTGGTGACATGCTATTAACCATATAGGACTTCTCATAGTCATATGACAAAAGCTTACTGAGACAATGATTCTATAGTAATTAAGTTGCCTCATGAGAGAATCACGAAGAACTGAAAGTTTTACAACATGATACTGAAACATCAAATAGATTTGTAATAAGCATGGTGTGTAAATATGATAAAGTGATATCTCGCTTGCCCCCTTTAGTGAAGCAAAACATAAATGCAGGGGCACCTCCAAGGTTTAAGTGATGACTAGATACAATGATTTCAGAATAAACGATATCATAATCATGCAAAAGACAATGCTACTTTGGGACAATGCACATTACACTCAGAATGACAATCATGCTCTCAGTAGTTGGTGCTTTAAAAGAAGGTGGAGACTCTCGAACCGTGGCTTTTGTTGGCAAAGTTGAAAACCCGTAGTCGGAAACAAAGACAAAACATGTACCAGAGCTCTTGGTTTTAAAACAGAGGTAATAAATTTTTTTTTTTAGATCATGCATGTTTCGTCAACGAATGCTAGCAGACAACTCAATCACTTCTTGAGATGGACAAGTTTCGAGGAACGGCTCCCGAATGAGGACGATCACATCCTCTTAATCTCCTTTGTTTATCACTGCCAAAGTTTTCTGATTTCTCATGAACAAAGCGTGAAGGAGGGTTTGTTTGTTATATTATCCTTTTGAGCCGGGCGCACTCAATGCCAGTTCCTTCTCGTATTATGGGTTTGCACATTATACATGCAATCCCGGGGTGAAGCTTGTCCAACTTAAAAAGATCATGAATTAACTACTACTTCCTCATGAACTTAAACAGAGACACAAAATAGGAATGCTTTTTCTTTGAATAATTTCGAGATGGTACATGCAAGTCTCCGTTAGGAATGGTAGGTAAATACCATGTAGGAAGATATGGTGGACTCATATGGCATAACTGGATTAAAAGGATGTGGATGCACAAGCTGTCAGTCCGCTTAGTACAGGCGAAGGTTAGCAAAAGACTGGGAGCGACCAACTAAGAGAGCAATGACGGTCATAATCATGCAGAGCGACAAAGCAACATTGAATCAGGCATGGAAGTTATATCGCTACTCAGAAACAAAAGATCATCAAGGCTTGACAGACTTTCTTTACAGTCTTAAATATGCGTGAGCATACGCCAAGTCAATCAAAATAAATTCTTTGAAGGAAGATATTACTAAACCATACCACATCATAGGCAAACAAATCATGTTGGTACTCCAATAACACATTGGGAACCCCCCAGCTATTTGAGACTAACCATAAGAAAACATGAACTACTAAGCGCCATTATGCACGTAGCATCTTTATCATAGACATATCAACCAATGCAACGGAAGCAAACTCTCTTAATAAGATAAACATGATAACTAAAGAGAATTCAAGCAACCAACTAAACAAAAGCTCTTTAAAAAGATAAGCATGGAAACTAAGAGCTAAGCATGATAGTAGCTATTGAAAGACAAAGAACACACACAGCAAGGATAGACATGAAAATTCTATGTTATGTTCTAGGTTGAAGTGGAGCAGGTCTCTCTCCCACACAAAGAAAGCTGAGTTCCAACTTGTTATGAAAAGCAAGTAAAGCTAAAGAAAACTAAAAAGGAAACTAAAAGCAAGACACTCCAAGCATAGCACATAACACATGAAGTGATAAAAATATAGTGGAACGAAAGACGAACTGATAATTGTTGATGGAGAAGGGGATGCACGGGGGCATCCCCAAGCTTAGACGCTTGAGTCTTCTTGAATATTTCTTGGGGGTGCACGGAGGCATCCCCAAGCTTGAGCGTTTGACACTCCTGAATCTTTTTATCATCTTCCCTCGCACACTTGAAAACTCCCTTCATACATAACTCATCATAATCTGATTAGCGAGGTTAGTACCCTTAATAAAATAATTGTTCCTTGCTGGAAATAAAGATATTCTTGAATTTCTACTTTTTCTCAAGATTGCCAAAAGGTTTTTGCAAAGAAAAAGCAAGCTCTTGGTTTGCAAAATGAAGGAAAGGCAAAACAGGACAGAATCTGTGAAAAACATAACAGCAGGTAGTAATTGATTTGTTCGGGGCACTTCTGCAACTCAAATCAAAAAACTCAGAACAGATGCACGAAATACAATTATATAGAGAACGCTGTCAAATAAATTCAGACCAAAAACATGAACTGGTGATTTTATACGAATTTTTCTATCCAAGGACAGAATCTGTTTCCTGGACAGCACCTCACAACTTTTGAACTTTCTAGCAATCAGAGGCTATACTTGGCACAAATATGAAAAGCAAAGATACAATGATGATGCTACTGTAGTAAACAACATCAAGACACAACAAAAGCAAAATATAAAAATTTATTCATGTGGGCTGCCTCCCAAAAGCGCTTTCTTTTATGCCTTTAAGCTAGGCATAAGACTTTAATGATGCTCTCGTAGGAATAAGAGTTGAAGAACAAAAGAGAGCATCAAGAAGCAAATACCAAACACATTTAAGCCTAACATGCTTCCTATGCATAGGAATATTGCAATGGAATAATTCATTGAAGCACAAAGCAATAAGCATAGGAAGACAAAACAAGTGCAGCTTCAAAACCTTCAACGCAAAGAGAGGGAACTTAATATTATTGAAATATCTATAAGCATATGTTCCCTTCTCATAATAATTTTCAGTGAGATCACGAATAAACTCAACAATATAAGCATCACATAAAGCATTGTTACCATGATCCACATGCAAAAAGGTACTCTTACTCTCCACATAAGCATCTTTGGGAAGCCCATGGTTAGGACATTTTAGCATTAACGTTTTCAGTCTCCCCCAAGATTGAGCTACGCTCTCTCCGTCACGAGACCTAAAGTTTTAGATATAGTTCCTGTCTCGATGAATTTCATGAAGAGGATAAAACTTAGTATAAAAGAGAGACATAAGCTCTTGCCAATCAAGCAAGTGCAAGTTATCGAGAAGCTTATACCAATCTGAAGCTTTATCTATAAGTGATACGGCGAACAATTTCCTCATGACAAACTCCCTTGATACACCTGCAAGCTTAAATAATGAACATAGTTGTGACAGATATAGCAAGTGTTCATCGGGATGTCTGTCTCCTGCATAACGATTAGCCAAAATATAATCGATAATACCAGCCGGTATTTTATAGGGCACAATTTCAGTAGGAGGAGGAGCAACCACCACAGGTGTGGGGCGTCTTCCCACAAGCAACGAACTAAGAATGTGGTTTTCCATAAACATAACTAGTGAAATAAAAACAAGAAACAAAAAGATTTAATTGCAAGATCTAAAGATATACCTTCAAGCACTCACTTCCCCGGCAACGGCGCCAGAAATAGCTTGATGTCTACGCACGCTTCTACTCTTGTAGACTATGTTGGGCCTCCAATCGCAGAGGTTTGTAGGACAGTAGCAATTTCCCTCAAGTGGATGACCTAAGTTTTATCGAACTCAGGGAAGTAGAGGTTGAAGATGGTCTCTCTCAAGCAACCCTGCAACTAAGATACAAGAAGTCTCTTGTGTCCCCAACACACCTAATACACTTGTCAGATGTATAGGTGCACTAGTTCGGCGAAGAGATGTTAAATGGCAAGTGATATGGATGGCAAAACAAGGTAATACAAATATGTAATAAAAAGTGCAGCAAGCAAACAAGTAGTAAACGTGAGCACAAACGGTATTGCAATGGTGGAAACAAGGCCTAAGGTTCATACTTTCACTAGTGGCAACTCCCAACAACATTAACATAATCGAATCACATGATATTTCCCATAAAACATGCAAAGGGGACACACTCGGAGATCATTCCTTCGTGGTCAAGAGAGGACGAGAATTATGTAGGGCTACAAAAGCACACCTCAAAGTTCGTAGTTCTCGATCTAAGGATTTCCCAATGTCACCGCGGCCATCCAAAGAGAGTCCCACAATCACCATAACATATCTAAAGGATAGTCAAAGACAAGCACCAAGAGACTCTCAATCTTCAATCAACACACAAGAAAGGAAATCACTCATGAAAATATTGTTCTAATCCATGTCCAATAGACCGCTGTCACCTTGGTCTCGGGGATTATACTAGATAAAGACAAGTGAGTACATCAATCCAATACATAGAGGAAGGGGAAACACCCTAGATTAACATAGCCTATGATCACAACGAAGATCACATCATGGGAGAGAGAGCTGACCACATAGCTACTGGTAAGAACCTCAGCCCCGAGGAGGAACTACTCCCGCATCATGGAGGGAGGAAGCAACGTCGATGGAGATGAATCTGGGGGCACTTCCCCGTCCCGGCAGGGTGCCGGTGCAGGAATTCTGGTCCCCCGAAGCTTGATGAAGATGGCGGCGGAGATCGGAATCGCGTCTGGAGAAAAAGGGTCCGGAATCAGGGTTTCCTCCACACGCTTTAAATATATGCCAAAGGGGGCCACCAGAGGGGGTCAAGGGTGCCCAGGCGCCCCCCCGGCGCGGCCCAGGGGGGGCGCGCCCACAGGCCGCCTGGAGCCCCTGTGGGTCCCCCCGGCTGTACTTTGGCCGCACGGTAGCTCCTGGAACGCTGATTTTTTATATATTTTTTCTGGATTTTTCCTGGCAGTTCTCGTAATGTGAAAACCTGGAATACAAAAACAGCCGAAAACAGAAACTGGCACCGGGGTGCACTGGATTAGTAGGTTAGTCCAAATATGATCAAAAGTGTATGGAAGTGTATGAATATCATAGCAATATCACCCAAAAGTGGCATGGAGCAAGGAGAAATTATAGATACGTTTTGGACGTATGAAAGACCAAGGCAGAAATGATGAACATTTTGAAGGGCATTTTGGGTACATTGGAAAAGATTTTATTAAACCCTAGTTGTTAGAAGAGGGGTGCTGGGGTTTCTGTCATTCCCATTTCAAGTTTCTTTGAAAAGTAAACATGATGCACACTCTAGCTAGTCCTAATGCAAGCACTGACTAGGGATGTGACATCTTCCCACTTGGCTCCATATGCCAAGACACAGGCTCTGAGCATGTCCTCGAGTATTTGATTTACTCGCTCTGTGTGACCTCCGATCTGCGGGTGGAAAGCCGTGCTGTAAGACAACTTGGTTCCCAAGGCTTCTTGGAACTTCTTCTAGAACCTTGAGGTAAACTGGGTTCCTCGATCTGACACAATCTCCTTAGGAACACTATGAAGGCTTACGATTTTGTCGATGTAGAGAGTTGCTAGCTGGTTAACATCATACGTAGTCTAGACAGGAATGAAATGAGCTACCTTGGTCAAATGGTCGACTATGACCCAGATGGAGTCATGTACTTTATTCGACCTTGGTATTCCAGTGATGAAGTCCATTCCGAATTTATCCCACTTCCACTCAGGAACCTTGAGTGGTTGGAGCAATCCAGCGGGTCGCTGATATTCAGCCTTGACCCTTTGGCACACATCACACTTTGCAATATAGGTTGCAATCTCTCTTTTCATCCCATGCCACCAGAATCTTTCCTTCAAGTCTTGATACATCTTGGTTCCTCCGGGGTGGATGCAATACGGAGTGTCGTGGGCTTCTTGCAAGATCAGGTTCTTCAGCTCCATCTTGTTTGGTACGCAGATGCAGCCTTTGTACCAAACAATCCCGTGCTCTTCCTCGGAGAATCCTGGGGCTTTGCCTAGCTTCATCTTCTTATTGATGCCTTCAATGCTTGAGTTCCCACCTTGTGCTTTCTTGACTTCGTCCATCGGGGTTGTTTTGACTTCCAGACGGTCTAGAAATCCATGGGTGACCAATTCCAAACTGAATTGTTCCAGCTCTTCAAACAGGGCTGACTGCCTGCTTTGAATTATGGCATTCAGGGAGCAAGCCTTTCTTCTTAAGGCATCGGCTACCACGTTAGCCTTCCAGGGGTGATATTGAACACTGAGGTCATAATCCTTGATTAGTTCCAACCATCTTCGTTGCCTCATGTTCAATTCCTTCTTGGTGAAAATATACTTCAGACTTTTGTGGTCTGTGTATATATCACACTGTTTCCCTAGGAGATAATGTCGCCAAGTCTTCAAGGCATGAACCACTGCTGCTAACTCAAAATCGTGAGTAGTGTAGTTCTCTTTATGAGGTCGTAGCTGCCTTGAGAGGTAAGCTATGACTCGACCTTCTTGCATCAGAACGCTTCCCAATCCGGTTCGAGAGGCATCACAATATATCACGAACTCTTTGTGAATATCAGGTGTTGCCAGAACTGGGGCGGTGGTCAATCTCTTCTTGAGCTCTTGGAAGCTTTCTTCGCATTTTGGCGTCCATTCGAACTTCTTGTCCTTCTTCAGGAGCTGAGTCATTGGCCAGGCAGTGCTAGAGAATCCTTCCACGAATTTGCGGTAATAGCCTGCAAGTCCGAGGAAGCTTCTGACTTCCTTGACGATCGTTGGGGATTGCCATTGGGTCACAGCTTCGATCTTTGCGGGATCAACTGACAATCCTTCTTCGGTCAAGACATGACCTAAGAACCCAACTTTATGCAGCCAAAACTCACATTTGCTTAATTTGGCGTATAGTTGGTGTTCTCGAAGCTTGTCTAGGACCATCCTCAAATGTTGTTCGTGCTCTTCCTCCGTCTTCGAGAAGACAAGAATGTCATCAATGAAGACAACAACAAACTTGTCCAAATATTCCATGAAGACTTTATTCATGAGATACATGAAGTAAGCTAGGGCATTGGTTAATCCAAAGTACATGACCGTGCACTCATACAGGCCATATCTTGTTACAAATGTCGTCTTCGGAATATCTTGGGGTCTGATCTTCAGCTGGTAGTACCCAGATCGAAGGTCGATCGTGGAGAACACCTTGGCTCCGCTGAGTTGATCAAATAGATCTTCAATCTTGGGAAGTGGATACTTGTTCTTGATTGTAACCTCATTGAGGGAACGGTAGTCAATGCATAAGCGGATGGTACCGTCCCTTTTTGCCACAAACAGAACAGGTGATCCCCAAGGGGAAGCACTTGGGCGGATAAATCCCTTCCTCAGCTGCTCTTCCAGTTGCTTCTTCAACTCATCTAATTCTTCCGTCCCCATTCTATAAGGCTTCTTATAGATGGGTCCTGCCCCGGGCATGAGCTCGATGATGAACTCAATGCACGGTCAGGGGGCATTCCCGGTAGCTCATCCGGAAAGACATCGGGATACTCGCATACTAACGGCACTTGCTCCAGTCCAACTTCAGACAGACAGTTGACTTGAGTGGTTTGAGCAGAAGAGGAGTTGGAAGAAAACTTAACCTCGACTCCTTGGTCATTGGTCACAGTGATAGTCCGGTTGGCACAATCTAGCAAGTGACGAGGTTACGGACCTAGGGTAGGGTCATAGGCCAGACCAAAGTGCCCCACCCAAGGTCACTACCCTAGGAGATCAAAAGACAAGACCCTTGGCAGTGGAGACAGTCGACTGAGACGGTCCAAAGAGGCACTTCACTCGACCGACGCATGTGCGCAAGACGACTCAATTCCACTCGACCGGACCAAGCACTCGACTCCCGAAGACCAAGTGCCCCTTGGAACAGTAACGGTCCCATATTTACTCTCTCTAGTAAATATCTTAATTATCCTTTACTGCAGGCGTTATCAGTAACGCCTGCCTTAATGTACCTTTAAGCCCTTGGTAACATGGAGCATGGCTGGGGTCCTGGCACACTATATAAGCCGCCCCCCTCCTCCAGAACAAGGGTTCGCACCTCTGTAACACATACATACACACATCAGTCGACCAAGCCTTTGGGCATCGAGACGTAGGGCTTTACTTCCTCCGAGAAGGGCCTGAACTCGCAAAACACTCTCTGTACAACCTCGCCATAGCTAGAACCTTGCCTCTCCATTCGTACCCCCTACCCTTACTGTCAGACTTAGAACCACGACAGTTGGCGCCCACCGTGGGGCAATGCGTTTTAGCGACATTTGGTGAAGTTGCGACCTATTCCCCGACCACTTTCATCATGGTGTCAGGTGGCGCTTTGGCGTCGGGCCACGAGATCCGGCTCGGCGCGCTGGTCTTCGTTGCCGACGACTCCGCGTGGATCCAAGAAGCCCCTCTCGACGTTGAGGCTCTACCCGCCCGCGGAGCCACACACTTTCGCGCCGGAGCCGGCGGCGTCCTCCTTCTACAGTCATCGACCCGGTACTCATCGTCCACCGTCCCCGCTGGACACCACCGTAAGCGATCCGGTCGTTCACGGCTCCAGCGGTGGGTGAAATATGCAGTGGCCCGTCAAACGGCCACCCCGCAAGTCGCGGCCATTGAGCCCGACGGTTACCTTTACGGGCCGGCCGATCAGTCGACCAGGCTCGAAGATTCCGTTTTCGAGTGCAGAAGCAGTGACCCCACAGCGGAAATCCTCATGGTCGATCCGCGCTGTAGCCCGCCAGGTTTTCCTCGTGGGGAGAACGGCGGCAGCGGTGGCGATCGGGCGCACGACAACGACGGTTACATCCCTCAGTCCCTCACCTCCGAGCAAAGAGCTGAGCTTTGTCGCCGCAACGGAGATGCGCTCTTCACCCCCATCGTGGGAGATTCCCCAGAAGCTTTGGCCCTTGAAGCCACGCGCA
This sequence comes from Secale cereale, assembly GCA_902687465.1. Taxonomy (NCBI): domain Eukaryota; kingdom Viridiplantae; phylum Streptophyta; class Magnoliopsida; order Poales; family Poaceae; genus Secale; species Secale cereale. The sequence goes on from LR738709.1 coordinate 222,783,076, forward strand.
TGGCCACCTTGGCCGAGCGCGTGCGCCTGGAAAACATCCAACGTTCACTCAACGAACAGGCCCGCCGACTGGCCCCCGAGTCCAGTCGACGGCCGCGGCAATCACGTCAGCGTGAGACTCGGGTGTTCCGCACACCAGTCCAAAACCTCGAAGTCGCGGCTCGTATCGCGGAGTCGATTCAACCCTCCCAGTCGGAAGCTGGAAGAGGCCTTCAGTAGATCCGAGCTTTGCTCCGAACGGCTGAAGAGCAAAACGCGACTGTCTCTCAGTCGCGCCACAGGATTCACAGCAGATCGGTGGCTACAGACAACGTATGGTCGGCCCACAGTCCAAGATCGCCCCTGAGGCATGAGGAACGTGGTCCGCGGCATGACCGGCTCCTGGGTCGGAACGACGACCCACTCGATCGTCGACACGGACGCAACGACCGCCGTCGAGCGCCTACCCCTCGTCCTGGGAGTGGGTCACACTCGCCCCCGCGGCACGTGGGCAGGCGCCTGCGAGACGACGAGCGTAGGATTCCCCCGGATCCCCGGCGGCCGGGCTTCGATGCGAGGTCCATCCTTGTGCAGGGTCGGGTCGACAGTAACCGCGTATCCAGGGACGAGCGAGGCGGAGACCAACCCTTCGGCAGCCGAGCGCCGGCCTCCGGGCCCGAATGCTTCTGCAGCGCGATCAGGGCCGCCGAGATCCCCCCGAACTTCAGGCTGGCGGCCGGAGTAAGCAAATTCACCGGTGAGTCGAAGCCGGACACTTGGCTGGAAGACTACCGAGTGGCCATGCAGATCGGAGGAGGCAACAACGACGTGGCCATGAAACACCTCCCCTTGATGCTGGGAGGCTCCGCTCGGGCGTGGCTCAATCAATTGGCTCCCAAGAGCATATACAGTTGGGAAGAGCTCGCTCGGGTGTTCGTTCGGACCTTCGAAGGCACCTGCAAGCGACCTGCCGGACTCGCAGAGCTTCAGCATTGCACACAGAAGCCGAGTGAAACTTTGAGGGACTACATTCAGCGGTGGACCACTTTGCATCACACGGTGGAAAACGTTTCCGAGCACCAGGCGGTGTGCGCTTTCAAGGAAGGCATGCGCAATCGAGAGTTGAATCTGAAGTTTGGGCGAACAGGCGACATGTCCCTGTCGCGGATAATGGAAATTGCCAGTCGGTACGCCAATGGCGAAGAGGCCGATCGGCTCCGTAGCGGCAAGAAACCAGTCGGGCAGGACGACCAGAATCACAATCGGAAGAACAAGCGTAAGGCCGACCCAGCCGCACAGGGAGAGGCCGCGGTGGTCAACCAAGGGAAGGGCAAAGGAAAACCCAAAGGCTCCCGGGCCCCCAAGAAAGGAAAGGGTCAGGCTGGAGATGATATGCTCGACCAGCCGTGTCCCATACACACAAAGAAGGATGAAGAGGGAAACTTGGTGTACCCCAAGCACACCACTCGACAGTGTCGACTCTTGATCCAGAGTTTCCAGAAGGACCAGTCTACTGAGAAAGAGAAGGAATCAGAAGAGTCCGAAGAGAAGGAAGGGGACGGAGGATACCCCCGCATCAACTCCACCTTGGTGATTTTCGCGGATGTCGAGAGCAAAAGTCGACTGAAGATCATCAACGGAGAAGTAAACATGGTTGCTCCGGCGACCCCCACGTTCCTGAAATGGTCGAAGAACCCCATCACATTTGACCAGTCCGATCATCCAGCGCACATCGCCACCCCTGGGCGGCAGGCGTTGGTGGTCGACCTAGTAGTCGAAGGCACTCGCCTGATCAGAGTTCTGATGGATGGAGGCAGTGGCTTGAATAACCTGTATGCATCAACCCTCCGGGATATGGGCATTCCGATGTCCAAGCTAAGGGAAAGTAACATGAGGTTCCATGGGGTAATCCCCGGGAACAAAGCCGAATCACTTGGCCAGATCTCACTCGACGTCGTCTTTGGTGAGTCCAAGAACTACCGATAGGAGAAGTTGACGTTCGAAGTGGTGGACTTTAACAGCGCCTATCACGCCATCCTGGGTAGGCCAGCCTACGCCAGGTTCATGGCTCGACCATGTTACGTCTACCTCAAGCTGAAGATACCGGGACCCAACGGCGTCATAACCATCATTGGGAACCGGCAGAAAGCGGAAGAATGCTTCCAGAAAGGCTCGAAGATCGCCGATGAGCAAATGGCAGCAGTAGAGATGGAGGAGTACCAGAAGCAAGTGGATCTGGGCGACCTGCTAAGGGAAAAGAAGACGGCTTCCGATTCAGCTTTTCAGTCAACCGGGGACACAAAACCCGTGCACATCCACCCCACCGACCCCAATGCAGCGCCGACCCACATCTCCACCACCCTCGACAGCAAATAGGAAGAAGCGCTCATCCAGTTCCTCCGTGAGAACTGGGACATCTTTGCATGGAAACCGTCGGACATGCCGAGTGTGCCCAGTGGGATGGCTGAGCACCATTTGCGAGTCGACCCGAAGGTGAAACCTGTGAAGGAACATCTCCGTCGATCCGCTGCGGAGAAGAGAAAGGCGATTGGCGAAGAAGTGGCTTGACTCCTAGCAGCAGAGTTCATCCGCAAGATATACCACTCCGAGTGGCTCGCCAACGTCGTCATGGTCCCCAAGAAGGACAAGTCTCTCCGCATGTGCATCGATTTCAAGCACATCAATCGGGCCTGCCCGAAAGATCATTTTCCTCTTCCCCGCATCGATCAGATAGTCGACTCGACTGCGGGATGTGAGCGTTTGTCCTTTTTGGATGCGTATTCCGGGTACCATCAGATCCGTCTGTATGGGCCCGATGAAATAAAGACAGCTTTCATCACCCCTTTCGGGTGTTTTTGTTATGTCACCATGCCTTTCGGCCTCAAAAATGCCGGGGCCACCTTCATGCGCATGATCCAGAAGTGCTTAATAAAGCAAATCAGTCGGAACGTCGAGGCATACATGGATGACATCATGGTCAAGTCACGGAAAGGTTCCGACCTGCTGACTGACCTCGCTGAGACATTCGCGAACCTCAGAAGCTACGATATCAAGCTCAACCCGTCAAAGTGTACATTTGGAGTCCCTGGTGGCAAGCTGCTCGGTTTTCTCGTTTCCGAACGAAGAATCGACGCCAACCCGGAGAAGGTCGGCGCCATCCTCCGAATGAAACGCCCCGAGCGTATACACGACGTTCAGAAGCTTACTGGTTTCTTGGCCGCATTGAGTCGATTCATTTCTCGTCTTGGGGAGAAGGCACTGCCTCTCTACCGACTCATGAAGAAATCCAACAGGTTCAAGTGGAGTCCCGAAGCCGAAGCAGCGTTTGAGGAACTCAAAGCCCTGCTGTCCACCCAGCCGGTGCTCGCTGCCCCAGTCAGCGGAGAGCCTTTTCTATTGTACATTGCTGCCACCGGACTAGTCGTCAGTACTGTACTCACGGTCGAGCGGGAACAAGAGGGCAAGGCTTACAAGGTCCAACGCCCGGTCTATTACATATCCGAAGTTCTGACTCCCTCCAAGCAAAGGTATCCACATTACCAAAAGCTTGTGTACGGGATTTACTTGACTGCAAAAAAGGTTGCCCATTATTTCTCGGATCACTCAATCTGAGTCGTCAGCGACGCCCCATTATCAGAGATACTAAACAATCGAGATGCAACTGGTCGAGTGGCAAAATGGGCGATTGAACTTCTTCCATTAGATATCAAGTTCGAAGCGAAGAAAGCCATCAAGTCTCAGGCCATAGCGGATTTTGTGGCTGAGTGGATAGAATAAGAGCTTCCGACTCAAGTCTAGTCGGACCATTGGACTATGTTCTTCGATGGGTCCAAAATGCTGAACGGATCCGGTACAGGCGTGGTCCTGATCTCTCCCAGGGGCGACAAGCTCAGCTACGTCCTTCAGATCCATTTTGATTCATCAAACAACGAGGCTGAATACGAAGCACTTTTGTGTGGGTTGCGTATGGCCATCTCACTCGGCGTCCGTCCCCTGATGGTCTACGGTGATTCCGACCTAGTGGTGAACCAAGTAATGAAAGAATGGGACGTCAGGAGCCCAGCAATGACTAGTTATTGCAGTGCAGTGCGAAAGCTTGAAAGGAAGTTCGAAGGCTTAGAGCTCCATCATGTGCCCAGAGCAAAGAATCAGCTAGCCGACGATATCGCAAAAATTGGGTCGACTCGGAGGTCCATACCCAAGAATGTGTTCCTAGAGCATCTGCACACTCCCTCTGTCAAGGAAGACCCATTCATGGAAGACCCCCGCAGCCAGTCAGCGCGACGGATCCGACTGAGGTCGAAGTGCCTGCCGTGGTCGACTTGATCATGGAGGTCCTAGTGATCACGCCTGATTGGACTGTGCCATATATATCATATTTGCTCAGACAAGAACTCCCAGAAGATGAAGAAGAAGCGCGCCAGATCGTCCGCCGATCCAAAGCGTTCACAGTCATTCAAGGTCAGCTCTACAGAGAAAGCGTCACTAGAGTCGCCCAGCGCTGCATCGATCCAGAGGAAGGTCGACTGATCTTGGATGAAATCCACTCGGGGACTTGCGGCCACCACGCTTCTGAAAGTGCAACTAATCCCCGGGTGGTTTTGGTAATTAATAACAACATATATATCATTGAACTAATATTCTCTTGAGAATCATTTCAGAAAAGTTCGATGATGTGGGTATGGAAATGTCTGAAGAAGTGGACCCCTCAAAATGCTAAGACAAGCATTGGCAAAAGCTCAAGACTCCATTTTTGGTTTAGTGATCAAAGATCACATTGAGTCCATAGGAAAGCCAATACTATTAAAAGGGGATGAGGTTGTGTTAATGTTCTTGTTGCTCAAGTGCTTGGTGATCTAACTCCCTCAACTATCAGCACTATTCACTACTTAACACACACCCATAAGTAATCTCGGTCACACCGATTTCTCCAACTCAGTCCCACCGAGATGAACCACTTCAGTTGTTTCTTCAAACCCTAGATTCTCGGTCACACCGATTCTGAGTTTCGGTCTCACCGAAAAAGGGCTGCCAACCTTCTGTGATCAGTTGACATCAATTCGGAATATCCGAGTTTATATTTTCGGTCTCACCGAAATGGCAAACCCTAACCTTTGACTCACTTCGGTCTCACCGAGATGGTATTTTCGGTCCCACCGAAAATCCCAACGTTCACTATATTTGAACTTTCGGTCTAACCGAGTTTTCACTTCGGTCTGACCGAGATTGGTCAAATATGTGTGTAACGGTTGGATTTTGTGTGGAGGCTATATATACCCCTCCACCCCCTCCTCATTCGTGAGGAGAGCCATCAGAAAGTACCACCACTTCTACTACACACTTTCTGAGAAGTGAACCACCTACCCTTGTGTTGAGATCAAGCCATTCCATTCCTACCATATGAAACTTGATCTCTAGCCTTCCCAAGTTGCTTTCCACTCAAATCTTTCTTCCACCACAGCCATATCAGTGAGGAGAGTTGAGTGTTGGGGAGTTTATCACTTGAAGCACAAGAGCAAGGAGTTCATCACCATCAACACCGTCTATTACCTTTTGGGGGGTGGTGCCTCCTAGATTGGTTAGGTGTCGCTTGGGAGCCTCCGTCGTGATGTGGAGTTGAACCAAGAAGTTTGTAAGGGCAAGGAGATCGCCTACTTCGTGAAGATCTACCCCGAGTAAGGCTAGTCCTCCGTGGGCGTAGGCCGTGATGGAATAGACAAGGTTGCTTCTTCGTGGACCCTTCGTGGGTGGAGCCCTCCGTGGACTCGCGCAGCCGTTACCCTCCGTGGGTTGAAGTCTCCATCAACGTGGATGTACGATAGCACCACCTATCGGAACCACGACAAAAATCTCCGTGTCACCAAACTGCGTTTGATCTTCTCCACCTCTTTTTTACATGTGCAATTTACTTTCCGCTGCATATACTCTAGAATTGCATGTGTAGGGTGTTACTTGAATTGATCTTGTTTGTGAAACTGCCAAAAACTTTGCATGATCTAAAGGCAGATTTTTTATATTGTCAAGTAGTCTAATCACCCCCCCTCTAGACCTACTTCGATCCTACAAGTGGTATCAGAGCTTTGGTCTCCATTGCCTTGGTTTCCATTGCATTGGACTCCATAAGCTTGGTTTCACAACCTAGGAGAGTATGGCGTCTAGTGAGGGTAATTATCGTAGAGGTCCTTACTTTGATGGTACAAATTTTGCTAGTTGGAAGCATAAAATGAAAATGCATATTCTTGGTCATAACCCAGCTGCATGGGGCATTATTTGTGTTGGCATGCAAGGTGACTTCTTTGAAGAAGGAAAAGTTCCGGATCGCGAAGCTACACCCGAAGAACTGAAGATGTTGCAAAACAATGCTCAAGCTTGTGACATTCTCTTCAATGCTTTGTGTCCCGAAGAGTTCAACAAAATCAGCCGTCTTGAGAATGCTAAGGAGATTTGGGATACTTTGGTTGAAATGCACGAAGGTACTGAATCTGTGAAGGAATCAAAGCTGGATATTCTTCAAGGTCAGCTTGACAAGTTCAAGATGAAGGATGGTGAAGGAGTCGCTGAAATGTACTCTAGGCTTGCTCTCATCACAAATGAGATTGCTGGCTTAGGAAGCGAAGAAATGACCGACCGATTCATCATTAAGAAGATTCTCAGAGCTTTGGATGGAAAGTATGACACCGTGTGCACTTTGATCCAAATGATGCCAAACTACAAGACTCTCAAGCCAACTGAAGTCATTGGAAGGATTGTTGCTCATGAGATGACACTTAAGGATAAGGAAGAGCTTCACAACAAGTCAAGTGGTGCTTACAAAGCTACAAGTGATGCTCCTGCTACCTCAAGTGACAAGTTAGTCTCCAATGAAGACATAAGCCTAATGGTCAGGAACTTCAACAAGTTCTACAAGAATAGAGGCAAAGAGAGAAGCTCAAAGTCTAGATCATATGATGGAAAGAGATCTTCTAGTCGTGATCGAAACTGCTACAATTGTGGAAGACCCGGACACTTCTCAAATGAGTGTACGGCTCCCCACAAGAGAAGAGAAGAATCTCCAAGAAGAAGAGCAAGAGATGAGTCACCTCGGAAAGAGAGAAGGAGTAGAGATGATCGTTATGAACGAAGACCTTCTCGGAGAAGCAAGGATTCGGAGAGGAAAGACAAGTCATCAAGGAGCTACACAAGAAGAAGACATCAAGCTCATGTTGGTGAATGGGTCTCCGGCTCCGACTCTGACAGTCAATCCGATGGAAGCTATCACTCCGACTCCGACTATAGTCAAGATGAAGGTGTTGCCGGACTTGCACTCGTATCCTCCAACTCCAACTCCTACGACTTATTTGATTCACCGAATGAGGGAATTGGAAGATGCTTCATGGCTAAAGGACCCAAGGTAACACACCCTGAGTTCATTGACTTTGATAGTGATGAGGATGACTTACTTGGTGAAGATGAGCTCTTGCATGATAAATCTAGTGAGCTTAGTAATGATGAAAATGCTAGTAGTCTTTATAGTCGAGAAGAGTCGAATGACAATGCTATGAAGGAGATTGAGCGTCTAACTAAAGAATTAAACACTCTTAAGTTAGCTCATGAAACTACTCAAGAAGATCATAGAGAGCTCCTAAGATCTCATGAGAAGCTACGCTTCGAGAAGCTCACTCTAGAGCAAGAACATGAGTTTCTAAAAGCGATCAATGACGATCTTCGAAAGAAGAGTTCTTCATATCTTGCCAAACGACTTCTCTTGTCTAATTTCTTGCCACCTATTAAGACTAAGCATGACAAGCATAAGAAAAATTCCTCCTCTAGTAGTAACAATAACAATGTTAAATCCAATGTTGTTACTTCTAGTAGTTCTCTTGATTCCACTAACAATGTTTCAAGCCAAGTTACACTTGAGCAAGAAAATAGCCTATTGAAGGAAATCATAGAGAAAGGTGTCTACAAGAGTCTTGCCGGAAGCAAGAACTTTGAGGAGATTGTTCGTAAACAAGGAAGACACCGGAAGAATCAAGGGATTGGTTTTGAGCGAAAGTTCAACGCCAAAGGTGTTGAGTGGGAAGAAGGTCAATACCCTACTCCACAGTTTGTTTCACAAAAGGAGAAGTATGATCCTACTTCTTCCAATGTGGAACAAGCTCAAGATGACCTTCCACCACAAGACCACAAGCTAAAGGCCAAGGACAAGCTTCAAGAGGAGATTGATGCATTCATTGAAGCACCTCAAGCCATGGTCAAGTGGGTTCCCAAGGACACATCAAGTTCTACTTCATCAAGCTCAACTACAACACCAAGGATTCCCATCAAGATGATGTGGATCCCAAAGAAGAAGAACTAGTAGGTTCTTGAGGGTGACTCCGCCAACAAACTTCACTCATATTCATTTTGGCAAGAACTTGTGCAATCAACTTCCACATCATGCACTTGTTCATGGAGTCACAAACCCTCTTGTTGGTAAGTCAAGGGACAAGGTAATCATTGCTTTCTTGGACATCATCTTTTGTGCACTTCACTCTATGTCCATGGATATTCCTGTTTGTTCCTTGTGGGACTAACGCATGTAGGTATTGAAAGTGCCCTAATCCAAAGGATTGCTCCCAACTCATGATGATCTACATCAACATTGAGCATCCACATCTTCAACATCTACATGAAGTCTTCTACGACAACCCAAGGTTAGTTTGACCCTTTAAAAGGGGTTCTCACATCTAGGGGGAGCTTTGCTCTAAAAATGAGCTAAAGCATCTCCAAATGATGTGAACACATAAATGCTTTATGTAAAAGTGGTAACCCCACTTGTGCTTAAACGATGAGTATGACCTATGATCAAATGTTCTCATTTGACTCCTAAGTCAATATACTCATATATAGATGACCTAGTCATCGACATTTTGTGTGCTAGTAGCTAGAGTTTTGGTTGTGCATGTTTGACACATATTTCAGTTGCTATCTTATTGTGTGAGCATGTTGGATGCATGATTTTATCCATTCAAGGACATCCATTTGTTGTTTTGATTGTTTTGATTTCTTTTTCTGGCCAAATGGATGGACAAGAATGCCTAAGCACCTTCCCTAGCTATCTATGCTTTCTTGTCTCAAAATTCTTTTCATGCTTATATCACAACTTTGAACAAGTCTTTTTCGGACAGTCCGAGTGAGGAGCACTCGGAACCACCGATTCGTCTAAGGCTGACTTCCAAAACCTTCTAAGTCTATTTCGGTCTGACCGGCCTCTCAATCTCGGTCCAACCGAAACACTTAGATTGATCTAGGTTTCATCTCGGTGAAACCGAGTTCAAAATCTCAGTCTGACCGATATGTGTAACTGCACAGCAGAAATACATCTCGGTGACACCGAGTTTTTCAACTCGGTCCCACCGACAGTACGGGGTTATATATACTGAGGGCTGCGCACGATCTATTCCTTTCAAACCGTTCGCCCTCCAAGACCCCTGCTGCCGCCGCCCTGATCTAAGGATCGTCGCCGTCGTCGCCTGTGTGCCCTTGCCGCAGGTCTCCGCCGCCGTCAACGGTAATCTTCTCCTCCGTTGTCGCCGTAGAGGGACACCACCAAGTTAGGGTGTGTCTCAATCCCTATTCATGCTCCACTTCTGATTCTTGCATGATAGGACTGCCCTGATTCAATCCACGTTTGATATGATCCCAATACATTGCTCAGATCGTTTAGTTTCGAGGAAAATTCTTAGGTTTAGGTTTCCACGGAATGCATCTCGGTGAAGCCGATTCCTGAAACTCGGACTGACCGATTTGGTCTCTGACCATTGCACTACACAGTTCGGTCTGACCGAGTTGTGAAAATCGGAATGTCCGAAGTAAAGTTTCTATGAAACCCTAGTTTTTCGGTAGGACCGAAACCCATTTCGGTCTGACCGAAAGTGGTGTGTAGGTTCTGTTGAACACTTCGGTTACACCGAAACTTGAAATCGGTTTGACCGAAATACATTCTGTGAAAACTCAAAACTAAGTTTTTAACTCATTTTTTTTGCAAAAACTTCTGCAGTTGTGATAACTCTTCTACTCTGCCTATACCTTATCTATTCACAGGTCTTTCAGCCATGTCAGATGTCAGTGACAGCCAGAACAGGTCCGAATCACCGTTTGCTGAGATTCCAGAGGCAGGTACAAGTCCTGAGGCTAGCAGCTCTAGTGATGATGGTGAGAGGAGTACCCCCAGTGGTCTGCCTCCTACTGCTACGAGAACCAGGAAGAAGAGAACGTCTGATTCTGAGGATTCCGATTTTGTTGCTGAGGAAGTTACCTCCAAGCCAAAGAGGCAAGTGGTCGCCAAAGAGCTCCAAGGGCAGCAGCCAAAGAAAGGCACGAGCAAAGTGAAGCAGTCTGCAGTTGCCAAGAAGCTCAACTTGGAAGAGCCAGCTCCAAGCAAGGTGAAGAAGACTTCCAAAAGGAAGAGAGTTGTTTATGCTGAACCTCAAGTTGATGATGCTGAAGAAGAAGAAGAAGATGCACCCCAGCCTCCTCCTCAGAAAGCTAAGTTCATGGGTGATGCTATTCGGGCTCAAGCCTCTTCTAAGCCCAAGAAGCCTGCTCCAGCTAAGGCAGCTCCAGCGAAGCCCAAGAGGACAACCAGAAGCATTCCAGCTTCTGAGAAGAACAAAGGTGAGATGCCACCTTCTGAGTCAGATGAAGAGCATGTGTTGCTCAAGCTCCGTCCAAAGTTGCCACTCCACAATGATGCTCATCCTCAAGCTGAGGACATGAAGGCAAGGAAGGACAAAGGTCTCAGGCTATGGAGACAGTCTGATCCATATGCAGTAAGAAGAAGGACTGCTGTGGACCCCAGATTCCACACCAAAGAGCAGCAGGATTTCTATGAGACCGTGCTAATGGATAAGAAGCCCATTGTTGCTGACACCAGGTATGTCGACTGGAAGTACATTGACAGCAGAGAGCATCGGGACTTCTTTCCCCATGTGCATGAGAGCTTTACTGCATGTGGAGTTGCTGACTTTGTGGGTCAAAAACTGACAGCATGGAACGACGAGATGATCATGCAGTTCTATGCCACAGCCCATTTCTACCCCGATGGTAAGATCACATGGATGACTGAAGGTCAACGGTTTTCTTCAACTGTTGCAGAATGGGCAGAACTTCTGAACGCTCCAGTGCAGAGAGAGGACGACATTGATGTCTATGGGATTCCTAAGAAGAGTCATGATTCTATGAAGAATATGTACAAGGAGATCCCAGCTGCTGATTTGGAGGGATGGAAACTCGGCTCAGTGTATTATCTCCAGGCAGGTCTGACCACCACTAACACTATCCTGAGGCATACTTTGATGCCTAAGTCAGGTGACCACCGGATGATACGAGGCTATTCTATCAACATGCTGCACATTCTCGATGAGAAGGCACCTTTTAAGGTGATGGACTTGATGGTAGAGACCATCAAGAGGACTGCAGCTGACCAGAAGAGGTCGTGTGGGTTTGCACCGCAGATACAGATGCTTATCAACGCCAAGTTTGGCACGGGCAAATTCATGTTGGATAGGAAGCACTTGCCACTGCAGCCAGAGCATGAGGACAACGTAGTTGTGATGGATGAAGAGGATCCCACCTCAGTTGAAGGGCAAGCCAAGATCGAAGCTGCAAAGAAAGCCAAAGCTGACAGAGAGGCAGCAGCAGCAGCAGCTAAGCCAAAGAGCTTCGGAGATCAGATTCTTGAAGCAACCCGGAGAATTGAACAACGCCTGGCCAGCATTGAGCAATCTCAGGAGAGCCTTGAGAGGATCGTCGAGGACAAGATCCACGCTCTAGACGTGAAGCTGACTGAGATTCAGGTGTCTGTCAACAAGCTTGAGGCAGAAATGGAGGAGACTAGGCAGGAGAGGGCAGAGCTTATGCAGGATGATATAGTCCAGGACTCTCATCGCCAGACTGCTCCGGTTCCCAGAGGATCCAGGTCTGCAGCTATCCCAGTGACAGACTCCAGGGCTACCACTTCAGCACCAGCTACAGCTCCAGCAGTTCCTTCAGCTCCAGCATACACTCCTCCAGCGCAGACATCCGCAGAAGTCTTCGCCGATGCAGCTATCTCTACACCGACATCGACCCAGACGGGAGCAGCCAGCCGAGCCCGCAGTGACGTTTAGCTCTATACCTTTTCGAACTTTTTGGTAACTTGTTGCCAAAGGGGGAGAAATTGTTATAGATCATAGGGCTTCGAGAGAGAGAGTGCTCTTTCGTCTTTTCGTTCTTTTGCCGTTCTTTCTTGAGATACATTGGTTTCTTTTGGTTCCAGATACTTTAAGTGTGCTTGCTACTACGTTTGATGCTACCTTAATGAGTGCTTAGTCATACTATGCTTTAATGTGTGCTTATTGTTTATCATATGCTATTTCTTATTGTATGGCTATTTACTCTTGTCTTGGTGATTGAGTGCATGTTATTCATTCTTATCATTTTGTGCGCTCCACCAAGATGTATGTGACATGGAAGAGTGACCCATAATCCTAATCGATTGTGCATTTGCATTCAAACGCAAATTTTAAATAATGCACAAATTTAGGGGGAGCTCTTGTTTATCACATACTTCTCAAAGCGACGATATTATTCTTTGATTATATCTTTTGTCGAAGCTTTGATCTATATGTTGTCATCAATTACCAAAAAGGGGGAGATTGAAAGTGCAACTAATCCCCGGGTGGTTTTGGTAATTAATAACAACATATATATCATTGAACTAATATTCTCTTGAGAATCATTTCAGAAAAGTTCGATGATGTGGGTATGGAAATGTCTGAAGAAGTGGACCCCTCAAAATGCTAAGACAAGCATTGGCAAAAGCTCAAGACTCCATTTTTGGTTTAGTGATCAAAGATCACATTGAGTCCATAGGAAAGCCAATACTATTAAAAGGGGATGAGGTTGTGTTAATGTTCTTGTTGCTCAAGTGCTTGGTGATCTAACTCCCTCAACTATCAGCACTATTCACTACTTAACACACACCCATAAGTAATCTCGGTCACACCGATTTCTCCAACTCAGTCCCACCGAGATGAACCACTTCAGTTGTTTCTTCAAACCCTAGATTCTCGGTCACACCGATTCTGAGTTTCGGTCTCACCGAAAAAGGGCTGCCAACCTTCTGTGATCAGTTGACATCAATTCGGAATATCCGAGTTTATATTTTCGGTCTCACCGAAATGGCAAACCCTAACCTTTGACTCACTTCGGTCTCACCGAGATGGTATTTTC